>OY720115.1:8402500-9002500 GCA_963082685.1 Cyclophora albipunctata | reverse complement strand
AGATTATGGAGAAAAGATCCGGTATGATGAGATACCGAAGGATAGGAGATCAGAGGCTCAGGAGAGGAGGCATGAGCTGGTCGAGCATCTGTCTAATGTTGATGAACAATTGGGTAAGTTAAGACCTCTATGCTTCAAAACTAAAGAATTTTCGGCAGGTTAGGCGGCCGGGAAGTTTCGCCAATTAGACTACCGCCAGTATGTCGCTGATATAATGATGTTTGTCAATTAAAATGTAAAAAATGTTGATTGAAAATGGTGTAAAAGTTATAACATTAAAGATTGATTCAGTTATTCAAAATCGAATTTCACGGTATCTGTTTTTACTATAAAGGCCTCCACCCATTACACTGTATCATACCATGACCGTCCTATGCACGTGTCAGGCAAAAAAGTATTCTTTGTATTGAAAAGTATGAGACTATGCTCACTAGACCGTTCCGTCACCAACCAACAACGTCGACTATTCTCACCTAATATTTTGCCAGTGCTGAAACGTTCATAGCACGGTCATGGCATGATACGGTGTAATGGGTAGAAACCTTTAGTCATCAGATGCATCAGGTTCACCAAAGCTCTACTTTAGGCAGTGTTTAGTTACTTACTCATCCCTAATAATATAATTACGATTGATTCACTCCTTTATTTTATTCACAGGCGAACTCTTCCTCGAAGAAAAAACGCCAACAGTCACCGACATCAAATCAGCGATACGCCGCAACACTCTCAAGCGTACATTCACACCAGTATTACTTGGTACAGCTTTAAAAAACAAAGGAGTTCAGCCATTACTTGACGCTGTGCTAGAATACCTTCCTCACCCCGGCGAAGTCGAAAACACGGCCATTTTGAACGAAAACAAAGAGGGTGAAGGCCAAACTATATTACTGGACGCTGCAAGAAATGCCTCCAAGCCTTTTGTAGGCCTGGCCTTTAAGTTAGAAGTCAGCAAGTTTGGACAGTTAACTTACTTGAGATGTTATCAAGGAATGTTGAAGAAGGGTGATAACATATTTAACGCTAGGACTTATAAAAAGGTATGTCGTCATTAATGGTCATTTATTTACATAAGGTTTTTGTATCTATATAAATAATAATCAGATTAGTTTAGTGCGTAAACTTACGATTTGTGGTTCTCAATGTCAGCCGGAATTAATTGAACCATTTTTATACATGCTAGCACTGAACGAATTTGGATCAAACTTTTCAGCAATATAGGTTATATGTTTATCAAAATAGTGTAAATATAAATAGTTCTCTCTATTTGACTCTTTGCCAGAGGGTTTAGCACGCTGTTGTGGAATAGCCTTTAAATCAGAAGATACCAAAATTAGTTTATTAAGTAATTCAAGGGTCACTATCCGACTGATAAATAATCTAGACATAATCTAGACTGATAAATCATAATCTTTTCCAGGTCAAAGTAGCCCGTTTAGTCCGAATGCACTCAAACAACATGGAGGAAGTGAATGAAGTATTAGCAGGCGATATTTTCGCATTGTTCGGTGTAGATTGCGCGTCGGGAGACACGTTCGTCAATGATGGCAAACTGCAGCTGTCATTGGAATCGATACACGTGCCGGACCCGGTTGTGTCGATGTCTATCAAACCGAAGAACAATAAGGATAGGGATAACTTCTCTAAAGCTGTTGCTAGGTTAGTTTTAATCTGCAATTACGATTATGAGTTATCTGTAAGCAAGGAGGAACTTACATTAAATTAACATGGCGGCACAGCTAGATGTTGCGTGTAAAATATCCAATCTACACACAATGTGCATTCATTAATTAAGAAAATCTCTAAATTCCCACGGCGATTTTGCCTAAAGCGTGTAATTTTAATACGCCCTGCCAGTATTAAAATTAAGAAATCTAAAACATCTCTCAATTTCCACAGATTCACCAAAGAAGACCCAACATTCCAGTTTCGGTACGACAGCGACAATAAAGAAACGATTGTCTCTGGCATGGGGGAGTTGCATTTAGAAATCTATGCCCAGAGGATGGAAAGGGAGTACAACTGTCCGGTTGATTTGGGCAAGCCTAAGGTTGCGTTCAGGTATGATATCAATTGGTTTTATTATACACCAAGCTTAGTGATTATGTCTTGTTATCTTTACTTCTCAAGTCCCACTGCAAGGCATTAGCCTGTAATGTATACGGGCCGATACTTAACATAAAGTCATACCTTAACCTTTTTTTTCTTGCTTTATTCTATTACTAGCAGCGCCCCGCGGTTTTACCCGCGTTGTGCCCGTTCCCGTGGGAATTTCGGGAATTTTTTTTACATAAAAACCTTCCTCTTGAATCACTCTACCTATTACTATAAAAAACCGCATCAAAATCCGTTGCGTAATTTTAAAGATTTAAGCATACAGACAAACAAACAGACAAAAATAGCGACTTTGTTTTATACTATGTAGTGATGTCTAAAAGTTAAGTGGACTATTTGTTACTCAAACATACCAAAATAGATATGATTGAAAATTAAATAAGCACAAATATAGATTATAATCTACTTTTTATCCAGAAATAACAAACAACTATTCATCTGTTATCCTTTTAAAAAAATTATATGTTTTTATGAATCATTTCTTTCTAGTCATTAACCAATTTCGCTTTAACAGGGAAACCATGATGTCTCCTTGCACATTCGATTACTTACATAAGAAGCAATCTGGAGGCGCCGGTCAGTTCGCGAGAGTTTCCGGCATCATGGAGCCTTTGCCGCCCACACATAATACAAGTACGTATCTCAGTCGAAACAAATATTATGTCGAAGGACAAACGATAAATAGAAAATGTTGGGGTCCAAAATGTTTAAATATTATAATTCAAGGCCATAACATAGGGTTGTATTTAGAACTATTTAAAGTTTATGAAATGAATTATGGCAACTTCTGACGTTGTTAAGACCGTAAGAGATCGAGATAACTATATAAAATAGCTATGTATACCCTGATTCCCCTGTATTCTGTTGTAAAATCTACTTACATGTATTTAAATCTTCTTTCTTCTTTTCAGTGCTCGAATTCATTGACGAAACCGTAGGCACGAATATACCCAAACAATTCGTTCCCGGTGTAGAGCGAGGTTTCCTTGACACCTGTCAAAAAGGATATCTTTCTGGACACAAAATATCTGGCGTTAAATTCCGGCTACAAGATGGCGCGCATCATATTGTTGATTCCAGTGAACTGGCCTTCTTTTTGGCGGCAAAAGGGGCTGTTAAAGATGGTATGTATTTGTTTACTAGCAGTGGCTTGCAGTATTCCCCGCATTGTGCCCTTTCCCGTGGTAATTTCGGGATGAAAAGTAGCCTACAAGCTTCCTATTGAATGTGGCTATCCATTATAAAAAGAATTATATTGGTTGTTTCTGATATTAACAAACTCTTCAGCTTTAATATATTAGTATAGATTAAAATTTCAAGGTTAATTCTTGACAATATATCTATCCACAGTATTCGAAGATGGTGCGTGGCAGATCCTGGAGCCTATAATGTTCGTAGAGGTGATAATGCCTGAAGAATTCCACGGCACAGTGATTGGCCAACTGAACAAAAGAGGAGGAATCATTACCGGCACAGAGGGTGCGGAGGGCTGGACTACGATATACGCTGAAGTACCCTTGAATAACATGTTTGGATTTGCTGGGGAGCTCAGGTGAATACATTGTTTTTTTTTTCAATTAATATTGTTAATAAATGAACAAGACTTATTCACTGTTCTTATACTTGAAACGCGAATAGGTCACAAATATTAGTTGTAGTACTTGTAGCTTACTAGTATATGACTTCTTAACCTTAGAGCTTTCTTCCAGTCCTCCACTAATTAATACTATTTTGTCGTGTCTCTTTTGATTTTGACAATACAAGCAAAAAAAAACAATTTATTATTAGTAACTAGCAGCGCCCCGCGGTTTTACCCGCGTTGTGCCCGTTCCCGTGGGAATTTCGGGAATTTTTTTACATAAAAACCTTCCTCTTGAATCACTCTACTTATTACAAAAAACCGCATCAAAATCCGTTGCGTAATTTTAAAGATTTAAGCATACAGACAGACAAACAGTGTGACAGACACGAAAAAGAGACTTTATTTTATACTATGTAGTGATATAAATTGCCGCTAAGACATAATTTAATCAATACCTTTCTACTAACACCCTACAGTTAATAATTCACGATAATATATTTTACCGTAAAATATTAATTCAACCTAACTTTCAGATCAATGACACAAGGTAAGGGAGAGTTCAGTATGGAGTACAGTCGCTACTCGCCGTGCCTTCCCGACGTCCAACAACAACTCGTCAAGAAGTACCAAGAAGAAATGGGCATTTTACCCGACCAGAAGAAAAAGAAGAATTAAAGAAATTTGGTGGAGAAATACAGTCTATACGGTGGTAGTTGGATCTGTCGGTAAGGGTGCTGACTATGTGCCTATAGTTTGATAACACCTAAATATCTGATAACGTCTGGTTTTCCACTGAGAACGAAGCGGTTTTATGTGAAAGTTGAAGTGTAAGTGTGAATGTGTATGGAGGTGCGTTTCCACTATAGATAAGTTTAGTAGCGAAGTTCAAATTACTAATTCGAATGGTGCGAATGACATCGGTCATTTAAATTAAATTATGAAATGACATTCATTCATTCATTCGTGACTAACCCCTCATATCCCCTCATAGCTGGAACGCAGATCCAAGCCAGACACAATTGATTATCTATTGTGTCTGGAATCCCGGCAAACAAAAGGTTAAATGACAGATGTGACTCACGCCCAATTACAATGAAAATACTATGAATATATTGGTTGAAAACTATTTGCAATGGAAACTCACTCTTTAATAAATATGAAATCAAATTGTGAATCTACTTCGTTGACAGTAGAAAAGCCGCAAGGGTGCGTTTCCATGGAGACAAAATGGAGGACAGTGTCAACCAATCACGTGGTTAGAATTCCAATATAAAAGGGTGAGAAGAGTTGTGATTGGCTATTAGAGTTTAGCTCCGCTTTTCGCGGCATAATTATAGTTGGGTAATTGAAATAAGCTCCTTTTTACCTCTATGGAACCGCACCCTAAGCCGCCTAGTTGAATTTGTAATTATTTATATTGTTTTTAATATAATTTTGTTTATTGTAACTGTAAAATAAGATTATTATTAAATGTATCGTAATGTATTTTGAAGTTTAATTTCTTGTTTAGCTTATAGCAATCTATCCGTACTAGTTGTAGCCGTAATTTTTTTTAAATAGTGTAGCTGGTAATATAGATGAATAGCTAAGGAAAAAAAAGACATTGACCGGGCAGTGGCACAAACGTAAGGCGCGTCGCTAACAGAACAAGCGTCGAGGCGGCGGCGGGGCGCGGGCGCGGCGCGCGTCCGCCTCTTCTAAAAATCTCTTTGTTTTCCATTGTGTTTAAAGTAACTGCGCTCAGAACAAGCACAAGAGTCGAGGCGGCGGCGGGGGGGCGCCTCGACGCTTGCTCGCCCGTTCGCCATTTTGTGACAGTCTATTTCTATCAGAGGAGCGTTTACATCGACTCGCACTCGCCCGGTTTTTTATGGGTATTTCGATAGTATACTCTCTCATAACTTAGATAAGTACTTACCATAAGTAGGTAGATTTTATCCGAGTAGGTACTACGCGAGCGAAGCCGTGAACAGAAGATAAAAATTAGTTAGTTATACGAGGGCGGGTCAATAAGTCCGTGACTTTTTGAATTTCCGACCTCTTTACTGAAACAATAATACTGGTCCCGTCAACAGGCATCTGTAAGTTGACTCCTCTGAAAATTTGAACTTGCTGCGTCAGTTAGTTTGTGTTTTACAGCTATCTTTATCAGACTACTCACTAATTTGACGAGAAAATGGACAAAAGTGAATTTCGTGTGCTTATTAAGCATTATTTCTTGCGAAAAAAAACCATTACCGAGACCAAGGCAAAGCTTGATAAATACTATGGGGACTCTGCACCATCGATTTCCATGATAAAAAAGTGGTTTACTGAATTTCGTTGTGGCCGTACAAGCACTAAAGATGCCGAGCGTCCTGGACGCCCAGTTGAGGTCTCTACACCCAAAACATTCGAAAAAATTCACGATATGGTGTTGGCCGACCGAAGACTGAAAGTGCGAGAGATTGTGGAAGAAGTAGGGATCTCGCATGGCTCAGTGGTTTCAATTTTGAATGATCACTTAGGCATGAGAAAGCTGTCCGCAAGATGGGTGCCGCGTTTGCTCACAGTCGACCACAAACGCAATCGTGTAACAACTTCACAGGAAGGTTTAGCATTGTTTAATCGTAATATGGAGGAGTTTTTGCGCCGTTTTGTAACCGTGGACGAAACGTGGATCCATCACAACACACCAGAGACCAAACAACAGTCAAAACAGTGGGTTTCCAAGGGTGAATCGGCGCCAAAGAAGGCCAAGGTGGGATTGTCGGCCAATAAAGTTATGGCGACTGTTTTTTGGGATGCACGCGGGATAATCCACATTGACTACCTTCAAAAGGGAAGAACAATCAATGGGGAATATTATGCCAACTTATTGGACCGATTCAATGACGATTTAAAAAGAAACCGACCTCATTTGGCCAAGAAAAAAGTTCTTTTCCACCAAGACAATGCAAGGGTGCACACATGTGCAGTTGCCATGGCCAAAATCCATGAATTGGGCTATGAATTGCTCCCTCATCCGCCCTATTCTCCAGATTTGGCTCCGAGCGACTACTTCTTGTTCCCAACCCTGAAGAAATGGCTTGGTGGAAAAAGATTTGACTCCAATAATGAAGTCATCTCGCAAACAAAGGCCTATTTTGACGACCTCGACAAATCATATTTTTTGGAAGGGATAAAAAAATTGGAGAAGCGTTGGACAAAGTGTATAGAGCTCAAGGGAGACTACGTTGAAAAATAAAATATATTTTTAATAAAAAAATCTGTCTTTTATTGCAAAAGTCACGGACTTATTGACCCGCCCTCGTAACTTTTAATGCTAATAATAGTTGGATATAATTGCAATTCGCATGTCCATCTAAACGCACAGCCGCTATTTGTATAAGCGCAAGCATGTCTTCATCTTCCGAAGACGACATGTTGAATACATTCAAACGAGGCATAAACGCCGCTGCCTCGACGCTTAGTAAATTCGCCCCTTCGCCCGCGCCCCGCCGCCCGCCTCGCCTTTGCTGTTAGCGACCTGCCTAATATGTGTTTTCATAACCAATACAAAATTAAACTGGATGGACGTATTGTCTTGATAGCGATATTATAAAATGGTAAACCAAGGTGCGAAAAAGAGGCCTAAAAATCTGTTTATAAAACTTTTGATGGTTACATAAAAATCTTCGACATAATTATATTTAAAGTAATTATTATCGACTGTAAAGTCGACGAAGTCGTAATATGTTAGGTAAGGCACAAAAAGTAACTTTTTGGCTCAGAGAAATCATTGAATTCATGGACGGACGGACAAGCCCGATCTTTTTGAGAGGCATGGGGATACAGATCCAACCACGAAGCTAGAACAAAGAGGAGTTGCCCTAAGCAACGTAGCACTGGGATTCAACTCGGTCCTGACGTTGTCATGGTGGGCGGAGCCACTTAGGCTCCGCCCACTTGAACGCTGTAGTATGCTATCAGCGTTCCTCAGGTGCACATGTGACGAGACTCGCAATAAAAGTGTGTTTTTTGCGTTTTTAACAAGAAAAGGATGAAGTGTTGTGTTTTACTATGTCAAAGTTACTCAGACAGACGTTCTGATAATATGAGTGGCATCTCATTTCATGTGTAAGTATTTTTTTCCCCAAATAAATATAAAAGTTCTAGAACATTCTCAGCTTTCAGCGTTAAAATTCTACTACTTGACACTAGATGGCGACACATTTCGGAAGAAAATACATAAGTTTACGTATAATTTTGCAGTATTATATTGTAATAATAATACGTAAATACTAAAAACTGTTATACACTTAGTCCTAAATACCTTTTAGTAGCTAAAACAGTACTTTTATAGTTTTTATTATTATATTATTAATGGGCCGCCATCTATCGTCAACTAGAATAACTATTTTAAACTTCAGAAATATCCAGGGCCGTACTCAGATTTTTGTAAAAATTTTACCAACTAATTTAATTAAAAGTAATTTTAATTATTTTTATATGTTCGTTTTAGATTTCCATCCGACGATAATTTAAAACAGCAATGGATTACAAAACTTAATAGACCGGATTGGACACCAACAAAATACACAAAAATTTGTTCTTGCCATTTCAATGATGTCTTATTATAGTAGTTTATGCAACTGTCATATAAAGAAGGGTGTACCCGTGTTATATGCAGTTGCATACACTACTTTATCTTCACTAATGCAATTAATCAAACAAAATTTTAAAAACAAAACACATTGCGAAACATTAAATTCACGCGTACGTGTATTGTCACAGTGAACTTGCCGCCATTAAAATCTAACCAATGAGAGCGCAGCTGCGCGCGCAGGGCCGCAGGGCGCGATATTATAATGAGATTTTACGATATCGATGTGGATATTATAACATCATGTGCAATTGCTTAAATTGAGTGTTTTAGTTGTCTGCGCTATAACTGTAGTAATTATAAGTCAAGTATTGGAAACATAAATAGAATGTCACAACATTAGTGTAGATAAAATAAATAAATAAGTACATTCATGTGTTATTCTGTATAATCTATATTACTGTAAAGTTTCATCCAAATCCGTCGCGTGGTTTTTACGTGAAAGAGCAACAAACATACATCCATACATCCATCCTCACAAAATTTCGCATAATATTATAGTAGGATGCAACAGTCTAGAAAGTGCATTTGACTCGCGTTTGTATCGATACAAATGCGCGTTGACGGCGCGTATAAAAAACGTCGTGTGCAAAGGCTCTTATTTTATTACAAGCTTTTATTTAGTTTCACCTGTCCCGATGTTTGTGTGAAATTAAATCTTGCAAGTTAAATTTGGTCCACTTCCCGGTTACCGATTGAGCTGAAATTTGCAACACATCTTTGGTTCTGATGACAATGCAATTAATTAGTTGTAGTCGGTATTGTTATTAATCTAAAATGGCCGCCCTAACAAAATGGCGGTGTACATTTTTGTCGTTATTTATATTCGTGATCGCGATTGCAAAAGAAAAAAATGTAACATGCTTTTATTTAACAAAAATTGGGTACGTGATAAAAACGCAAAGATTTAATACAAGGTGTAAAAGATACTTATGTATCTAGATAATTAGGTATCTACGATATTATTGTGACGAAGACAAAGAAGCTTAATTTTTCGTTAAAGGTTGCAATGTCAGTGCATACATTTATTATCTTGTTTTAATTATTATTTTATTATTTTAGTTCATTTTATTAACAAATAATAAAAGATTGTTTTAAAAAAAGTCTTTTCATTTGATTTATTTCCCTATAAAATTTTTTTGAAGCTGAGTTTTGAGTTCTGAGTACGTCCCATCACATTAAGACTTTTGACACCTAGTGTGAAGTAGCTGAACTACGTAGTAACATCAACATCAACCTAAACTAGTAGTTTTGCTATTAGCCGATAGATGGAATATTGAGAAGTGGGCGGAGCTTAACACCACCTCAGTGCCCCCTCACCCCGCAAACTATCACGCGTCGTTTCATAGGGAAATTGAATTACCACACCTCCTCTTTGTTTTAGCTTCGTGGATCCAACTTATTATTTTCTTATTTGTACTGTTAGTCTGTGCTATTGATCGATTGTTAAACTCTGGTTTGTCAGATGTCTGGTCTGTCAGTTGGGTCGTAGTCTGTGGTGCTCTGTGATTGGTCAGTTTAGTTTTGTTGACAACAAGAAAACGAATAGGTAGCAAAACTTAAACAAATGAAATAAAATTATATTTTATTTAGTGACTGATTGAAAGTATAGTCATATTAATGTCTTTCTTTCTTTATTAATTATCTTTTATTATAAGTAAGTTACTGGATGTAGAATAAGCAATTATAGTAGTAACATTTACCGATAGTTAACAATGTCCTCGGTATCGTTCTACTGCCGGTTTTGTCTTTGTGCTGAACTAAAACCAAGCAGAGCTATAATAGATTTACGAACTGAAACAAGAATAAGGGACATTATAATGGAAAGACTAGGCTTGTTCAGGGAAGTGATCGTTGATTTGGAAGATGTCAGTTTGGGGGCTCACGTCTGTGGCGGGTGTTACTCGATGCTGGAGGGTTGCTCGGTGTGGGTGGCGAGAGTGAAGCGTTCGCAGGAGCTCCTTGGGGAGCTGTATGACTCTAAAAGTGAGGTGACGCTGAAGGTAGAGGAGTGCGAGGATCGTGGCGAAGACGGCGGCTCGTGGGCGGCGTACTCTTGGAGCTGCGGCCACTGCGCCGCAGATTTGCCCTCCATGGACGCACTGAGAGAACACTCTAAGAGCACTCACGCCACTTGCTTCAGTTTCAAGTGTGCCGACTGCGACGTACAACCGCCATCCACCTTCAACGACTTCGTTCGGCATGTGCGGAATCACCGACACCAGCTGAGGTACCGCTTCACATACGCACACCCAATACACACACCAGTCACCATTAAATACATACACAATTCACATCAAACTCTATTCTGTTCCAGGAACTACTGCCCATACTGTGACATCAAGATGGAGGATGGCACTCATACAGAACTGCACCAAAACGAAGACAGATGTGAAACGTGTGGCGGTGTCGAACATGTCATGACTCCACATGTTATGCTACATGAGTATGAGTCAGAAGACATCCCTCACAATCATCAAAAACCTGAACTACTATACTGCTTAGTAGAATCTGATAGTCAACCAGAACTACCTGATAGTTATCATAGGACCAGTCAAGCCAAGATACAATCTTACAGTCAACCTGTGATGCAGAATATGTTACCACAAATTGACAATGTGGAGGCAGAGAACAACTCATCAAGAATCACTAAAAATGATCTAAAAGTAGTACCCATGCAAACAACTATAAGGAACTGGTCGTCCTACCCATTACATTGCAGGTTTTGTAATGAAAAGTTTCATGGTAGAAATGCTTTAGTTAGGCATTGTATGAAAGAACATAAGACTTGTTTTGGCATCCGCTGTGTTGATTGTAGTGAAACTCAGGAGTTGAATTTGCAATTTATTGAGCATGTTCGACGACATAGACCGGACCTCAAGTGAGTATACACTGTGCTATTTATTTATAAATCTAATAATGTTACAAATGACAAAAAAATTAGCTATCTCTAGCAAAATGTATGGGCTATTGTGTTTCAACAAGCATTCTGGTGTCATCTCTTGGTTGGAACCATGAGGCACAGCTAATAAACTATGAAACCTATATGTTAAGTGTTAATTAAATAATAATCTTACTTAATGTATTTCAGGAGTTTATGTCCATACTGTGACTGCAGCATAGATGACAATGACCACTCACACATCAAACAACATGAAAACGATGACCATCTCTGTGTGCTATGCGGTACAATCTATAAACTAAAGAAATCTTTGCGAGCACACCAAATAGATATACAATCTCCGTTAATCAAACCTCGATTAATAAGAAAACTCGGACCGACTACCGAGAAAGACTTAACTTGTGACATATGTGGTCTGAAGCTAGCCACACTGCACAATGTCAGATGTCATAAACAAACGCACATCACTAGAGAGAGAACCTTCGCGTGTGAGGAGTGCGGCAAGACTTTTTACACCGAAGTATGCCTAAACCAACACAAAATAGTTCATGACGCATCGGCAGTCGAGACTTGCAAAATATGCAATAAAACAGTTCGAAAATTTTCCATTAAAATGCATGTAGCATCACATATCGAAAAGAGAAAATTTCAATGTGATTCTTGCAGCCGAAGCTTCAGGTCGAAAGATGCGCTGAAAAACCACCTTGCTTCTCATCTTAATGTTAAGTCATTTAAATGTAGTTACTGTGGAAAAGGGTTTAATTATAAAAACGTACTGAAAGTTCATACATTGCAGCATACTGGTGCGAGACCATATGCATGTGATTCCTGTGATAAAACCTTTGTTAACTGGTCTAATTGTAACAAACATATGAAAAGAATACACGGCACTACACTGGCTTCGTACAAGCAGACGCCAAGAGGAAAGATAGCTCTAAAGAAAGATACTATGAAACCAATAAAACTCTTGCAAAATATGGAAATAGAGAAGTGGAGTCAGCAAGTTTTGGAAAGAAAACCAAGTGGTAAAAAGAAAAAAATTGTTGCTGATGTCCTTGTTGATAGTTGAAGGAATTATTATTGTATTCAAAGTCTACTCTTGTGGCAATGGAAGTTTGAATCAAAGTATGAAAGATACTAATGGATCTTCACCAGATCTATGCTTTACTAAGTTTGCAACTTAAATAGCAAAATAGCATAGTTTTAGTGGAGGGCACTGCAAGCATAGTGACTTAAATTATATCCCAAAGATTTTAATAATAAAACAAGAATTAACATATTGAACAAATTTTATATTTTATTTATGAGACTAGCAGCGCCTCGCGGTTTTACCCGCGTTGTGCCTGTTCTCGTGGGAATTTCGGGATGAAAAATAGCTAATAACCTTCCTATTGCATGTGGCTATCCATTTCAAAAATAATTCAAATTAAATTAAAAATGGATTGGCAAGTAGTTTCCGAGATTTGCGCATTCAAACAAACAAAAATTCATAATCTTCGGCTTTATTATAAGTATAATATAGTAGACAGTGGATATCGCGCACGATTGCTCGTCGAAATACCCGCATTGTACCTGTCCCCGCAGGAATTTCGGAATAAACTGTATCCCATGTGTTATTCTGATGTATAACCTACATTACTGTAAGCTTCATCCAAATAAGTCCAGGAGTTTTTTCGTGAAAGAGTAACAAACATACATCCATCCTCACAAACTTCGCATTTATAATATTAGTAAGTCAGTTTAGTAGGAATAGAATAAGTGCATAAATGAAACACGCATATTATTTGAAAAATCCCATGTAATTCAATAATAATACCACAATATTATATCATACAAATTCTCTCAAAATTACTCAAAACATATTACAGTTAATACAAGTAGGTAAAATAAACTTTTTATTCACTTATGGGGCACGCAGTCACTACAATTTACGTTTGAAACGTTACTAATAAATAACTAATTAGTTCGGAAAGTATTTAATTAATTATATAAAAAGAGGCAAATATCGCTCTGTCTTTTACTGTAAACTAAAAATAACGTATGTTAAATTGTCGGTTATTTCAATCGTTAAATTATGTCGAACCTGTAGACTCGAAACTTTTTTCTTTAACTGTCCCTTGAAGAACTTGGCCTCGGACGGACTATGCTCCTTCATCGGTTGTTATCTCAAGGGTTGACCACTGACCTACCAACTCAAACATTTATAGGGCCAGGCCCTTTGTTTTATAACATGTAGTGCTTAAGTGCAACACAGACCTAGTTCGACTTAGTTTATTACCCTATTAGCTGTGCCCCGCGGTTTCACCCACAGCGCACCCGTTCCCGTAGGAAATACGGGATAAATAGTATCCTATATCCGTCTCCTGGTTCTAAGCTACCCCCCACCAATTTTCAGCCAAATCGGTGCAGCCGTTCTCGAGTTATAAGTAGTGTAACTAACACGACTTTCTTTTATTATATATGTATATATTATTGTTTATTACGTTCGGCCTTATCGGATAAAGAATAAGTAACATGTTTTACTAAGTGGCCTAACATGTCTGCGGTAGTTAGCCGGCCTGGTCTGTATAGGTCACGAGTATAGGTAGTAAAGTAAAGTAGATTTCTTTGCGTCAAATAGTGTATTGCACTTTACAGTGGTATTCGCGGCATAAACTGTTGACTGTGATTCAAAATTACGGGGCACGTTTGAAAGAAACAGTTAGATAAAGTGTTTGAATTTCGTCGGTTTTTAAACTTCAGGTATTTCTATCTCACTCTCATTCTTACGACTAACTATACACTTATCTATTCAGATACACATATCTACTTACAATCGATTCAAATCTAATAAATCATTTCTGTACCTACCCCATTCGGCGACGATTATTTGACTCTAGTGTTTTATTCTGGCTTGGTAGTACCCTATGGTTCTACTCACATTACACCTTTTCTTGCAAGAATTTGGCATGAACAGATTGAACAGTAATCACAAACCTTCATCTTGAATCACTCTGTATGTTGATGAAAACGGCATGAAAATCCGTCCAGTAGTTTTTGAGACAGTCAATTACATACCGACAAACATCTTTCGGGGACTTGTTTTATATTATGTGAGAAGATACTTAGATGTCAAAGGGTGCAATCACCCCTCCCCTAACTTACGTTTTTGAAAATCTATGGACAAACTCAAATACCCCTCTCTTTACTAAATACGACCTCCCCCTCCCCTTAATTAAATCTTGGAATTTGACCTAAGTGTTAGGCATAATAACCTTAACTGATTAGCTATTCAAGTATCAGAAATTATTCAAAATGTCAAACTTATTAAATTCAACATCGATTATAAGCAAAGGGATATCTACTAACATAGAGATCTTACTACAAAGCTAATGGTGTTTTGCTATTGGCACTTTGTTTGCGAAAACGTCGAACGACATCTAAATACGTTAATTAAACTATTCAGAAAGATTACTTATTAAAACATCCATATATGGTTGAAAATAAAATAGAAAAGTTTATGGGCTAAGCCAATGTTCAATGGTAACCTATGGTATGGCCAAAGTCGAAAACAATTTAAGTAAGAAGCCTAATAAAGCAATATTTTGTTCTTAACACATCCTATAACCTAATAGAGCTTAAGTACATTAACTTTACCCTAAATCTAGACATTTATTACTATTAGCTTTTACAATATAACAATAATATTTCCAACTTTCAAAATCCAATACAAAAATTACTAAGTTTGTGCCGAATTTGTTACAATAGTAAACTCTACTTCACACTTTAATGTGGGGACGTGTTAGGGTTGACGCACATTTGGCCGAACAACAACATTTTCCAACATTGACTATTGCTTGTCTTAGTTAGCAATCAAACTGTGTTGGTTTAAGTATTCGTACGTTTCATTTGATCCATAGAGCGGATACTGTGGTATGACCAAGTGTGCATCTACCTGACAAAGCGGTGAAATACCTAAGATACCATTAATTGATTTTAACATTGACAGGGACAGTTATCTAGATTATAAGTAGATATTAACCAATATTTTAACACTGAAATGTTTTATGTTAGAAAAAACAATCGTACATACGAATTGAGGACCTTCAGTTTTTGAAGTAAGTTAAAAATGATTATCAAAAATAGATAAATGAATAAGCAATATTAATGTTTTGTGTGAAAATGTTTCGAAAATGTACCTCAATGGAAACTGGGCAGTTGTATTTCTCAATAAGTCAGTTACTAATGATTTTTACCAGTGGATAAAATCGCAGTAATAGAAGTGTCTGATACTTTGCTATTTCCTATTGCTGGCATTTCCCATTGGGACTAACACCATCATAAACGATACGTGATGATAAATCAAGATACAAATGGTAAACAAAAGTAAATAAGTTTCAAACAAGTACGCATCTAACTTAATATTTAGACCGAAGTTTCTGCCGAAGAACAATTTTTTCTACCATCACACTTTTTGATACCACTCCACGAGCCCTTTCTCCTTACGATATCGCTCTGAAAGTTCAGAGGAATTTATTGATACATGTTATGTTAATTATTAGTCCGTTAAAAGAGAGAGCCGTAGGTATAGTATAGCGTATCGGGGGGTGAAAAGTAACAAACTGAACTATGCGTTGACCGAGCATTATACTTTGCTTGCGTAACAGAGGAGCATCAAGATACGTTGATTTTTAAGTAAACAATGTAAAGCTAGGTTTCGTTGGTAGACCATGTGTGGGTATAAGTGATATTTTAATAATTTATTTGACAATCAAAATAAATGATCACTTGGCCCCCCATATGACAGCCCTATTCATTTCCCTTTTACGATTCTCTCTCCGAACGGATTACCTATTTACTAATATGAAAAATTAACATTGATATTGGCTTACATACAATAGGAAAAAGAGAGTTTTATATTTACACTACATGCTTTACATGCATATTTAAAAAAAGGTGCCAGATTAAAAAATGAAAAGTTGTGATACATGAGAGATAAACAAGAAAACCTTTATAAGTAGGTAAAATACATGTAGGATAGATACTTTAACCACACATAGAGAGAAAGCAGTCAGCCTGCGTTGGTCTACCAGCGATTATCGGAACTGGTCAGCGCTGGACGCTGGAGCCGAGGTTCTGTACAACGCGCCTACCCAACACTGATAAGCATTAAACGTCACTGGTAAAATCAGGCTCATTTGTCCAGCGCTTATTGGCACAGATAAGCGTTGGAATCGAAGTAGGCTTCGAGCTTTCTCTATATTATGCAGCCATTATAATGTAGGTATGACAAATATGACTTATTTCTAACGACATGATAGTACTTACATACATTAGCGATTCCAAAACGGAAGCTGTAGGTCCTGTCAGTACCGTAGTTACAATACACTAAACACAGTCTAAAATACAGAACATACAAAATTATTTACAAACGTGGTTACCTACTTAAATTGGATAAAACTACATACAGGTAAGGTACATATTTATTGGAAGTGCTTATCTTTATGTACAGGAATATAACTAGCCATCTAAACAGTAAAATGTGGTAATAAAATCTACCTTCCGTGATTACATGTTATTTGCATTAGGCTACGCGCATAAGGACCGAGTTTTATAGCCATAAATGTCTTTATTTGGCATTCGCTGTTTCGTGTGTTTGAATATTGATAGGTATGTATGTTAACAGTTATGAAGTTTTCTTTTTACATTCAAACTTCGAAGCTATAACTTTATTAGCCTTGAACTAACAAACCGTGAACTCTTTACATTTATTTGTAACTGTATCGCACTCCATGAGACAGGCTTTAGGCTAGTGTGGGGACCACTGTGGCCAATCTTTTAGGCACCCATAATGTTATTTAATTATCTTGTAAGTAATTTAAGTTAAGTTAAACATAATTTTTCTAGCTAGTCTTCCTTTTTTCCACTTGCAAAGAACTTCATAAGTTAGCATCAGATATGTTCTATTTTAGAGTTATTTTTAAAATGGTGATTTTTTTAATTGGCTATAAGTAATTATTTTTTATTTATATAACTCTTGTAAATAAGCCTCTTATGTAAATATCTAGCTGTGTGTCCGTGTATTTATCTTGTTTGTGTTTTTTTCTAAGTAAAAGTTTGAAAGCACGATCTATTAAAATTTATGCGTGCTTTCAAACTTCTACTTCTAACGCCGAGATTTAGTGACGCCATTAACGAAATTTTTTACCCGTTGAAAGTGAAAATCCTTTTACAGCTCTAAATAAGTGTTTCTTCAACTTTGCGGTACTTCGGTGCTTATACGCGTAGCCTTAATATATTAAAGGATGCATGCACATGCACGCTTCCTCTTAGAACTGATTCTATCATGCTTAGAACTTGGTGTCTCCGCAGACCTTTAACGAATCTTCTTCCTCTACTTCGTCCATAGTTGAAAGTCTCCTCTCTATTTCAGATTGTGCGTTTTTTGATATTATTTTCTTGTGTTTGATGCTGGAAAATATGTTTACGTCAGTTGGTAACTTTTTTTAAATCTTTATTTTATTCTATTTTAGTAAGTACTTTTATTTAGGGACTGTTGCACAATCTAGGCTTGCTAGCCCCATCTATATTAATATAATGAAGCTGAAGAGTTTGTGTTTGTTTTGTGTTAAATTCCTACGGGAACAGGCACTATGCGGGTAAAACTGCAAGGCGCTGCCGGATAATCTATGCACACAGGCGCCTCAGTCTTTCGGCGGCGAGATCCGCAAGGTCCAGACGACACGATCCGTCGTGATCCATGCCTCATGCTTCCGGATCGCGGATCGCTCGGTGTGGATCCGGCTATTCAGAGATTTAAACCCAATTAAGGCATGCCAGCCCCCATCATGCCCTGAACTTTAAAAAACAATCTAAATATAAAAACTGGAACTGTTTATGTCGCAATTTCGATATTAATTTCGATGTGATAGCACAGAAAGGTGACTCATCTTAACTTACCATTACTAGAGAACTTATTTTACTTATAGGTACCTTAATGCCTACCTATATGATGAACAAAAGTTATATAGTCTAGATTTTTCTACGCTCCCAATTTTACATTTGTGTGTGCGAACAAGTAAGGATATTTTTGTGTGTGTGTTCCAAAACATATGAGTTAATAGTTTTCACGTCTTGCAGTGAAAGACAATAACTATTTAACTAAGTTTCATTACTTACTTTTTCTTTCCAGACTTTGTTTTATATTCCTTTCCATCGCCCTTTTTCTTATTGCTATTATTAACTTGTTTCCATATCCCAGTTTTGTTTACTTCCTCCGAAATGTTAATAGATGTCAATGGAATGTTCATAATATTACCATTTATCAGAGGAATCTGAAGGTTTTCCTGGTACGGAGGTGGGTTACCCTTCGTCGGTTCCTATAAATCAACTTATATGCTAAGAATTCGTTAAACACATTCAGCTGATATGATCAATGTGATGTACTCACCAATTGATGGAATCAAAGGAAATAAAAATAAAATAAAAAAGTTGTACTAAAATTTTATTCAACAAAATGGCTACATATAAATGGGATGATTGGAATGATTTGTGATTAGATCCAGTGGCAAAGGCGCATGAGTTTTACATGCCATCCCACCTCTGCATCCCCGAGTTCCCGGAGCTCATCCTGATTCCTTTTGGTCATCTCCGGCATCACGTCATCCAGAATCTTCAGCTCTCTCCTCGTGAACAGCAAGTCCAATGCCTTCCTTATCCCAATCATTACTACCAACATTAGAGGGAATAAGATAGACGTTGAAGAGAACGACTTTATCAACCATAGGCACACTAAACAAGTCAACTGGATGGCTGTGAATAGATGGACTCGGCGAATGGGCACCTGGAAAATACATTTGGTATAAGGAACTTTGTTTGCAACCACAGTATTTTTTTGTAAATATCAGTAAACCCACCTGTCTCAAAAACATATGGTCTGGTTGATACTTCTGTGGCATGAACATGATCAGTATCCTATCAAAGAACTGAAGGCCTTTCAGCGACGCCACTCCCATATAAAGAAACACTCCAAACAGAACTGGCATCGGAATATGGCTGAGAACCGGTGTCAGAACAACTGAGCAGCCAATCATGAGGAATATTAAAATGTGTGTCACTCTCTGTTCTCTCACTCCAAGAAATTGAGGCTTCTCACCAGGCGCAGCGCATTCAGATTCCACTTTCAGAGAATTGACGTGGTTTATGCTTAGCACTGTAGCAGCCACAAACCAAGGAAGGCCCACCACGGAACAGATCTGAATCAATATAGCCAACACGAACAGATCTAAGTGATATCCACAGCCTTTCTTCAGTTTGTTCTCTTTACGATTTACTATAACAGCTGTTATCTGCTGGTCCATGAATATGAGGATAGTCCCCAATAAGGCTGGCAGCAAAGCGACTATAGCAGACCAGAAAGGGTTTCCATTAAACGGAGTGATCACCCATTCCCTTCCTGGTAATGTTGGTTTGAACTCTGAAGGTACTTCCAGTTTAGGAGTTTTTACGCCAACTTTGTAGTCCAAGAATGACATCGATAAAATGGCTATAATAACTGAAAAGTCGCTTATTACTTGTCGGATCTGTAAGTAAAAATAACCTCGTTAATCTGGTCACTTAGCAAGAATCTAATCAACTTTATGTCATTTTTATGACTGTACCTTAGACGGGAAAAACAATGAATTTTTAAAATCCTTCAGAATTACTGATAAAATAAAAGTTCCGAGGAACAGAATGATGGACATTAGGAATACATCAGGCACGTAAACTTTAGTGTCACATCCCCCTCCCGCCAGCGTCCCATTATATAACTGAAATCAAAGACACGCAATTAGTTAACACGTCTAACCAATGCTTACTCGTGAAATGGAAAGATAAAGTAGATTTTAATTGCGTCATATAGTAATTCGTTCAATACCTGGCATGAGACTTTGTCAACAGAGGTCCAATTAAATTGCTCCGGCACTTTAGAGTAATTGCTTGGCAAACAGTAACACTCATAATTGAGAACCTCGTCTGGGCGTGTCTTTAAAGGATACTTTTTTCCAATTGAAATGACATTCTCAACCGCCTACAAAAATAGAAGACAATTATTAAAAAAATAAAACAACCCATAAAGATGTTGTTTGTTTAGGACCAACCTTATAAATGAAAATAAATGCTATTAATGTTGCGAAGTTTTCTTCGGTGAATCTTGTTATGTAGCAGACTAGAGCGCTGGCATCTATAGCGACTAGTATCACCAAAATGATGGTTATCCAAGTCCCTATACAGAATCTGAATGACATGTAGTTCCATCCAATTTGTTTACAAAATTCAAATACAATAGTTTCGAAAACTAGTACTGGCCCAGTAGAGCCTAATATGGTTAATGGCTGGCCTGAAAAGAATCCGTACCCCATTCCGCATACAAATCCAGACACCAAAGATTCCATAGCAGCCATATTTTTCCCTGTCGCTTCTCCTAACAAACCACCAAACGTTATGATTGGCGATAAACACGCAAAATACAAAAATATCCACGACGCAACGCACTGTATAGCTAACGCGTCTTTAAAATCTGACCAGTACCAAGGCATTTTTCTTTTTAGATCATTAATCAGTCCTCCAAACAGTCTACCGGTTCTGGCTAACCCTGATTCCTCTCTTTGTTTCTGTTCTTCTTCCTCTTCATCAAAATCTTCTTTATGGTTATTATCGTTCGGTCGCTTACGAGGGTCCTGTGATGGGATAGCAGCTGGTGGTTCAATACGTATAGCTGGATCCCATTCACCTGGAGGTAGTACTGTGACAGCATCCAGAAACTCATCTATTCCAGCTAAAAGATGATCTCGTTTCTTAGCTCTGTAAGCGACTTCATGGAATATTTCGTCTGACATTAGTGTGGCCATTGCTCGACCAATTTCATGGAAACTTGAATTGCTATTGGGTGGTCCGAGTAATACGAACATGAATCGAGTAGGTACTGGCACCTCTGTTAAGTCACCCATAATAGTTCCTGTTTTTAGTCTCACAAATGCTGAGAGGGTTTTCTCTAAGAAATCTACTTCGCCGACTAATATATTAGATGCTTCCGCTCCAGGTGGTATTTTTCGCATGAAATGTGTGTTGCATTTGTGATTTATATCTCCATTCATATGAAGATCGCCTGCGCTGGGGTTTCTGCTCATTGATATGCTGCTGGGACTTTTAACCATTCCCTCGTCAGGTGCCGAACCTAAAATATAACGAACCTTTGTATAAATATCCAAATAGAAGTAAAGTACAAACACGTTCAAAAGCAAGTAAAGTTTTAAGTGCAAATAATTTTTTAACAATCAAGCCCAAATATTTAAAACAATCTGATGAATGTTGTACAAATTGTAAGAAATACTGTATCTTCTACGTTATTGGTTAGAAATTTGTTAAAGTAAATTGAATCTCGCACCGCGGAGTCCTAATTTGTATGTTGTCCTGGCGAGAGTAACTAACTACATTAAGTTATTCAATTAAATGAGCACATCAGTATTAGCATCACAATGACATGGAAACTATTATCCAAATTGAAATAATATGGCGTAAGATGGAAAGAAAATAAAGGAGAAACAACATTGAAGAGGAGAAGCGGTTACCCGCGGTAGGGATGCCTAGGAAACGACTGATTTCCCCTTTGTAAGAATGTCCACTGGTCGAACTGCCTTCTTCCACTGTAATACAAATGTTAAACTTGCAAACGGGATAGAGAAAAACGCGTTAACAACGTCAATATTAGATAAAAAACAATTACAATATGTACAGAGTTAGCATAAAAGTGCAGGTGCGTCTGTGATAGACAAAGGGCGTGAGGTCGGTGAGCTTATTGCACACAAGTTACCATGTCTCACGCTCTGCTAACCTGGCACGGCTAAGTAAGAACCTCTCGCGTCTGCCGCCTGTAGGAGCGCGGTCTGGGGAGACGAGGTGGGCCCCCGACAACTCCGGGAACTGGAGCGTCGAGAGCCACCTTCCTGAAAATCTGATATCACCACGCGACACCAAACATTTCATTAAAAACTCTATTTTTCCATTCATAATTCTACATCTAATATTCAACTCACTTTTGCAAGATGAATGATTTCGTCCGATATCAGCCAAAGATCTTATTAGTGGTAGTCTCGACATGTTGTTATGGTGGTTTTTCTTCTCGTGTTGATGCCTATGTCGCCTCAGAAGAGCTTCTTTGACTTTCTCCCTAGAATCGTAGCCCAGGGAACCGTCTGCTACCATGTTGTCTAGAACATTATCTGCGACTTGTTCTAAAGATCCTGCCTCCATATCAAGGATTACTGATCCGTTTAGTAGGAGACTTCTTAGTTCGAATAGCGAATGCAAGGATAACGTGGCGACATGTGGTTTAGACCATCGGTTTCCCCCTTCTTCGACGTCTTCTTCAAACTTGATCCATCTCGCTGTCTCTTTCCATTCAAGTTCGTCTCCATCTTTAACTAATTCTTCCATTTCGGAGAACAGTGGATGAGATTCAAGGGTGGAGTCATCGAGATCTTCACCCAGAATAAATTGCACCCTTTGAGCTGGAGGAGTCACTGCAATTAACAATATTACATCAAAATCTTTTACAAAACAAATTAAACTTACAATCAGAAATACCAGATTAAAGGAGACAGAAGAAACTTTACAAAAATCATGCGAATGAATGTCGGAAACAAAGAAAATGTTTCATCGTTAGTCATGCTCGAATTTCAATGAAATGAGATAACATCTAAAAGAAATAATTAAAGATGACAACATCTCTATCTATCCTTACATGTCTCTCCGTCATCGGTAACGCTCAATCTTCTAACTCGAGACATTATTGCTGGTCCTAGAGATTGGAATATTATTAAGTATCTAGATAAGGCCAAGAAGTGAATAGGAAAAGATCAAACAATCAAAACATCGTAACCAAAGAAGTCCAATAGGAAGTATAAATCCACGAGAAGGAATAAAAAAAAGAGAAACTTAAACAGGGAGTTAATTAATATCTTGGCCATAAAGAATTTTTCCATCTTAATTAAAAATATGTTTGCACTCGTCGATGTCAGAAAGTCTCGATGGTGTAGTGGCTTATGCACTCACCTACCAAGAATGAGAGTTATGGTTCAAATCCCTGGTCTAGCGAAATGTTTCCAATTTACTTTTCAAACATGGTTGGGTTCGAGATTATCAACCCGCAGTCTGCAAGCGTGGAAATAACGCCTGATCCTCTTTAGAGTACTGGTATCTTCAGTGAGATGGAAAGCCTGGCATGGTGTCAGGTTGATACTTACTTTATGAATACGAGTCATAAAGTTCCTTTGTCAAAAAAATTACATTTATTGCGCCTTATCATCCTCACTGTATTGATATCTGCGATGAGACGAGAGGCCTTTTCCCAGTAGGACATTGCAGGTTAATACTCATACTCAAATCATGTACTCAGAAATTACAGCATGACCTTTCCTTGAGGTTACAAGTATCGGAAAGTTAAAGGATATTAGGTATTTTCAAAATGTCTTACCCGGTTTATCTGGTTCCTTTTCTCCGCTGCGATGGTGATGTTTGTGTTTTCTGTGTGAATGGCGACGAGCTGGCACGTGGACCCCGACGAACACCGTGTGGGCTCGGTGACCTGTCGAATTATTATAGTTAAAGTATTGCGAAACAAAAATGCATGTACTCAGCTTATGTCCTTTCATAATATGGTCCAATTTATTTCTGAACCAAACTTCATCAAAATCCGTTTAATAATTTAGTTAGGTGTCAAAGAAGTCATCAAACAGAAGCAGGCAGACAGAAGTATTTCCGTTATTTTAATTTACACTAGAAAGATGGTAACGATAGTGGTTAAAAACGCTTCTGTCAAATAGTTGTCATTGTTACATATGTAGTTATTTATAATCTTATTCGTAACTGTAATTCCCCTCCTCCTACCAAGAATAGACTTGCCTAAATCGAAAATAATAATTACCTTATTAGCAAACTAGAATGTATAATGTCCCACTATTGAGCAAACGCCTCTCATCTCACTGAAGGTATCAATATTGATATATTTGACTCGCAGTGCCCCGCGGTTTTACCCGTGTTGTGCACGTCCCCGTGGCCATTTCGGGATGAAAATGGCTAGATATTACAAAAAGATTTATTCAAATCGGACTGATAAATCCTGAGATTAGCTCGAACATTCAAACAAACAAATTTTACTCTCGTGTTAACTAGTGTAATAACTAATTAAACATTAAAACGTTAACTAATTAGTGTATTCTATCTCCTATTCATGTTAATTAAGCGATAAAGTTACGTAGTTTCAATATAATTTGTTAGGCCTAGCAACAAATATATTTAACATGGAATATTGTTCAGTACATCAATTAAGGTTCTAAAGTAATTGAAATAAGGGTTATGCCACATTTAATAACGATGTAGCGGTGCAGACTAGCTCAAAAGCACTCAAAGCCTTTTCCCACGCAACTTGTATGAAAAAATAACATGCCATTTCATTTTCCGATACACTTGACATTTTGAAATAAAACTCGTTATAATAATTTTATATTTAAACCGAGCAGAAGGTTGATATTTCTATATTACATTAGATAAAGGTTAAGGTTGAAATTTATTCAGGCTGTTTAAATAAAGTAAATAAGATTTATTTTCCCCTAAAATGATGTTACAAGATACGTTGCCTCGAGGTCCTACAATTACATTTTAATGATAATTGTAATTTGGAGATATGTTTTGATTCTATTATAGTTCTTTGATCTTCTTCATCGAGTGGATGGTCAACCTGACCAATCCTGGTGTCAGAGTTATTGAGCCGCGAAAGGCCTCTGACATGGCTCATGGAACGACTACTATCCGTAGAAAGTAACCGGGACCGACGGCTTAACGTACCCTCCGAAGCACGGAATGATTTTACTTTTCGGGCAATCAGGTGATTCAGCCTGCAATGCCCTATCCAAACTGAGAGCAGTCTCACAAAGAGATTTTTGTGAGACAATGTCCCCACCGGGAATCGAACCCGGAACCTCCGAATCGTGAGCCAAGCGCTCAAACCACTAGACCACGGAGGCTGTTAAGAAGAGAGGAGGCGGTGGAGTTCTTTGATGATATTCCATGTATAATATATCCTAAAATATTTAAATATTATCTATACTATTCTTATAAAGAGTTAAAAGTATTATTGTAAAGTTTCTAACTTTGTTTGTAAGGGCTAATCTTAGAAACTGCCGGTTCGATTGGAATAATTCTTTTTGTAATAGATAGACAAATTCAACAGAAAGATTATAGGCTATTTTTCATCCTGAAAATCCCACGGGAACGGGCACAACGCCGGTAAAACCGTGGGGCTCTGCTAGTACTTGTATACCTTGTTAAGTAAGTTAACCGATTTGATAAAAGAGGCAGTTATCTCTTATATTCGATTGGATTTTTCTAAACGATATTTTTGTTAGAACAATGACATGTATACAAACCGTTTCGGATTAATCCTTTCCCGACTGTTTCATATAAATTTTCAGTATTAACCGTTAAAAATAACCGAATGAAAAGTAGCTCAATAGCTTTCTCTGTATCTGATAACCGCATAATCTATTGTATTCATTGTTTTTTCGCGCTCATACATATAAATTATTGAAATGATTTCAATAAAGGCTTGGTGTGTTACATTTTATAAGAAAAAGCTTTTATTATTTTGACTATGAATATTATACAATGTTGTCATTTTTGTTTTTATAAATTCCAATCGCTTCAATGTTTTTCTAGAAAAAATCACAATGGAGATTGGGATGTCGAAACAAAATTGACAAGCACAAACTTTATCGTTCGGTTGATTCCAACTCAATCAACATGTAAATCTTCTAGTAAAGTAAAGTATTAGCCTGTTATGTCCCACTGCTGGGCAAAGGCCTCTCATCTCATTGAAGATATTAGTACAGTGAGGAGGATTAGGCATAATCACCACGCTTCCCAAATGCGGGTTGGTGATCTCAAATCTTCTAGAACTTTCGAAAAAGCTCTTAAGATCCAAGAAAGAAAGTAAAACTTTAATCTTTTAAGCCCCGTATCCCTTGTAGTCCCTATACAACTGTTCCCTTATCCCCGGTGAACATTTATTTATAAACACTGCTGCAGTTACACATTACGTGTTACAGTAAAATGTACCTTGCATGCTTGTGTGATGCTCGGCAACAAAGTGTGTTGCAACAAACAAAGTTATTGAAATGTTTACGGCGGGTAATTTCAAGAACTGCTAGTCCAATTCTAATTACTCTTTTTGATAGCTACATTCAAGGGGAAGCTAAACCTAGGTATACTTTTCCCAAAATTCCCCTAGAAACGGTCACAATAGGGATAAAACCGCGGGGCGCTGCTAGTCGAAAATTATTCTTCTACTACGCTATCTTGCGTATGTCGACCTTGGACATGATACGAATATTTCATATCATATTTTCATTTTATATAGAGCTTAGAATTATCATAATGCCAAGTATAATCCCGTACAATAAACCTACACACTTGAATAACGTTCATTACTTGGTACCCACTCATTTTGTATGACGTTAATGAGAAGCGAGTTTCATTCAGACATGTTTTGTATTATAAATTGTGACGGCTGAAGATGTGATGTTAATATAAGGAGTCTTTACGTAGAAGTGTGAATTGGATCATTTATTATGTTTTGTAAATATGCTTTTATACTCTCACTAGCAGCGCCCCGCGGCTTTGCCCGCGTTGAGCCCGTTCCCGTAGGAATTTTCGAAAATCCTTTCTTAGTGTGCACTTACGTCACTTGAAAGACCTTCCTGCCAAATTTCATGTTTCTAGGTGTAGCGGTTGAGGCTGTGCGTTGATTATCAGTCAATCAGGACTTTGAATTTTATATATATAGGTTTCATAAAGTACCGAAGATGTAAATAAATATACCCGGACAAATTCACACACGGTTAATTACACCTAAACTAAGCTTGTAATATGGAATCTAAATAACTGATACTACTACATATAGGTACATACCTACAATAAAACCTTTATAAGAATATATAATTGACACCGAGACGTCGTAGCCAACAACTATGTCTTCACATATTGTTGAATCGAACCCGCCACCCCCGACACAGTAAGCGCTCTCACTGCCACTGTGCCAACGGGCTTGTCAATTGATTGTATCCACTGAACTTATCATAATCCACTGAACATAACATATCATAGTTCTAGTGGAAAGGCATACTACGAGCTATTTTTATTTGTACCTAGTTACAATGAAGTCATTTCTATTTGAGCGCTACCGTGCTTCGGAGGGCACGGACAATTATTAATCTTGGTTGTTTCAATCGTAAGACGATGTCGGAGGCTTTTAGACAGTCTAAAACTCCGACTCCAGGAACACTAACCTACTAGAACTTAAGTACATATTTGATTTAATAACTAAGTTATATTTATTAAACCAAATCCCAGAATGATGTATAGTATATCCCATATACTTAGTTATCCTAAGATTGCCTTCAACTCCAGTAAGCGGTATCGGAAATCTTATCGTATGCAAATAGGGTCAAGAGTGAATCGATTCAAGATTTGCAATTTTACATCGCACTCAGATGTAGAGTAGAGGCAGCGCTTGCCGCGATAAACTGCAGATTGGAATGGTAATAGTCTATTTACTTTCTTCTCTTGCGTTTTGAATTTTGTTCTTAAACAGCAGGTATATACAGCATACACCTTTTAGTTTAGCAAACTACGTTTATTCCGTTTTTGGGATGTAATGTCGCAAGTGAAAGCAATGGGAACTAGCGTTTTTAAAGGCACTGTAACATTTTTAGCCGAAGAACTGACTTTTACCTACATTTATCCCTTACAGGAACCGTCGTGTTCTTACGGAACCTATCGGCATGTCCACGAGCGTAGACACGTAAAGGGTAGCCGTCACGAGTGCCTGCTCTCTTTTTCATCGAGTGGATGGCCAACCTGACCAATCCTGGTGTCAGAGTTATTAAGCCGCCAAAGGGCTCTGACATGGCTCAAGTAACGACTACTATCCGTAGAAAGTAACCGGGACCGACGGCTTAACGTGCCCTCCGAAGCACGGAATCATCTTACTTTTCGGGCAATCAGGTGATTCAGCCTGCATGGCCCTAGCCAAACTGAGGACAGTCTCACAAAGAGATTTTTGTGAGATATTGTTGTCCCCACCGGGAATCGAACCCGGAACCTCCGGATTGTGAGCCGGGCGTTCAAACCACAAGACCACGGAGGCTGTTGACGTAACGGATTGTGATTGGTCCATTGATTAACCGTTTGTAAATGTGTCGGGTATATATTTTTTCCGAGTATATTGAGCTTCGCTCAGCTTTAATGGAAACGCATGCCAACGCCAATCAGCTGTCGTTATCACTGTCAGTGTTAGTGTCGTTGTATTTTTTCACAAAAATAGCTTTTAAATAAATACTATTTCCATTAGAAGTGACATCTGAACAATGAACTTCGCGTCCATTCATCGGCAAACAAAGCCGGTGTCGCGAATGTCCAATATCTACTGTAGACATTGTAGCACATTGAGTTATAGTGTACTAGGTTTTTATAATAAAACTGAGTTGTTTTAGTTTTGTTTGTTTGAACGCGCTACTCTCAGAAACTAAATACCGATCAGATTTGAATAATTCTTTTTGTAATGGGTAACCACATTCAACGGGAAGGTTATAAGCTATTTTTCAACCCGAAATTCCCACAGGAACGGGCACAACGCGGGTAAAACCCCTACGCACTGTTAGTTGAGTTATAATGTATGTACTACTTTATAATCTAAATTAAATAAACTCTTCTTTTAAATTAAGCTTAGTTCTTAGGTTTTTCTTACAAGAAATCAAAGTATAGAATATCGCAGTAGGTTAATTAGATTTAACCCGCGTTGTTTAATTATTTTGTCCTACCATTTTGTGCAGTCCCGGAAAAAAATTACCCAACCATATCTGAATAAGCAGAATAAACAAAATTTGCGTTTAATTAACCACACGTGTTTTGTCAAAATTCACCTCCAACGAGATCTCTTAACTGGGTCAACTTTGGGACAGGTGGAACTAAATAAAAGCTTTTAGAAGTTATGGCCGAAACGGACCATAAAGTGAACAAGCGTTTTATTCTTCTTTACTTAGTAATTGCGCTTCGGTTTCACCCGCGCTGTGCCCGTTTCCACGGAAATTTTGGATTGAAAAATAGCCTATAGCCTTTCTGTTCAATGTGGCTATCCATTACAGCCTAGCCTAGCCATTAGCCTCTTCCAACGGGAGCGTTATAGCTTATAGCCTATTTCACATCCAAAATCTTCCACGGAAACGGGTACAATACGGGGCAATACTAGTATTTAGATACAAAGACTCACAAACCCTTCGGGGTTTTCAAAAGCTCGCGTTAAAAGCACACATAAACTTACGATATAAATAAAAACTTGTCTAACGTTACACAATAACGTACACACACTCACACATCAACCCGCATTAGGCAAGCGTGGTGATTATGCCTTATTCTCCTCACTGTACTAATATCTTCGGTGAGATGAGAGGCCTTTGCCCAATAGTGGGACATTACAGGGTAATACTTTCTTACTTTCTAACGTAACACTTAATCACTACACAGGCAGTATGTCGTAGTCCCTTAGGGCCCGTTTCCAAGCGTACAAAAGGCTTATTCAAAACGATAGCTGAACTATATTCTATGTGCTATTCCTCAGATTTTGTAGCGATGTTTTAGCTACGAACGTAACATGGAGAAAAGCATAGTAACTAAGATAGAGATATCGTGCTAAATGGTTATCACTATTCAAATTCAAATTCAAATTCAAAATGTCTTTATTATATCAGATCATTACAATCATTTATAATCGTCAGTACGATACTACTACATACTATAAAACCAAGTCCCCGGTCACGTCTGTCTGTCTGTTGGCGATAAACTCAAATACTAATCACGGATTTTAACGCGGGTTTTTAAAATAGATGGAGTGATTCAAGAGGAAGGTTTATATGTATAAAAAAATCCGAAATTCCCACGGGAACGGGCACAACGCGGGTAAAACCGCGGGGCGCTGCTAGTTGCATCTGAAGGTTTATGGCAATAGATGGATGTATGGATGTTGTTATAACTTTTTATCGGTTAAACATCTAAACAGATTTTAATCAAGCTTAGCATACGAGTACGTAGCGCTCATGGCATAGCTTGACTAAGCGATGTTAGTTCATTGCGAATGTTAAGCAACGGGCAGCTCGACCCCTATTTGGATGGGTGGCCGATAGTGGCGTTTCTATCTATGCGCTACCGTGTTTCAAAGGGAACGATCAATTCTCGGTGCCGGTTATTTCAATCGTAAGACCATGTCGGAGGCCTTTAGGCCTTTTAGGCCTTTAGGCGGTCTAAATACTCCGACACCAGGGTTGGCCACTAACCTACTCGAACTTACGTTCATGTTACTTTCTGTCACACCTTTAAGGTTTCTACCCATTACACCGTATCATACCATGACCGTGCTATGAACGTTTCAGCACCGGCAAAATATTAGGTGAGAATAGTCGACGTTGTTGGTTGGTGACGGAACGGTCTAGTGAGCATAGTCCCATACTTTTCAATACAAAGAATACTTTTTTGCCTGACACGTTCATAGCACGGTCATGGAATGATACGGTGTAATGGGTGGAGGCCTTTATTCCCACATAAAGCAAATCCAAATTGCATAAAACTATGTATCAGTATTTTAAAAAGGCAATAGCGTACAATCAGCAGGATTTTTCAACAAACTAAATGTTGTGTCGTAAATAATAGGTATACCAATTGAAAACCTTCTCTTTCTTTCTTAGGTATTGAAGTCGGTTGTAAGCGAATATTGTTTTAAGATCGATTACTAGATGACCGAATGAGGATCGTTTTAAATCAAGATCGAAGATAGAGAGTCGAAGATAGATAAACGATCTACAGTTAAATGATCGGAGTCTTTCATAAACGCTTATTAACAGCATTTAAGCTATCAAACGGTTTGTCCCTTTCCGACATATGCTTTTTTTAAAAGAGGAAAAGAGACAAAATTCTTTATAGCAGTGATTTAGTTAAAACGCCCCTTTGAATAAACTGGTTAGTATTTTCTAGTATGCAGTTGATTCTATGTTTTCAGATATTTTATTCGAGAAACAGATTTACAGCAACAAACGTATAAAAGTAGAAACCTAGGGAATAAAATGAAAAATGTTTCTCTTTCCTGAAAGCTGCGCTCGTATTAAAGCTCTATGAAAGATTTTCTCGGAAAGCTAAGCCGACTCTTCTGACCTGTGACCTATCCTAACTTCCTAACTAATATTATAAATGCGAAAGTAACTCTGTCTGTCTGTCTGTCTGTTACGCTTTCACGCCAAAACTACTGAACCGATTTCAATGAAATTTGGTACAAAGTTAGTCCAGAGCCTGAGAAAGGACATAGGCTACTTATTATCGCGAAATTTCCTCGGGAACGGATACAACGCGGGTGAAACCGCGGGGCATAGCTAGTTATAAATAAGCTTACGTGGGGTTTTGACTTATTTTTGTGTGAAAAGATGACACTATATCTATATAAATAAATCGTGGTTCGTTAGTCTCGCTAAAACTCGAGAACGGCTGGACCGATTTAGTTGATTCTGGTTTTGAAATGTTTGTCGTAATCCAGAGAAGGTAAGCAGTGACGGAATAAATGCTTGTGAAACCGCAGGGCACGGCTAGTTTGTTATATTTATATATTATATACACGTTTTATATTTATATACATTTATGTGCTTAAAATATTGATTAATATATTTTTTAATTCATATGAAACATATTACATATATATATTTTTCATTCTTTCAATCTATTGTTTGCGATTTCTATACTGAAATCGTACTGGTTCTAACACTACCTTGCTGTTTACTCATGTAGAGTGATATTATAATGCCTTAATCATAAACAGCACTTTAACTGTCAAATGAATGAGCTATCAAATAGTTTGTCCCTTTCCGACATACGCTATTTTCCAAAGTGCAAAAGAGACAAAACACTCTTTAACAGTGATTCAGTTAAGAGCGTTTAAAGATGATTTAAAATCTATAATTATTTTATTTTTGAATATCATAAGATGAGTTGAAGTCAAGGACATTATTAAATCCATGTTTGAAGTCAAGGACTTTATATTCAGTTCCCGGATATTTCCGCTTAATTATCGGACACCGGGTCTGAAGGCATGTCAAAAAATAATCGAAAAATGTCCTCGATTTCTACTTTAAAAGAAAAATTAATTAATTGAAGACTCTTTAACGTCGATTAAAAGTGATCGTTATAGGAATTGCTTTTTGGTTTAAGTATGATAAAAATAATATCTTGTATTTATCTACAAGAGATTTTATTAGCGAATATTTAAAAATTCGTAATCAAATACTCTTTACCTACCCAAGAAGTATTAAAACTAAGTCCTGTGTCCCAATGCGTCTGTCTGTATGTCTATATGTATGTCGCGTTAAATTCGAAAACTACTGAAAGGATTTTCATCAACAAATAGGTTATTCAAGAGGAAGGTTCTTGTCTCTGAATTCCTACGGGAACTCTCCTCATTCCTGATTAAGTGAACAAAGCAAGCGACGGGCGGGTTGGTTGGGTATTTATAAGAGAAAGTCTTGTTAGTGGCACTATTTATAAATCAAGAGCGGCTGGACCGATTTTGATGATTCTTTTTGTATGTTATTTATCTTAGTCAGGAATAGGATAATAAGTAATACAAATCCCGAAATTCCCACGGGAACGGGTGCGCTGTGGTTGAAACCGCGGGCACAGCTACGAGTAGTATCTAATATAAATAGGGGAGAAGGTTATAGGCTATTTTTCATCCCGAAATTCCCACGGGCATGGGAAGAAACCTCTGGGCATTAATCATAAACTAAAAGTAAGTTCGTGAAGGTTAAACCCAACCCTGTTGTCACTTGTGAAAAATAAAGCTTCCTTCATTAATTTTCTAATTAAAACCATGTCAAACTTTGTATATTGACTAAATCTTCCCGCAATTAACTTGTCATGTCCAATAAAGGTATTTATTCAATGCCAAAAATGTCTATCAAATCCCAACAACATCGAAATACAGTTCGTTGCTTGTTTATCCTCTTGATGGATAGCCAAGCGGTTTTATGTTCCCATAAATTCGTCGCTGACAAATTAGGTCAGGGGAGGAGTGAAAAGAAAACAATGTGAACGTGCCTATTTGTTGGGAACGTTGTTTAATTTAGGGATCTATCTCATTAGGTTACCATGGTGGCACGTGGTGGCGCCACCAATTAAATGTGTATATGTGTATATGTATATGATGGCTACTTGGTGTCAGTAGTTGCTACAAATTGGTTGCAATTTGCGTGACACGGGAAGAGATTTTCATTAGAAGATGGGGTGAAATATTATGTTGTTTTAATATTTTTTGTTAAGCAAACAAGAATAAAAGTCTAGGCAAGCAATTGCTCTCATTGACATCCCTTCCCCCATCGACCTGCGCCATCAAACGATTCATATTGGTCGCGCAACCATGTTGTCGTAATGGAATGGTGCCTTAAAGACTAAAGAATAAACACCAAAGTATATCACGTTTGTTTTGTCTAGGACTTAGTTAAGTTTTCCAGACTAAAGGGGAGGTTTCTAAATTACGATGTCAAGGCTCTAATCGTGTGGAGTGCCTTAAATGTTCAGGACTTAGTTTGAATTGGGTTATTGATAAATAAAAGTTTGTACCAAATATCTCGGTGGCATGTGCACTCGCCTGCCTAAATCGAGGTCCCGGGACCAATTCCCAGGTCGAGCTAAAACTTATTTCCCACTTTTCAAACATGGCTCGGGTTTGAGATTTGAACCGACTTGAACCAATTTTGAAAAAGGTAGTTCTCATAGCAATCTGGTCTAAAGTAGGCTTTTAAAAAGTGATGCCTTAACTCATACCTTCAAAGTCCTGTTCGGTGTAGTCATGGTGGGTGTGCTTCCTCGCAGCTGGGTCGGTCGGAGCCTCGTCATCATCAGCTCGAGTCTCCATCTTTCAGTACCTGTGGAACATCATGGTCATTGAAAAAAAGAGAGAACAAAGATTTATCCTTGTAAAGAGATTTAAAAAATATCTTTAAATAAGGAAATAATTTAAGTTGTGCTTATGTTCTTCCGAATGGGTGGTACGTTTAAAAGAGCCTCTTCGGGGCCAAAACTGAATAAAAATATTTGACTTTGACTTCGACACTAATACATCAGAATACCCTTTCATACAATATACATACAGTGGCTGTTTAAACACAGACTAAGTACAACGTATATCAGCTATCAATTCACTAGCTGAAGTACGGCAACGCACGTTATTACAGGAAACCCATTAAGTTCGAGACGAACATCAGAAATTCAATTTCCTTACATGATTACAAGTATAATGATATTAGCACTCAGATGTGGACAGAGAAGTAGGTAACATATAAATAAAACCTAGTTTAGTTAAATACTTAAGTAATTAAAAAAAATTATATATGTCAAAAAAAAAATCTTACTACATTCATTATATTAAATGAAACTGTATCGCGTTAGATAATTTAACAAATTTCACTAAAATACTCGTACGTACCCGACGTTTTGAGCGAATTACACCGCTCGTGGTCACGGGATGCATCCCGTTAAATTGTAAATAATGAGTGCAAATCGTGTGAGTTTAAAAAGTATCTTACTACATTCATCAAAATATAATAATAATCTCCTCGATGTAAAATGTTATTATAGTAGTTTATGCAACGTCATATAAAGAAGGGTATTAAAACACGAGTGTGAGTTTATGAAACGAGCGCAGCGAGTTTCATAATAGTAACGAGTGTTTTAATACCCGTGTTATATGCAGTTGCATACACTACTTTATCTTCACTATTTAATGCAATTAATCAAACAAAATTTTAAAAACAAAACACATTGCGAAACATTAAATTCACGCGTAGGTACGTGTATTGTCACAGTGAACTTGCCGCCATTAAAATCTAACCAATGAGAGCGCAGCTGCGCGTAGGGCCAATCAGGAGCGAGCGAGATCTTACCAAAGAGTTTTGTGTATGTAGTTTCGACGAAGTTTTCACGTATAACCCAACTGTTTTCAAAAGCCAGCCTAATATCAAAATTTTATGCAACTAGTATGAGGATTTTGACATAAGGCTCGCCAGGTTTATTGGTCGCGTTATAATGATGTTATAATGCTAAATTATAATGATATTATAACATCATGTGCAATTGCTTAAATTGAGTGTTTTAGTTGTCTGTGCTATAACAGTAGTATCTAATTATAAGTCAAGTATTGGAATCATAAGTAGAATGTTACAACATTAGTGTAGATAAAAACTATTATCCCATACTTTTACAACGTGGGCGAAATTGCGAGTAACAGCTCGTATTTAATAACAAAGTATAACTTACTTTAGCGGCAGTTTAGGTCAGCGAAATGACCGATAAAAAATTAATGTTCTGTGGAAATAATGTTCTTGGTGATTTTGATGTTTTTTTCCTTTTTTCATTAGACGACCGTTCAGTAGACTCTCGCCCGTAGTTAAAGATATTAAATTCTTCCTTAGTAGAGATTTTTTTGAGTGATTTTGACATGTAGTATGAAATATTACGTTAATTAATTAAGTGTCAATTTAATTATCGTTTCTGGGTGCGGCAGTCTAAAGGCCTTATTCATAAACGCTTACTAGCAGCATTTTAGCTGTCAAATGGTTTGTCCCTTTCTGACATACGCTATTTTCCCAGGAGCAAAAGAGACAAAACGCGTGATTACGCCTGCAATGTATTTTCAATTACTAATGACACTATACCGAATTTACGTGTTACTCGTATCGTGTGTCATATCAGCCGAATGCGTCCGAATGTAAAATCAGCCACGGAAATTCGGTCACGTAATTTCGGCATAGTGTGTTTAGACACTAAGTATTGAATAATAAAGATAAACTGCATCCATAGTTGTTTTAGATGGTCTCTTACACATTTTCACACTAACGCCACCTATTGGATCACGGGTGGAACTACCGCGCAAATCTAATATATTAAACAATATAAAGTGTTTAATATCAAGTTGAACGTTATAAAAGTGCTTGTACGAGGGAGTTTTCATTCTTTTTCTTTATATAATAACCCACTCTTTGAAGCTTAACTTTGCTTATTATTTTCCTCAGGTGTTTTAATTCAAAGGCTTTGTAAAAAAGTTACATTGAAATACCTACTGTGTATAAATAAGCACTATACTGTGTTATATTATTACAAGAAGTTTTTTATGTTGCAAATTTTTATGTTTGAGAGTTTTTAACTAAATTGAATGTATATAAATAATACTAGCAGCGCCCTGCGGTTTTACCCGCGTTGTACCCGTTCCAGTGGGAATTTCGCGATGAAAAATAGCCTATAACCTTCCCGTTGAATGTGGCTATCTATTACAAAAGGAATTATTTAAATCGGGCTGATAATTCCTGAGATGTCCTCGAGCATACAAAAAAACTTACAAATTTTACCTCTTACATCACACGAAACTGCACATATAATCAACCATCTTTTTTTATCCAAGTACATTTTCTTCAACACACAGAATGTTGTTAGGCCTTGTTTCCACTCCATTTACCCTCACCAGCTAATACATAATTCAACTCCATACAAGTTAGATACAAATACGTGAACATGTTCGCTATTTTTGTATGTTGAAAGAACAAAAGTAGTTCTGTGAGAAACTGAGTTAGTTAGATTAGTTTTTTTACGTTCTCAGGTGAGAATGGTTGGATAAATTGACAAGCGCGTTGGCATAGTGGCAGTGGGAGCGTTTACTGTTGTCGGGTTGCAGGTTCGATTCGCGCACGGAGTCAACAATATGTGAAGATATAGTTGTTGGCGGCGGTGTCAATTATATATTCTTATAAAGTATTTCTGTATGTAAATGTGGTAGTATCAGTGAGTTAGAATCCATTATACCAATATACATAACTATACCTACTACCTGTTTACTATATTTGCTGCCTACCTCCCTTCTAAGATCAATGTCAACGCAAAGTCATCATATGAAATCAAACTAATGAATACCGGTATGCTTACGTACAGAGTGTCCCGTAATCAATGGGTTATGCTATAATGGGTTATTGAAGCTTCTACCTACTGAAATAGTCCATAATATATTCATATTCTATAATTGATTTTTAGTTCTAAGTTTTATTTGTCTAGTAACCTTATCTAGTATCGAAGAATCTTTAATTAAAAGAGTTAAAACTAATCACTTTGAAACACTGTTCGTTGTTAGCGATTCTAATAAAAAATACGAGTAGGTATTCAAAGTTCTTCACAGCTCAAATCAAACATTTCTGAATAACCTTCAAACTTTACTAAAGCTAGATATCTGAATAGTACTTAATCTAATTAATGAGTCTCAAAATAGAAAGATAAGGTTTTGTAGCTGTAATAAAGTTTTGCAGTACTTTTATTACTAGACTAGCGGCGCCCCGCGGTTTTACCCGCACTGTGCCTGTTCCCATCGGAATTTTAGGTTGAAAAATAAGTAAATAAATTAAAAACATGTTTATTGCCTTTTTCAAGAAAAACAGAAAACTTAATTAATTGAACACGAAACTTAATCTAATATTACTTAAAACAACGAAATCTGAATAGAATCTAAAAACACAATAATAATAATTAAAAAAAAATACGAAATGAAAAGGCAAATGGTGGGAGGCTCAGCTTGTGCTGGTCGAAAGGATATTGCGTACAGCGCGCTGTTTTCCAGCCGCCGCCAGAAAACCCAAAGATGTTAAGCGGCCTTTAACTATCCGGTTGAATGAGGCTATCCATTACAAAAATACTTATTCAAAACGGATTAACATTTTCAAAAACAAACAATCAAACGGTTCAGCTTTATTGTATTATTATATATTTTTAGTATATACCTAGATGGTAAAACTGTTATTCAAATTTGTTCCCAAATCCGGTAGAAACTCCAAACACTAACAAACATATGAAATTCAACATAACCGCTGTAAAGTTTTCGGAGCAAACAACTTGTAGTTACTAGTTACGAATACAGACAACGCAAAGTAAGTTCATGTTCAAACGTGGTTTTAATAAAATATGGGAACCCTATATTTAAATGCTTTTTCTCTGTTCAGAACACTGGAACAGTTCATTCATTTCGGGTAGGTTAGTGGCCAACCCTGGTGTCGGAGTTTTTAGATCACCTAGAGGCCTCCGACATGGTTGAAAGAACTTTGTTGAATTGAAAGAACCAGGACAGACTGTTTAAAGTCTTAAACGTCTTAACGCTTCGGAGGGGTCTGAAGTGCTGACAGAAGCGCTCAGATAGAAATGCCACTTTCGGTCACTCATTCTCTTTTAGAGCTGCTCGGTGCTGAACCTTTGGCCTTTGGCCGCTCAATTACTCTGGCACCAGGATTTGTCAGGTTGACCATCCACTCGATGAAGAAGAAGTTGCTGAACAATCGCAATGATCTTACATCTAGAACAGTTCTGAGTGAACAATCGTTCGTTCTCGAGTCATTCATTTTGACAAGCCCGTTGGCACAGGGGCAGTGAGAGCGCTTACTGTGTCGGGGGCTGCGGGTTCGATTCCCGCCCGGAGTCAACAATATGTGAAGACATAGTTGTTGGCGACGACGTCTGGGTGTCAATTATATATTCTTATAAAGTATTTGTGTATGTATATGCAGTAGTATCAGTGAGTTAGATTCCATATTACAAGCTTAGAGCTTAGTTTGGGTCTAATTAACCGTGAGTGAATTTGTCCGGGTATATTATATTATTATATTATTATATTCATTTATTTGGAGTAGGTTAATGAAAGCAGTTGACTGAGTGAACATATTCAAAGTTCGAACACGATCGACAATGAAAAACTGTTAATTTACTCATTGAATGTAAACACGTGTTTCTATTTTAAGCGAATATCGGCAGAATAGCATAAATTTGTTTAAAATAAAATATTTGTTTAGTGACGAAGCTGTAAGATGCTGAATGTTCAGTGAATCGGTGAATACGTTCGCTGTAACACATTGAGTTATATGGTAAGTACATATAACTAATGCTGAAACACAAAAAAAAATATTTTGAATTTTTAGTATGACTGACAGAAGTTTTATTCCTTTGTAGGTTTTACCCTACAGCAAGAAACACCCTTCACGTTTTAAAGTGTTCACATAATATCGAATTTTATTTCTGAACACATTGTATCAAAGACATGCCCCGAAGGCAATATAATAGGACGGACTTTCATGTTTCAGACAAAATTTGAAATGGCTTTCCCAAAAGTATCCCTTTGAGGAATTATAACGGTCACGGCGTAACTTTATTTACATAAATATAATTCGGCATGTTTGTACGAATAGAAATGTTCAGGATGGCAATTGACCTTTAAGACATAACTTCAAACGCAAAGTTCGTTTAGATTGGCCAACCCTGGTGACAGTCTTTTTAGACCGAAGTTTGAATCGGACTATTATTTCCCGTCCGACATTAGCGCACAAAACAAACTTTATATATTAGGATATAAAGCTGAATATATAAAGATATGATATATAATGCACGAAAAGTAGATTCCCTGTATAGTCTCACTACAAGACAAAGGCATCTCATTCATCAGTCATTTCGAGTAAATTAGTGGCCAACCTTAATGTCGCAGTCTTTAGCCCGCCTAAAGGCCTTCAACATGGTCTGTCGGTTAAAACAACCGGGAGCGACTGCTTAACGTGTCCTCTGAAGCACGGTAGCGTGCGAATAGAAATGCTACTGTCACAGCATTATAGCACGTTGCTTAAAAATCGCAATTTACTAAGATCGCTTGATCAAAGTATGCCACATAGGCCTCTAAAACTCCTTGATAAGATTGAGGATCTTTTAATTAGCTCCTCCTAGAAATGTGTCACGGTGTTGTTCCTGTTGTGATGTTCCAATCATCGTCGCTAATAACACATGTCGCGAGGAAGCGGCTTAATTTCCTACGGCTTATTGCTTCGTTTCCATTCACGTGTTTGCTGTTGTTCGTAGCTGTTACCAACGTGTATACCTATTGAATTTCTGGATGAAATGTAGTAGCCAGTTATATTAAAACTAATCCCAGGTATCCTAGCAAGATTTTAATTATTAATTTACTTTGATAAAATTAGCATAAACGCATGTAATATAATGTTAATTTATATATCTACTACCTAAATTTACCTATGAATAAAGACTATTGCCTGAACTATAATAGCAGCGCCCCGCGGTTTTACCCGCGTTGTGCCCGTTCCTGTGGGAATTTCGGGATGAAAAGTAGCCTATTATAACCTTCCCGTTGAATATGTCTATCCATTACAAAAATAATTATTCGAATCGGATCGGCAGTTTCTGAGATTAGAACGGTCAAACAAACAAACTCTGCAGCTTTATATTAGTAATTAATCCGTTATCCATTTCATAAGGTATCCGAATGTGTCTGATCCATTGTGATATAGGTAAAGGTCGAGGTATAATTGAGTCTACTGCTCAAAGGCTTCAAGTTAACGCAATGTACGCAAATAGATTGACGAGCTATATGAACGTTCGACAACTATGTATTTATGTGTTATTACCACATGATTGAAGACCGGTTGACAAGAGAACCTGCGACCGACTCCTTAGGCATTTGGATATGTATAGACTGTAATCATTTTCGCATTGATTATGAATACGGATACAATACTCTTTTTTAAACTTACACGATTTGAGCACATAGTAAACGTTAATAAAGTTAAGTACGTTTACTATGGATTAATCATTACGGATAATATTCAAAATAGGAATTCTTTTGAAAATTATTTTGGACTAGTAGTGCTTCGTTATTTTACCCTTTCCCGCAGGAGTTTCGGGGTAAATATATGCCATGTAATTGTGATTTTGATTTATAAGCTATACTGTAAAGTTTCATCCCAATCCGTCTAGTAGTTTTTTTGTGAAGGAGTAACAAACATCCATCCATCCTGACAAACTTTCACATTTATAATACTAGCCGCGCCCCCGGTGTTACCCGCTTTATACCCGTTCTTACGGGATAAAATGTATCCCAAGTGTTACTCTGATAGATAACCTTGAATATTTGTTTTTTTCTCTTGAGATACAGCCTGGTGACAGATGGACGGACTGACGGACAGCGAAGTCTCAGTAATAGGGTCCCGTTTTTACCCTTTGGGTACGGAACCCTAAAAAAGAAATCGCTCATTGCTACTATAGTAAAACAATAAAAAGAAATTGATTGGACATGCTATCAGATATAACATTGTTATATACAAATGGTAGTGTCGACCCTAATCACGAACCGTACATCTCAAGTAACTGAAAGCTGAAACCAATGTTTCGGTGGTTGTAGGCAATCTCACAGAAATCAAAGGACAGTCGGATTTTGATATCTTTTTTACTACGAAGAGTTATTGAAGGATTTTCTGGTGTGGTTTGATTCTTTTGTATGATAATTTATCACGAGTTTACGAGTCGTGTTGCGGTACCCGTTCCCGCGGGAATTTCGGGATAAAATGTATCCCATGTGCTATTCTGATGTAAAACCTATAAGTATTACTGTAAAATTTCATCTAAATCCACCCAGCAGTTTTTGCGTGAAAGTGTAACAAACATACATACTCGTACGTCCATCCTCACACACTTTCGCATCAGTACATAGTATAAAACAAATTCGCTTTCCGCTGTCTGTCTGTCCCTATGTATGCTTAGATCTTTAAACTACGCAACGGATTTGGACGCGGTTTTTTATAAATAGATAGAGTGATTCAAGAGAAAGGTTTATATGTATAAAAAATCCCGAAATTCCCACAGGAACGGGCAAAACGCGGGTAAAACCGCGGGGCGCCGCTAGTTTATAATATTAGTAGGATTGATCTAGTTTATATAGGGTTTCTCCTCGGCGTCACGAGACAAGCCCAGTGTTATTGAGGGGCATACAAATCTAACTTGTAGAGGTCATTTGGATATGTCTATGATTAGTTATATTATTATTATCGTTGTTTGTAATTTTCAGGGTAAATTAGTACGATATTGTGTGTATGTTCATAGTACAGCATAGTTGGCTTTATGAGTATGTACAATTTTGTCTTGCTATGTTTTGCTTCTATAAATAAACAAATATCATTAAAATGTTAATAGACCAGGGTCGATAATATTTGAAACCAAAAAAAATTACAGTAGGATGAAACCCATTGGAAAAGGAGGGAAATATGATCAAAATGAAAGGAAAAATAAATTACAGACGATCCGAGTTCGGGAAGTGGGAGGGGGTGAGTTTTTAAGGGTAATAAATGGTTTATCTTGATTTCCGGCAAAACTACAAGTCCTATAGAAAAAAGTTAAATGGCAAAGTTGTAGGTAATAAAAAGATCTACAACTTTTGCATATGCAATTTTTTCACATAACCTCAAAATTTAGGTGAAAAATTCAATAAACCAAGTTTTTGGTTTTTTACTTATATCTTTTTCAAAATTATTTTTTTTTCTACGAAATTTGGTGAAAACTTACCTTATTATGTCCCAAATACACTGTAATTTATTTGATTAAAAATATTTATTTTTTCGCCTTATTTAACTAAATATCAAAAAAGCACCCTAATTTTCAATTGAAAATTCTGACGTCAAAATATCAGCTTTTTTCAAAAAGTTGGTATGTTTTCTGTTCCTTGAAATCTTTACTTTCCAATGATAAAAAAATATATATATGTTACTGTAGTAAATCTTCTCAGAAAATGCAAAAAACTCGAATACGATTATTTTATTAAAAAGTTGATTTATTTAATGCTAATTACATTTATGTCATAGAAAATCTCATTACATATAAATATAAATGTAAATCGTACTATTAAATGTAGATATAGTCCAGTCATTATAGTAAGTTCACCTCGGAATTCGAGATACCCAGCTGTAAGTCTATAAATACTTGCATATTGACACCCTAAAAGTTGTATCATAACCTACATAATATGGTAGGGTGTACGCAACTATTAAATTTCAAGGTCAAAGGTCACAAAAATCGGTTTATGCTTTTTTGTAAATATCTCAACGGTTCACCGTATGAAAAAAAATTTTGAACAAAATTTGTAAAGAATTTTGTATTCTACAATATTGACAATAAATACAAATAGCAAAAAAACCCATAGGAAATGAGATATTTACAAAAAAGCGCAAACCGATTTTTGTGACATTTGACCTTGAAATTTAATCGTTGCGTACACCCTACCATATTATGTATGTTATGATACAACTTTTAGGGTGTCAATATACAAGTATTTACAGACTTACAGCTGGGTATCTCGAATTCCGAGGTGAACTTACTATAATGACTGGACTATATCTACATTTAATAGTACGATTTACATTTATATTTATATGTAATGAGATTTTCTATGACATAAATGTAATTAGCATTAAATAAATCAACTTTTTAATAAAATAATCGTATTCGAGTTTTTTGCATTTTCTGAGAAGATTTACTACAGTAACATATATATATTTTTTCATCATCGGAAAGTAAAGATTTCAAGGAACAGAAAACATACCAACTTTTTGAAAAAAGCTGATATTTTGACGTCAGAATTTTCAATTGAAAATTAGGGTGCTTTTTTGATATTTAGTTAAAATAAGGCGAAAAAATAAATATTTTTAATCAAATAAATTTCAGTGTATTTGGGACATAATAAGGTAAGTTTTCACCAAATTTCGTAGAAAAAAAAATAATTTTGAAAAAGATATAAGTAAAAAACCAAAAACTTGGTTTTTTGAATTTTTCACCTAAATTTTGAGGTTATGTGAAAAAATTGCATATGCAAAAGTTGTAGATCTTTTTATTACCTACAACTTTGCCATTTAACTTTTTTCTATAGGACTTGTAGTTTTGCCGTAAATCAAGATAAACCATTTTTTACCCTTAAAAACTCACCCCCTCCCACTTCCCGAACTCAGATCGTCTGTAATTTATTTTTCCTTTCATTTTGATCATATTTCCCTCCTTTTCCAATGGGTTTCATCCTACTGTAATTTATTTTCATTTTTTACCATTTTTAAAGGCTTCGGCCCTGGTCTATAAGTGTAGCAAATCAACCAAAGAAATGTGCTACGCCGTAGCGGGTTTGCTACGCGGCTACAAAACTACAAACTTCCTGCCCTACGACTAAAGATATTGGTACTAAGTACATACATATTTTATCTGATAATTAATTAAAGTATAAATACTGCTCGTAGAAACTAGAATGTCTAAGTACGCACTAAGTATATATTACTTACAGTACTTAGTTTGTCATTACGTGACGCTCTCAGTCGTACTTCTGTGAATTATTACTAGTTGAACAGAGCAAGAAAAGTTATTAAAACTTTGTTGTTAAGGCACGTGCAAACTTGACTCCTGAAAACCTTTTACAAAGGGTAGGGGTAGCTTGTGGCAAGGAAGATATGAGCACGGTGAGGAAGATTAGGCATAATCACCACACTTGCCTATTGATCACATTAAAAAAAAATATTAGAAAATAATATTAATTAATTAATTAATATTATAAATGCGAAACTTTGTGAGGATAGATGTATGTATGGATGGATATATGTTTGTTGCTCTTTCACGCAAAAACTACTGAACGGATTTGGATGAAACTTTAAAGTAATGTAGGTTATACATTAGAATAACATATGGAATACATTTTATCCCGAAATTCCTGCGGGAACGGGTACAGCGCGGGTAACACCGCGGGGCGCAGCTAGTCCATATATAAGCGCAAGATACATATAGTGTGGCTACGGGCCGGTGGCGGTTCGCGTGACGATGCATTCCTTGTATTTGTATGAAAGGTTTCACTGGTCCGTTGCCGGTCCGTTATGGGTCGCACTATGTGTGTCTCGCTCTTGCGTATTACAAAAGTTGTGTTTTGTCTCAAAAAACATCCGAGATACACATTCTAAAGCAAACCATCTGCGGAAACCTTTACAACGCCTTTATTTCTTTACAATGTAGCAACGAAAAATGACACCTGGCTGAAAATATAAAAGTTCATCAAAATATTCAACTTTTTAAATTAAAACTTACGTAGCTTGTTGCTCTGTGCCGAAATACCGATACATTTATATTCATATTATGGAGGCGTAGCGTCTCATATTTTTTAATGGCTATTGTTATTGCGGGAATGATATTGGTTTTAACGCGCATCATTAAAGCATGTGGTATTTTTATTATTATAAGTAGGTATTAAAGAGTTAATTTTCGTTTATTTGATCGTTTGAATCACAAATGTATGGAAATACTGCTGTTCTTTTCTAGTGAAGGTACTCACAAGGGTTTTTTCGCGTTAGACAATTTATAAAGCGAGTAAACCACGAGTAAACTCTGTACTTATTTTTTATTTCCCGACGTTTCGAGTGGATTGCACCCCTCATGATTGCGGGAGAACTTTTTTCTATTTTTGGTTCCGAAACTCTCAGAATAACGAGTAAAGCGCGGGTCAATTTGCGGGGCAAATTAAATGAAAATAAGCGGATACATTAATCACTAATCTTGTACCTTCATTCATTAATTTCGTGTAGGTTACTGGCCAACCCTGGTGTCGTAGTTTTTTGACCGCCCAAAGGCCTCCGACATGATCTAACGATTGAAACAACCAACTTGTACCTCATAAAAATATTTCGAGGCTGTCTTTATGTGACAACGTTAGTTTTTTTGGAACGAAGTTCCTTATCGCGCGTTGCCAAAGGGGGAAGACGGAAAAAATTAAGACGAAAAGTTGTAACGACACTTTTTGCCATAGTAAGCTATTGTAATGTAAGCCGTGCGGCGTGCGCATGTTTCTCTGTCTGTCTGTCTCTCTCTCTCTCTCTCTCTCTCTCTCTCTCTCTCTCTCTCTTATAGAAAGCAACTTCGTTCCATCCGGGTGTCCCTTGACACCTCTCAAGTTTTTAGGTAAATACAAAAAAGGACAAATAACCGTACGGTAAACATTCTCACTAACCGCTGAACAACAAAAAGCTTGTTAAAAGTTAAATAAAAAGACTTACAAAACTTCCACAGCTACGTATGAAAGTAAAGTGTTTTAACTCTGCGGTTTAATCCCCGTATTGTGAGTATGAAATGTTAAAATCGCACGAAAGGCCGGACTCATCCACTTAGATATTTATTTATTCTATTTTGCGGCGGCGCCATAACTCAAGCTTGTTCAAAAATACACGATCACGAACGAGATTACAAACCAGTAATTGTAAAATGAAGCTCTTGTTTTGATTCTGAATGGGGAATTAATATGTTTGGAGAAGAAAATTACATTCTTAGAGACAGAATTGAATTATGTATAATTTCAAATAGAAGGAATTGTTCTTCTATTTTCTCGCCTTAACTGCTCTGACTGATATTGGAAGAAATGGAAAAAATACAAATGTTTTCAAGAGTTAAGCTATGAGTTGGATAACCGACTACAGCAGTCGACTGCAAATGCAGACACAGCTTCACTACTAGTTTCTATGAAATTTCGAGCGCGCGGTGACACTTCTGCTGCGGTTGGCAGTCGCTGCTTGCAGACGCGGCGTGCTGTCCTGCGGTCGCGGCGTAAAGCGACAGCAGATAAGAGAAAAATATTTTGAAAAACGAACAAAAATATAGTGTAGGAGTATTTTGAAATGTTTTTAAGGGAGCGCACACACACAAGGGTTGCGGCAGCTGTCAGAGTCTGTTTTAATACTAAGTCAACCAAATTAAAATCAATCAAGTTTTGTATCGTAGTTTGTAGCGCTTGTATCGTAGTTCAATTAAGCGATGTTAGACAATTGCGATTGTTAAGCGACGTACAGCACGGCCTCTACTTGGATGGGTGGCCGATAATGGCATTTCTATCTGAGCGCTACCGTGCTTCGGAGGGCACGTTAAATTGTCGGTTCCAGTTCAGTCCAGTGGGCCCGACACCAGGGTTGGCCCTAATCTACTACTAATCTACTAGAAATGAATGATGAACGACTGAAGATAAGTACGTAAATGATAACAAACGGGTTACAAATTAACGAACTTAACTTTATTTTTGATTAACGACTGTTTCAAAATACCTAACCGCAGAAAAAATATGAAAACTGTATATAGCGAGTATTATATAGTTTGCTCGATGCTATTGCGAGATATATTTTCAAACACAATTTTTTGAAGCGAAAACTGACAAACCCGACGGTCGTCACAACACGTTCGTGCTCACACGCCGCAAACCCGTAAATAATTCACACAACAAATAGAAATGTATCAATATTTCTTCAGATTCAGTGAAGGAATATTTCAGAGGAGATATTTGAAAAGTCTTTTTATTTGCTCAATTATTTCTGAACGAATAAAATGTGAATGAATAGGACGTTTTCGGCACCTTGTCCTTACCTTTTTGACGCTCTTTTCGTTATTTAAATAACACTTTTTCCTCGAGTTATAGTGAGATTTACATCAAATTTTCCTGTTTAATAAATTAGAATTGATGTCTACGATAATAAATTATAATTTATGTAACTGAAAATTTACATCTCCTTTCTATATAAAAATTGGTTTGTGCTGTTGAACAATATTGTTGAGGAATATTGTACTGTACCTACATAAAACTTTGGATATTTATGAATGGGTTATCAATAAATATAATATTATATTGTGAAGGATTATTATTAACCTCCTCACTGTACTGATATTTTCAGTGAGACGAGAGGCCTTTGCCCAACAGTGGGACATTACAGGCTAATACTTTACTTTTTTATTATTATTAATTCATTTTTAAAGTGACTAAATAATATGTCTGCTTTTCCCGAATAATCGTCATTTAGTTTAGTGTTTTAAATGTAGAAACGAAAACTGTACTCGTATACTTGATTTCTTGGTTGTTTCGTGGCGATTTTAGGTAAGCGATGTTAACTCATTGCTATTGTTAAGCAACGTGCCGGTTGACCCCTACTTGGATGGGTGGCCAATAGTAGCATTTCTATCTGAGCGCTACCGTGCCTCAGAACACGTAAAATTGACGGTCCCGGTTGTTTCAATCGTTAGACCATGTCGGTCTAAAAAGTCCGACACTAGGATTGGCTACTAACTTACACGAACATTCTTTAAACAGAAGATTGTCTGAAGTTGCCTGTGAACACATTTTGCAGAGAAACATTTCATTTATTGCACAAAAGAGATCGTTGATCTCGGGACCTTTAACACCTGAAGGTGACTTTCACTTTCATTTGAAATGCTGTATAAGAAAATACGTCGGAATCTTTATTGGTCTGATAAAAGTGTTTATATTCTATATCACTTAGGGCGCCTCTGAAACTTCGCTTGACTTTATACGTAGTGTCTCAATACGATGAAAACAGATAAGTTATTTAGTTGTTTTTGCTATGATACGTAAGGGTACGTTTTCTTAGGAGCGGAGTGTAGCAGAGCGGACAATCGACCAATCAGAAAGCATTGCAATAATAATTGCCAGCTCGATCGACCAATCAGAACGCATAATAATTGCCAAATGTCAAATACCAAAGAGCGCATTGACATTGTCAAAATCTTTTCGTAACGTTGGTGTGATCAGTCAATTGAGCTCCATTCCGCTCCGTTTAGACTGAAGTGCACCTTAAGCAAGTATCTATAGTCTACCGAAGTGTAGCAGGTTTTATAAGTCTTAGTACAGCAGAGGGCGAGATTTCATTCAAGTCTGTTGTTGGAGAGAGATAGACGAATAGTTTTCGTATAGCGTTATCTTTGTCACACTACTGGTGTGAACATTGTCGCTATAAGTGTAGTTGGACTATGCGATGATAGTTAATTTCGATTGGTAAGCAACGTACAGCTCGGATGGGTGGCCGATGGTGGTATTTCTATCAGAGCGCTACCGTGTTCCCGAAGGCATGTTAAGCAGTTGGTACCTTCTATCGTCACACCATGTTGAAGACCTTTAGGCGGTCTAAAAATTCCGACAACAGGGCTGGTCCCTGATCTTTTTGAAATGAATGAATATAGTAATAGTTGCTTTGCACTTGACATAGGTATGTGTGACAGAGACAGAGATATAAACGCTTTAAAAAATCTTAACTACAAATCTAAATCTAACAAAATAAAATCTAAACCTAACTAAGTTGTCTTGTATATTATATCGTCTTTGATGAGTAACTTTACTGAAAGGAATGAAACTTTTCTTCAGTCTTAAACGTAAAACTGGAACAGTTCTCAATTGGTAAACAGTATTGAAGAACGGACAACTTTGTCTCTGAAAAGGCGAACCGATGAATCCACGCGGGGTTGACCCAGAAAACGGATTTAAAGGTTCGTTAGGCAAAGGTACTTTAACTGTGTCGGCAAATTAAATTGGGCAAAAAGTTCTTCGATAGGTATTAGAGAGGTAGCGTCTTTATCAGTCTGAGTACAGAGTTGATGCTCTATTTTATTCAAAAGGTAATAACGTTTTTGTTTTATTAAAAGGGAGGTTTAAGTGTCCAAATGTCGAAGGAAAGCAAGTTTTTGTTTTATTAAAAGGGAGCCTAAAACACTTTTCTAATTAAGTAGAATCTTTAATAGGGTTCATAGAATCTGTTTATCACTACATAGTATAAAACAAAGTCGCTTTCCGCTGTCTGACTGTCTGTCTGTTCTATGAATGCTTAGATCTTTAAAACTACGCAACGGATTTTGACGCGGTTTTTTTAAATAGATAGAGTGATTCAAGAGGAAGATTTACATGTGAAAAAATTCGAGAAATTTCCACGGGAACGGGCACAACGTGGGTAAAACCGCGGGGCGCTGCTAGTTTACTTTATAAAAAAGTTATGAATCAGTAACATAATAACAGGTTCCAGATGAGTTCTTTTCATAAGTACCTTTAAGTGAATTGCAATATTTAAAATTAGTAAAGTTATTTTGGACAGTTTTGCACGAAAATATATCTACTAAGTACCTACTAACACAAAAGTTTTTCTCTATCACTCCAAAGGTCAAAAATTTTTCATTTACCTACTGCATAAAAAATCAATTTGAAAAGTAACTTGAACTTATTTTATTCTAGTGATTGGATCCATTTAATAAAGTTTAATGAAGTTTGAAACCATTTCGAAAGTCTAAATTGGATGGAATGTATTAAAAAACTTTTAATCCATGTATTATAATCTGTATATTTTCTAGTGGTTGTATTAAAAACTCATTTATAATGGTTTTAAGTATATAACTCAGTTTATTAGAATGTTGTCTGTAATTGTAGTTTGCAAACTGCAGCCACAAACTGCAGGCAACTAATTCCAAACACGACATTGCTTTTAGTGTGCAGTCACAGCGGGCAGCAACAACTGCAGCTGCAGTCTGCAGCCCTACTTGAACTGGTACCTTATGTATTATTTTTGTTTGATTTTGCTTCTGCTTTAATCCAAAACATATTTGTCTAGATACTAAATTGTATAAGTATATTTGAATTGCAGTGCTTAGCTACTAAGCGTAGAGATTAAGATCGAATTAGTGCCTTATTATTTTACGTATTAACCTACCATATTTATAAAATAAAATAAATAAATTTACCCGGACACAAACTAAGCTATAAGCTTGTAATATGGAATGTAACTAACGGATGCTACTACTACATATACATACATAAATATTTTATTGGAATATATAACATGACACCCAGACGTCGTCGCCAACAACTATGTCTTCACATATTGTTAACTCCGGGCGGGAATCGAACCCGGAACCCCCGACACAGTAAGCGCTCTCACTGCCACTGTGCCAATGGGCTTGTCAAACTAAAGCAACGTATCATTGTTCTGCTAATGATTCCTTTGCTCTTGCCCATAACCGCATGTGAATGATGTGTCAATTGTCTATATCGGAATCGATTACTCACTGCGGTTAATTACCATTGATTTGGTAAACGTGGGTGAGAGAGGTGCCTAACAGGTATAATGTATGGATTAAAACAGTAGAGGCTATCTTCGATATGATCGAGTTGGAAGCAAATTGAATAACGCAAGTTTTGATTATAAATTAAAGTTGAAATGCCAATTTTGTCAACACTAGCACAGGAATGTGGTCTTCTTCATCTTCATCGAGTGGATGGCCAACCTGACTAATCCTGGTGTCAGAGTTATTGAGCCGCCAAAGGCCTCTGACATGGCTCAAGTAACGACTACTATCCGTAGAAAGTAACCGGGACCGACGGCTTAACGTGCCCTCCGAAGCACGGAATCATCTTACTTTTCGAGCAATCAGGTGATTCAGCCTGCAATGCCCTGACCAAACTGAGGAAAGTCTCACAAAGAGATTTTTGTGAGATATCCCCATCGGGAATCGAACCCGGAACCTCCGGGTCGTGTGCCAGGTGTGCGTGAGCGAGGAATGTGGTAAGGAAATTGTGGTATATGGCAAAAGGTGACAGCACTCATTAAGTCGACAATTAACTAATTGATAAAAAAACTCATACATTACATGTCAAAAGACCCATTCTGGGTACGTGCATTAGTAAGACCGGATCTCGTGTAGCTTTACGAGTATTGTTTTCTTTTCTTTATATAAAGCTCCAAAATAGTCATTCGTTATACTCGTATAATTACATATTTATTACATTTGAAAAATATATACCTACTAAAGCATAATTAATTAAGACATTTGTTAAACTCATTAATATGTAAGGTATCTATATTTTAATCACATTTGTATTCATAGTAAAATAAACCTCTTAAATTGATTTCCATCTAGCGTTTTACAACATCGGCAGCTTTTAAATTAACTTAGTTAAAATGGAAACCTTATTAAGTAAAATACTAAAAATGGATTTTTCATATTCTCTCAGTTCTTTTGATAACACTCTTGAAATTGTTCGCTTCGAGTATTCTTGTTGAAATATTTTGAAATAAGAACAAACTTATTAATATTTCAAGATCCTTTTATCGGGGGATTTATTTAGGTACGATCAAAGAACTTGAGAAGCGACCTCTTTGAGATGCAAAAGCACTTTAAAGTAGAGAAATGGTAGAGAGTTAATGTTGCTACATCGATTGTGTGTCATTTGTCATTATGTCAATTGGGGGTCAATTGGATAATTTGACACATTTTGTTCCCAACAGAATACTGATTGTGTTTCAATTTAATCTAAATCAAGTCTCAATTGGTTGGTTCTCGATAAATCATTTAACACATTTTGTACCAAGCACTAAACCGAATGTGTGTTTAAATTGAGCCAGTTCATATAATACGGTTATAACGTACTAGCAGCGCCCCGCGGTTTTACCTGCGTTGTGCCCGTTCTCTTGGGAAATCTGGGATGTAAAGTTGCCTATAACCTTCCCGTTGAATGTGGCTATCTATTACAAAAAGAATTATTGAAATCGGACTGGTAATTCCCGAGATTAGCTCGAACATACAAACAAAAAAACAAACAGACTTACAAATTCCTCTTTATAATATTAGTATAGATACGGACTGCAGTCCGTACTCAGTCAATGACTAATATAAACCTGTCGGCCGTTTTCGGATGAAGCCCTTTAAAAAGTATACGGTTGGCCTTATTCAGACGTAGGGTAGTTTTAAAGGGCTGAATAAAGGTCTGCTGACTGCTGACGGAATTCAAAACATCACTACATATTATTACAAAGTCATTTAAAACAAAGTCCCCGGCCGCGTCTGTCTGTCGGTTCGCGATAAACTCAAATACTACAGCCCGGATTTTGACGCGGTTTTTAAAAAATATATAGAGTGATTCAAGAGGAAGGTATATATGTATAAATGTTTCCGAAACTCCCACGGGAACGGGCACAACGCGGGTAAAACCGCGGGGCGCTGCTAGTATCTTTATACGGTTAAAACAAATGCAGTCGCCAAATTCAGTGATTGCCTAATGTTATCTAACTATTGGGCAAAAATCGTGGTACTGTTTTTAAAGTATAGCTATTTCGTAGCATTATACGCGTGATAACTATAATATTAATAAATTCACTGTGGTAAAACTGTTCCCATATGAAATTAAGAGTGAATTAATGTGTTCCCAACGAAATAATAGAGATTAAAAGCTCTCCTGTTCCAGGCTATAAAATAAATGAGACCCAAAAAGTCGTTACATAAACCGCAAATGGAACGAACTCTAATTACAAACTTTCACGTACTTTTTAAAGGTATTCGTGATATATCGGGCTTATTAGTACACGTCCAGTTAATATTGAGCAGTCCAAGTGATTAGTGATTAGTCTTCTTCCTCTTCTTCTTCATCGAGTGGATGATCAATAACTCTGGTGTCAGAGTTATTGAGCCGTCAAAGGCCACTGACATGGCTCATGTAACGACTACTATCCGTAGAAAGTAACCGGGACCGACGGCTTAACGTGCCCTCCGAAGCACGGAATCGTCTTACTTTCCGGGCAATCAGGTTATTCAGCCTGTAATGCCCTAACCAAACTGAGGGCAGTCTCAGTGATTAGTCAAGTCCATTAACTAACTCAGTTCACGTCGAGTTGCGCTTAGCTGGAGTTAGCTCCAGTTTCCAGCCAATTAGCGAACGATGAGACGGAGAGAGTATGATCCGTCTAAAAAAGGCTTTTGGGTCAAAATGGAATAAAAATATTTGACTTTGATTTTAACTATCCATTACAAAAATATTGGTTGGTAGTTTCTGAGATTAGCAAGTTCATACAAACACAAAATCAAACTCTTCATTTTATTCTATTAGTATTGATAATAAACTTATCAGAATTTCATATGTTAATTAATTCTCATCTACCTATAAAGAGCCGTCAATCTATTTCAAGCCTAGTGAGATAAGTAGATGCACGGCTTCCCTAGAACTTATACGGCTTCGCTATCCCTGAAGTAATATCACGCTATGAGGCATTAAAAATGCACAATAGAGATATATTTATTCATCTGACACAGTATTAGATAAAGGATCTAAGTTAGACAGACTAGAGGCAGTTTATTTGCGTCGAAAATTGTAGTCTAAAGACAGTTTCGCTCACGTTGAAAAAGATTACCCAAAGACAGTTTTGTTCGAGTCAAACAAGACAACCTAAAGAGTGGTTGGTTCGCGTCAAACAAGAGTAATTAATATGGTTTTGGTCGCTTCAGATAAGACAGTCTAAAACATTTTGTTCGCGTCAGACAAGACAGTCTGAGTACTTTGGTGACTATAGTAGGCTCAGGGTGCCTCACCACTAATAACTAAACCTAAACGCAATATGAACTAGACAAAGGTCTAATTTTTAAATTAATTGACTATAGTGATTCGTTAGGTTAGGTTAGTACACAAATTCAGTAAATATCTTAGCAATGGAACTTATAGTCACAAGCGTTTAAAGTCCATCCAGCAGTTCTCCTTCTTCTTCTCGAGTGGATGGCCAACCTGACCAATTCTGGTGTCAGAGTTATTGAGCCGCCAAATGCCTCTGACATGGCCGGTAGTAACCGGGACCGACGGCTTAACGTGCCCTCCGAAGCACGGAATCGTCTTACTTTTCGAGCAATCAGGTGATTCAGCCTGGAATGCCCTAACCAAACTGAGGAAAGTCTCACAAAGAGATGTTTGTGAGATATCCCCACCGGGAATCGAACCTGGAACCTCCGGGTCGTGAGCCGGGCGCTCAAACCACAAGACCACGGAGGCTGTTAAAAATAAATTGCCTTTCAAACACAGTTTAATGAGGTTTTACCTTGACTTTTTGAAGTCAACAATCCAGCTAAATTAGCGATGTTAATCAAGACTTTAAATTAACCTACTTAAGGTATAATTTCCGTCATAGCTACTATTCCATTTCCGCAATTAAAAAGACCAAGCAACGTATTTTTCTTTATAGCAATTTGGAGCAGAAAATGTATTGTAGGCAAATCGATTAGGGTGAAATAAAAAGGAAATTGTGGGAAAATGTTTTCCCTTGACGAGATAACCGAAACAATATTATCAAGCGATTAAACAAATCCCTGTGCGATGAGGGTTGTGATGATGGATTTATGTTTTAATACTTTTCAAACGTCGGCAAATAATTAAGGATTGTTGTTTAGCACAAACCTAGGACAGGAAAGGCAACCTAGCAATATAAACAGTAGCATAATACCGTAGCATAGCATCAACAACTATGGTACTATCCGTAGCACCTATATGTATATCCGTAGCACCGTAGCATTATACCGTACCATTGCAACGTGGCATAGCGTCGTAGCATAATACCGTAGCATAGCATAAATAACTTTGGCGCTAAGCTCCTAACGAGCTATAAATATATTCAGTACCCTATATATCCCGAAAGTTCAATAATAAGGGTTGTTTACTCAAAGGTAAAGAGACACAGAAGTTACTAAGTTATGGCTGTTCATTTCATGTTTATATTCAATTAAATTACTATACCGTACTAAATTTATATAAACAGAGAGATATTGATAAATATTTCGTATATAATCTCTTAAAATATGCTTCCCTTGTCGCGGGTTGGGTCAATTATTTTCATACTAGCGGCGCCCCGCGTTGTAACCGTTCCCGTGGGAATTTCAGGATGAAAAGTAGCCTTTAACCTTTCCGTTGAATGTGGCTATCCATTGCAAAAATATTTTTCCAAATCAGACCAGTAGTTCTTGAGATTAGCGCGTTCAAACAAACAAAAAACTCTGAAATTCTCGTGTCACGGGGTGCGTAATTGAACTCATCTGAAACGGCTCGACCGATTCCCATGAAATTTTGTGTACATATCGGGTAGGCCTGAGAATTGGACAACATCTATTTTTCATCCCCAAATTCCCGCGGGAACGGGTACAAAGCGGGTGAAACCGCGGGGCGCAGCTAGTATTGGTATAGGTTTAAGATGGATTAATAGTTAAGATCGATGGTCCTCGTGGAACTTTGGGACTGTCTACAAACTTTTCGGGGGAAGTTTATTATGTATATCTAACTAGTATAATCTAATGTAGTAGCCCTCGTGTCGTAGTTTGAGTAAGCGATGTTAGCTGATTGCGATTGTTAAGCAACGTGTAGCTTAACCCCTACTTGGATGGGTGGCCGGTAGTGGCATTTCTATCTGACCGCTACCGTGCTTCGGATGGGGTTAAATTGTCGGTTTGCCAGTTGTTCAGCAAAGTAAACTTTGGTCAAATGTACTTAGACACAATAAGCACACATTAGACACATTCAAAATGCATAATTATCTAGATACATATCAAGATCGATAATTATAACACCGAATCCAAATTCATATCCATTGCTCTTCAAGAAAATCACCCTTAATGAAAATAACTATTCCTCACTACGGAACTCATTGAAGGAGAAAAAATATTAAAAGGAATCTCCAATCTTGAAAGGCCGGAGAAATCAATTTCCATTCACAGGTAACTAAGTTACATACAACTTTGTGTTATGTTTGGTCGCCGTTCGGTCGGGATTAGATTATAGAAAGGGTTATGGGTTTGCAGCTAAAGCTTACCTTTGATCATGAGTACAATTTTGTTTCATTTGATCGTGATTAGTGAGTTATATGTATGAGTGTGTAGATGGCAAGTGTATGTAACAGTCCCTGTGGCGTATATTGACTGTTACGTTAACGTTAACGTTAACGTCACGAATTTTAAGCAATATGCAACTCGGCTGTGGGTTGGATGGGTGTTCGACATTTGAGCGCTACCGTGCTTCGGAGGGTTCGTTAAATGTCGGTAACGGTTGTTTTAATCATTGACCATGTCGGAGGCCTTTAGGCGGTCTAAAAACTATGATCCCGGGTTATTGTACTTTGCAATATAAAAGACAGCTCCCGTCCAGCAAGGGATAAGGGATTTGGATGAAAGGGGGATACGGCACGTTGCTTAACAAACGCAATGAGCTGACATCGCTTAATCAAACTACGTAAGACCACCCATTCAGCTGAGCATACTTATCATTACATTACATCAAACAAAGTCGCGTCTGTTTGTCGTTCTGTTTGTCTGTATGCTTAAATCTTTAAAATTACGCAACGGATTTTGATGCGGTTTTTTGTAATAGGTAGAGTGATTCAAGAGGAAGGTTTTTATGTAAAAAAATTCCCGAAATTCCTACGGGAACGGGCACAACGCGGGTAAAACCGCGGGGCGCTGCTAGTTTGTTATAATCAAAGTTCTTCTATGTCTACTTACAAAGTACTATTATCTACTTATTAATATTCCAAAACTAAATTAATCAGTATTCAAAGTAAATTTCAAAACTGTCTGACTAATGTCTATCTTTTTTATATACATTTCAAAAGGCAGGAAGAGAATCAAATTCAAATTTCAAATATCTTTATTGCTTATCACATAATACGAACCAATTTTCAATATTGTTCCAGTATAAATGTGAACGGCGGACAGGTATGGTTTAAATATGTTCCTATTATTGAGTAAATGATTTAAAGAAGACTATCGTAACAAAATGTGTAATATCGGTTTTTCGCATACAATACCCTTTGTCAAGTCACATTAGTAATTGTGTATTATTAAATTGGGTATAAAAGCTGGACAAGTTGATTTTTTGTTTGTTTGAACGTGTTAATAATACCCAGATAATACCCATCCTATTTGAATAATTATTTTTATAATCGATAGCCACATTTAAAAAGATGGTTATACGCTTTTTTCATACCGAAATTCCCACTGGAACGGGCACAACGCGGGTTAAGTCATTACATAGTATAAAACAAAGTCGCGTCTGTTTGTCGTTTGTCTGTTTGTCTGTATGCTTAAATCTTTAAAATTACGCAACGGATTTTGATGCGGTTTTTTGTAATAGGTAGAGTGATTCAAGAGGAAGGTTTTTATGTAAAAAAAATACCGAAATTCCCACGGGAACGGACACAACGCGGGTAAAACCGCGGGGCGCTGCTAATGTAAAATAAAAGCGGTGTGTATCCGAAAACGTTGTTTCTATTCAAAACGTGTTCAGTTAAATCTGATAAAACAGTGTGTTTATTGTACAAATATATTTTATTTATCGAGTAATTTCTCTTTATCCATGTGGTTAAATCGTGTCTATCCATTACTAGGCTTTCAGCAAATCTGGTACCGCGATGTCAATATAGCCTTTCATGGAAAGGTTATTGACTTATCAACGCTATTATGAAAGAAGCAGTACTTTTCTTTCAAAATATAAAACAATAAAAAAGTACAACAAAGAATTGCATTTGTTATTGTTTTACTAAAATATTTAAATAAAAACTTACCTTCTATTAAACTTTCATTCCAAAAACACAAATTAATTTTCACTTAAATCATCATTTGATTCACTCAAATTAAACAACTCACTGATTCAACAATTGTTTAATTTTATATTTTTTTATAATTTTTAAGGTGTGTTCACAATAGTACGGAAGGACCGCGTTCATAAGCGAGCGCCTATCGTCTGCTGTCCGCTTGGGGTCTCACATCGCCCACGCATGCGCAAACCTTATCCACCCGAGACACACAAGAATACAGTGTTCATTTTCACCCAAAAACCTTCTGTAACGAACGACACTGTGCGCTACAAATCGCGCAATTGGAAAACGTGTGAATTAAACATTTTAAACTTATAAATCTTATGCTTTTAGTTATAGAGGTGATTTTCCTTTGGCAGCAAGAGATGTAGCAAACAAAGGTATCCTCCGTTAACACTTAAGCGCGAAAGAGCGTAAATATCAACATTGTGTCTAAATTGGGTTTCTAATTGCTGGTGTATAATGGACTTTATGTTTTTAATGTTTGGGTTTAATTTATGTTGTGATAAGAATATTATTTTGTGGAACGGTTTTTGATATTAAGTTACCTTTTATGAGGTTTATTTCTACCTATTTTAATGTCTGTTAAGGTATGTACTTGAATACTTGAATAGGAGCTACTAATCTCTTGTTCTATTTTTATTTGTTGTTAAAACCTGAGAGTTTTTTGAACTTGTATTAATATTTATCTTTTTATTTTTGTTGTAAACTTCACTTGATGTTTTTTTTTAAATATTGAAGATTTGTTTTTAAATAAGTAGTTTCAAAATTAGAATTGATTGGTCACAAATGTTTACTGCAACACAGCTCTCCAACTTTGTACCATCAATTGGGTTTAACTTTAATATTAAGGCTATGGAAAGAGGTAAATGGAAAGATTTGGGGGACCTCTGCCCAGCAGATGGACAGCGAGGTTACGTAAAAAAAAAATTAAGAGATATTATGATAATAATATATATAGTGATGTGTCGGGAGGGTGTCCCTGCAGTTGTAATCCATTACATTGAACATCTCCAAAGGGCCTCTAAGAGCTGGATTTGTGTCCCACCGCATGCTTCTCAAAAAGACCGGGCTTGTCCCGTGACTCCGAGGAGAAACACTGACGACTGGTAGTCACCCGTGACCACCAGTGGTGTAATCCGCTTAAAACGTCGGGTACGTATTTTAATAACGTTATATATTCTAACGCTATACAGTCCCGTTTCATTTAGTATAATGAGTGCAAAGCGTGAGTTTAGAAAGCATACGCGGAGAGTTATCATTACAATAATACCCTTTTACAAAACCTTACACACTAATAAATGCCTTTTATTTTAAAAGACAAGACCAATATGGTAATCTAAAGTGAATAAGAAACAATAAACATGTCAAGCTGTCAAAGATAATCACATAAACATCGGGATAAGCTTTATCGGAAGAATAAGTAAACCTTAAAATTAATACATACATATATGTATGTATGTAAGGCGCATTACACGAGAACTCCTCAATCTATATCTCTATACTAATATTATAAAGCTGCAGAGTAAAACCGCGGGGTGCTGCTAGTCTATTAAATACGTAAATATGTTTAAGAAACAAAAGCTGTTCATTCAAAATTGTATTTTATTACTCATCACATAAAATACAATTTATAAATAACGTGATTTATTTTTTAAACATATTTACTACCACACTCAGAGCGCCTATTAAATCGATACTTAACTATTGACTTAATTTTTCATACGTGTCAAAATCACTCATTAAATCTCTTATATGGAAGCATTCTACGTCTCTGAGTACGGGCGTTAGGAGGTAAATCAAATTTTGAATTTTTGTGCAATCCATTCATAAGTAAAATTATATAGTTTACTCCCACCTGTTCTGTTGAGTAGTTCTGTTGACAGAACTACTGGGACTTTTTTTACCATTAGTTTTGTCCACAAAACAATTGGGAATACAATTCTCACTTGTTCTGTTGAGTAGTTCTGTTGACAATACTAACTATTCGGTAGGTTAGGGTTTTTTTTTACTAGATAAAAGTCAGGTGTAAAGCATAGTCTTTTAAGTCACAGAACTAATGGTAAAAAAAAACCCAATAGTTCTGTCAACAGAACTACTCAACAGAACAGGTGGGAGTAAACGAATTATATAAACCCTGACTAAAAGAAAATTTAATTACAGCTAAGAACACTTCATGGAAAGTGTAAGTATGGAAGTACCTTTCTTAAAAAACTAGATTAAAATAGGTAGTGTTGTTTAGGAGCTACGATGCCATAGACAAACAGATATAACTTCTAAAACTCCTCTTTTTGCATCGGAGGTTAATACATAATCAGTTCTAAAAGAACGAATATAAAACACAGACAGTTCCTGGCTTAAGAGCCAACCAGACTAAGGTCACAGACTTAGGTCTAGTCTAGACGAAATAAGGTAATGACCTCAAGTAGTCTGTGTTTTGTCTCGAATTAAACTTTAGAGTGCTTTTCAACCAAAGCTAATCTATACCACAGATTACTAAATAGTTACTATGTAACTATACTACGATATCTGCTACGTCCTACTAATATTATTAATGCGATAGTTTGTGAGGATGGATGTATGTATGTTTGCAACGCTTTCACGAAAAAAATACTTGACGGATTTGGATGAAACTTTACAGTAATGTAGGTTATACAACACAATAACACATGGGATACATTTTGACCCGAAATTCTTGTGGAAACGGGTACCAAGCGGGTAACACCGTGGGGCGCGGCAAGCTGATATAATTGGCAGATACCTGAGTATATATACCTATTTCTCGGCAGCCTCGGGTGCTAAACGTCATCCGGAAATTCCCTCAGGAAACAAAGCGGGTAAAACCACGAGGCATAGTTATTAATAACATCATTTCACATTTATAATATCAGTAGGCATAAATGTATCCAATAAAATATACAATTCATTCATAAATCTGTATCTTTTTATATTTACATACAAAAATATAAACCATCGTCTCAACTGTACGTGAGAAGAATGTCTGTGATTATAGTCTGATTAACTAAAGTTGACGCGTTCAAAGCACTCATACTTCAAAGTATGCAATGTCTCCGTACAGTGTGTTATAACTACATCCTATACATATAAAGATGTCAAATTTGTAACTTAGTTTGTATGCTTGAGCTAATCTCGGGAATTACCAGTCCGAATTGAATTTTGTAATGGATTCAACGGGAAGTTTACATGCTATTTTTCATCCCGAAATTCTCAAGGGAACGGGTACAACGGGGGTAGAACCGCGGGGCGCTGCTAGTAAATAATACCCAAAGAAAGTAAACATAGAATGAATAAATAAACTAACATGAGACGATAAGCACGTTAATTAACTTATGAAATACAGATATTACCTGAATCATTTCACGTCACGTGGTTTTTTAGCGGGAAACCGTAAGAAACCGCCAACAAAGTGCTAGCTTTGAGTAACCAAACTATATCATTCCAATCCGATTTACAATTCTATCCACAAAGTCAAGGCTTATATGTTTATATCGAATCATTTCGGAAAAGCTTCCCGTACTTTGTAATAAGCTTTGATACATAATTATGTGGTATACTAGCTATGCTCCACAGTTTCACCCGCATTCAATTCTTTATTATGTCACTTATAAACCTTCCCAGGACTTGTATTTTATATTTAAATATTTTTTTAAATTTAGTCTAATCCGCTCATTGATCCGCACTACAGTGCTGGTGATTTAACGAGACTAAATAACACCAATTGAAAATAAAACCAATAGATTTTTATGTATAAAATCCAAAATGCAGTTTTTGCGGGACAGAGTAACAAACATAAATCCTATCCATCCATCCATCTATCCATTCATCAATACATACTTTCCTATCTACTACTAATAAGTATAATAAAGTTGAAGAGTTTTTATTTTTGTTTATTTTGTTTGTTTGAACGCGCTAATCTCAGGAACTACATAATATCCGATTTCAATAATTATTTTTGTAGTGTATTGGCACATTCAACGTATAAGTTATAAGTTACTTTTCATCCCGAAGGTACTTTTCCTACAGGAGTGGGCACAACTCGAGCCAAACCGCGAGGAGCTGCTATATTAGCAGGATGTTATTGACTACACTATTCGTAGTCGACAGCTGTTCGTAGCCGCGTAGCCCGCGTAGCAAAGTTGTGGCAAAGTTCAATAACCTCGGTGCACCCTCACTGTGTTATTCAAATACAAGGTGAATGACGGGTCCGTGTGTATGTCATCGGACTAAATTGGGTCAAGACTATTTAGTAGGACTATTTCTTTACGTCTTCTTGACAAATGGTATTGATTTACTGTTAACTATCGACTCGCCCTGACTTTACTTCATTTGATTGACATTACTGAAAGTTACTGTAAAAATTCGGATTAAAAGTGACATATAAAACTTACTATTGAATGTCTCTGAATGAATTTGTTAAGTATTTAAAAATCGCATGAAAATTTTTCAGTAGTTTTTGAGATACGCGAGGACATACGTACCGACTGACGCGAGATTTCATTTTATACTCGTACTAGACATTCATAAAAGTAAGACTATTAACAACTTAATTTATTTGATTGACATCTTAATACAATATTCATAATATTAATATTTTTTCCGTACATTAATTATATTCTTCAAAAAATCCCAATTTAATTAAGATAAAACACTGATAACATTATTTATCACTGCCTACGAAAGTGGCGTAGCACGGGTGCTACGGCGTAGCAATATTATCATATTAATTAACCACAATATGAGAGTATTACATGCTATCATGCCTAAGTAATAAAGGGTGCCTTTATAAAGGACATGATTTTGGCTTATAAATTACCGTTTGTTTTAATTAAAAGATATAAGCAGCCAAGTCAGCGCTAGTGGCGTAGTTTAAACTTAGTTAACTAAGTGATGTTAGCTGATTGCAATTTTTCAGCATCGTGCAGGCCGCTCGGCCCCAACTTGGTTGGGTGGCCGATTTATATCTGAGCGCTATCGTGCTTCGGAGGACACGTTTAACCGTCGGTCTGATTTGTTGCAATCGTCAGACCATATTGAGGCCTTTGGGCGGTCTACAAACTCCGACACCAAGATTGGCCACTAACTTTCTAGAACTTTTTTACTTACTTTAGTGATAGACTTTTAAGTGGCGTATAAGCGAAGTAAAATAGACATTGGCAAAGTAGAATCATATCACACAACTTGCTCAAATACATTGTGTATACTATAAAATGTAAGACCCCTAAAAAGAACAATCATTAACCTTTTTTTATGGATGAGGAATGCATTTGCGCATCCCCTGTTGTTTGGGGTAACAACCGAGGAATATTGGACTGGACTCCAATACGAGGATCATCTCGTACCGGGTAATAAGCCGCTAAACCCCCTCTGTGTTCCGTAGTCAACGGCTTGGGCTGCAGTTCCTTCAGCATTCCAAGATGGCCGCTTCTCCAGCCACCCAAACAGAACACGATGGCTAGCACGCCGTGACTGGTCACTTACCTACTTAAACCTTATCTATAATATAAAAATGAATCGCAAAATGTGTTGCTAAGCGCATAACTTCAGATCGACTGCACCAAATTGGATGATTCTTTTTTTAATGTGTTCCTTATTGTCAGGACAAGGTTTTTATATAAGAAAAATAAGGAATACAAATCTCAAAATTCCCACGGGAACGGGGGCGCTGCGGGTGAAACCGCGGGGCACAGCTAGTATAAAATATTAGGGCCGACACTGCGTTAAGCGTCCGCACGCCACGGTTGCATATAGAAGTGAACCGGGCGCCCGTCGCGTGCGGTGTCATACAAAAGTGAACCGCCGCGTGCGCACGCTTAACGCAGTGTTGGCCCTTATAGTTTCTTTAAGCGAACACTTTTAATTTTAAACCGACTTCAAAAAAGGAGAAGGTTTATCAATTGGACTGTATATGCTTTTTAAAATTGAAACTACGCTTACGGACACACTTCACTTTTATTTTACAGTTTGATGTTACGTTTTGGCCCCTTTACAAAAACCGAAGACAGTCTTCGGAGACTACGATATTTTATGTCCAATCAATTCAAAATACTATAGTATTATCTTGATATTATTTACTTACAAGTAAGAATGAGCGAAACTCACCTAGTTAACATCAACTAAAAAGTTAATATTAACTTATATTATAACGCTTAGTTAAACGTTAATTAAAACTACGCTACGTTTAACGTGCATACGTTAATTAAGGCGTGAATAAGTTAATTCCCACTCTTCATAACTAAAGCGCGAGGTTTTATTTGAAACTAGCCGTGTGTAATATGTATAGATTGTGTATACAATTTTTCCGTTGGTATCTTCGATCAACAATATACAACTAGATATCGGGTCACGTACAAAATCAAAGCTAAATACTGTCCGCGTGGATGACGTGTGACAGCTTATTTTGTTTACTACCGAACTGAAAAAAGAGTTTTAAAATAGTTCGAAGTTCAACCTAATTACAACCATGACACCTAGCAATAAAGTAGCAAATCTTATGAATAACATAAGTGACAATAACGCCTCACTTTTCAAATGAGGCGTTATTCACCGAGACGTATTTTTTGCGCCGACCCGACATCTAAATAGTTGTGCATTGTTGATCGAAGGTTGGTATATTTAAAAGGTTTTAGGGGATAATGAAATATAAATTCAGTGGTAAACAAAGGTATTCATTTCCTGTAATTTCCCTTTGCCGGGCCTCTCATCTCACCGAATATGTTCTCAGTTAGATAAAAACAAAAAAAGGAACAAAGTAAATGACATTTTGCGTATTTCCAATTTGGCTTATTAATAACTAGCTGCGCCCCGCGGTGTTACCCGCATTGTACCCGTTTCCGCAGGAATTTCGGGATAAAATGTATCCCATATAACCTTGAATTCCATCCCATATCCCATATGTTATTCTGATGTATAACCTACATTACTGTGAAGATTCATCCAAATCCGTTCAGTAGGAAAGAAACAGCAACAAACATACATCCATACATCCATACATACATCCATCCTCCCAAACTTTCGCATTTCTAATATTAGTAGGATTATAGGATAGATCTCAAATTAACCTGCAGTTTTTAAACTCTTAACATAAACACACAAGTCAATCCATGATCTACCTCATATAAAGAAACATGTTTTCACCTCTATCGAACATTCTCTTGAGCGCATTTCAACCTAACGATGTAAAACAAAAGCATTGTAAGGACAGTTCCAGACGAGCGACACCGTGGCTTGATGCTGCGCCGCTTCGCTATCGATCCGCGCCGCTCGTGTGAGCTCGGACTATTAATAAATGGATGCGGTATGTTTGAAGGTCTGCACAGTGCACATTGATAGCGTATTCTTAAGATGCGATTGTTCTTAAAATGGGAGGTATTGCTTATGACAAAAAATGTATTACCTAAAATATACCTAAAATGTTTCTTTGTGTTGATTCGAAGGTACTTTCGATAAAATCCTTTTATTACCAAAAAAATATATACGAATACAGAACACTGTTTTGGATAACAGCCTAATAATAAGTCAACATTCCCAATCTAACCATTGTGTGATTATCTTTAGTATCCATAATTATCATTGTACCAAAATAAAAAATATATATTAATACATAACCCAATGACTACAAATAGTATAAAATACACAAAATAACATATCCATATTTACAAGCTCAAAGTATTTTTATGCTCGTCATCATTCTTCTGAACTCAGAAATAGGCGGTATACACACGTACTAACCGATATAAACCACGTGATCGGAATCGAATTACTTCGCTGCCAATATTTTGGCGCTAATGATGCGATGCGACGATTCCACTTTTGTTTCGCAAGTATGTACTATGCTCAAGAAAAAAGTTTTGTGTATTTCATTATCACCCATGGATACATTTGGCAAAATCGATAGTTTTATAATCAACAAGCAGCGCCCCGCGGTTTTTTTAGATGAAAAATAGCCTTCTCTTACCGATATCGATAGTATACTATACAGCAGTTACTAATTTTTACACGTAATCACAAAGTTGGCGCAACGGTTCATCGTGGTATTATGTTGTTGGCTTGGCTTCATTTAAAGTTTGGCTCAGTTACAATTTGTACTTTGTAGAACTTGGACTTTTGCAGTACTTAGTATTTTGTAGTACTACTTAGTATTTTACAGTACTAAGAATTTTGACAAGTTCGAAGTTATCTTTAAAGAGAAGCAGCCAGTAATGTCCCACAGCTGGGAAAAGGCCTTCATCTCACTGAAGATATGAGTAGTGTGAGGAGGATTAGGTATAATTAGTTTAAAGTATTAGAGCAGGTTGCTTCAGCTTACGCTACCAGTAAACATTAACACAAAATGACAGTCTCAAAAGAAGTAAGAAAATGAGAAATCGTGGCTTTCTACTATTTAACTTATCAGCGTAATCACATTTACTTCAATTTGTATCTTTAATTACATAATATTCATCAGATAGATTTAAAATTCTTTAACTTATATATGGGTATACCCTTCTTTCTCTTTATCCTACGGTTCACCTTGAATATTTCTGACATTGAAGTCACAAAGTTATAAATACAATTAAACTTAACCTTGTTCACCTAAGTGAAATCCATTAGTATTTCTTACTGAATTTCATATTTATAATCTCCCTTCAGCGAAATATTTTACAAGTAAGCTATAAAAACGTTAACACCATTAAGCAGAAATAAAAGGATATTAAAAAGCATTTTCCTGTACAATTCAATTTCATCTTTTGCGTTTCCGAGCGCTTGACTTGTTTTGAATCGATTATTTTGTCTAGACCAATCCTAGACGGTTTTCACGAGTCTTTTATAGTTCTTTTGTAGCTGGTTCGTAGCTTCGAATATGCTTGTTAATGTTATTTTAGAACGAGCCCCGTGGTACCTCTTATTCGTTCCTCTTATGTTGGGATGAGATTACATATTTTGTAGGAATTTCGATGTGAAATATTGCGAACTATTTGTCTTAAAGTATTTTTTTTGTATCATTTTGTTAGCTATATTTAAAGGGAAGGTTCTAGGTAATAGATAATAAGAAGGTTCTAGATAATAAGAAGGTTATATTATTTTATACCGAAAAATTATATTGAATGTTTATAACGTTCGTTTGTTTGAACGCGCTAATCTCAGAATCTACTAATCTGATTTGAATAATATTTTAGCCACTGATAGCCACATTCAACAGAAGGGTTATAAGCTATTTTCCATCCCGTAATTTTCACGAAATCGGGCAGAACACAGGTAAAACCGCGGAGCACTGCTGGTATATTACTATATAATAGTTTACTTACCTGAAATATTCATGGACACAAGCCAACGAGGGTAAAGCTGCGAGGTACTATTCGTATCCTATCCTAGTCTACATCTACACTAATATTGTAAAGAGGAAAACTTTGTTTGTTTGTAATGAATAGGCTCAAAAACTACTGGACCGTTTTTTAAAATTCTTTCACCATTCGAAAGCTACATTATCTGCGAGTAACATAGGCTATTTTTCATCCCGAAATTCCCACAGGAATGGACACAACGCGGGTAAAACCGCGGGGCGCTGCTAGAAATATTGTAAATGCGAAAGTTTGTGAGGATGGATGTATGTTTGTTACTCTTTCACGCAAAAACAACTGAACGGATTTGGTTGAAACTTTACAGTAATATAGATTATACATCAGAATAACACATGGGATACATTTTATCCCGAAATTCTCGCGGGAACGGGTACAAAGCGAGTGAAACCATGTGGCACGGCTAGTATATTATATTTAAGTCACATTTTCTATCTAAACGGATAACGTTATTTGCACAAATACCACGTAATTGTATGCACATTGATTTCAAAGTTTACCACTTCCATATTAGCGAAAAACCCCTCCTTAAGATAACTGGCCATTTGTTTTTGAGTCATTCTTACAAATGCATTTAGTCTCTCAATTGTCGGGCCATGTGAGACCCACTTAAAATGAATCTTTCTGGTGTAATTGTTGTAGTTTTAATTACAATTAGTTCTTCGGCTTCGAACGTTAATAGGTAAGTGCTATTGTACTTAAATCGATACTAATATATTAATGTTAAAGAGTATGATTTTTGTTTCTTTTATTGTGTTAATCTCCGAAACTGACGATCCTATTTTAATCATTCTTTTTGTATTGGATAGTCACACTCAAGGGCTTTTATTTTCATCCCTAATTTCCCATGGGAACGAGCACAATGCAGGTAAACCCGCGGGCGCCTCTAGTCTATTCTACAAATTACAACTAAGCATTTACTAATTGATATTAGACAAGTTTTCAGTTCATAATTAGTACATTCATTGTCAGATACAATGTCAGGTAGATACAATATTAAGATATTGTTAATTTACAACGCTTTAATGTTCGTGGTGCCGTACAAACTATTTAATTAGAATCCTTTTGAATTTGGAAACAGGGATAAGGGTGCGTTTCTACTTAAGTGGAGTGGAGCTGTGTGGAGGTCAAACGACCAATCATTAATGCATTACGAAAATATTATGACAATTTCGATGGGTTGTGATTGTGGAATTGACCTCCGTTCAGCTCTATACCGCTTCATTGGAACCCACTAATGGGGCCCATACACGGTAAGATATATCTGTACGATCCGTCGCGTCAAACCGATCGAAACGACGAATCTTACAGATAAATCTTACCGTGTATGGGCCCCTTAAAGGTCTTAGCTCACTTATACGACTCCGCTCCCACCCGGCATAAATAATATAATTTAAATATGGGCTTAAAGTATTGCTCTTTAGATACATTTTACATTGGCAACATAAATTAGCAGACAGCTCACTGACAGCGAGCTTACCGCTGTCAGACTTTGGTCTGCGCGTCGACTACTGGGTGCCTGGTAGCTGCTAGCCAGCTAGCTGTTGCCTTAGTTCAGGGCGGTGTTGGAGCGGAGTCGTATAAGTGTGCTAAGACCTTAAGACCTGAACGTGTGTAGTCGGTAACCCTGCTGATTTAAAATTAGAACGAATTCTTTATTTAATGGCTCCTTTCCACACCAATCATACAAGAATACACGCTATCGCGATCGTGTGCCATCACTTATGATCGTACTGATCGTCTTTGAACGTGTTAAATCGGTTCCGTGATCCGTAACTTCGCTTTTAGGGCACGCTTCAAATAGATCGCTTGATCGTCGATAGTATGAATGCTTGCACAATGAATGTGACAATTAGAGTCACATACTATATTGTGATGAATGATCTATCATCGGCAATTGTGAAAGCATGCGTCTATTAAGCTTCAGGCGATTAAAATTCAGCAAGCATTTTATCATCGTAATGCGCGCCCAAACGACCCTTCCCTATACTTTATTAAGTATTGTGAGTCAAATCTACCTTTGAAAGGTATTTATCGGATAATATTTAAGTTACATCACTATTATAAAACAAAGTCCCCGGCCGCATCTGTCTGTTTGTCTGTTCGCGATAAACTCAAAAATTACTGCACGGATTTTGACATGATTTTTTTAAACAGATTTGAATGATTCAAGGGAGCAGGCACAACGCGGGTAAAACCGCGGGCGCTGCTAGTTAACTGTATTTTCTTTTGCAAATACTATAAAAAGCATTGTATTGTTTAACTCAAAGATAAAATGCCTTAAAGGTTCCAAGGTTATTTTGTTACAATTCTACACTTCAAAGTCACTGTGTATTAAACGAAGTGTAAGAATCCAATTAAGCATAAATACTTGTTGCTGTGAGCACCCCAAGGAATTAGTTTTAAACCGGCTTCCTTTACTGGCGTTGACGGCGCGGCCTCCTAGATTGAGTAATGAGATGAATAAAACTTACTTAAATTACTCTGATAGCTATCCACCCTCGCTTCTCTTTAGTCATCCAGTTATCTGGTTTAATCCAACTAGGATAATGTCGAAAATACCTTAATAAATAAATATTCTTGATATTGAATAAAATATGTTGTGATTTACGCAAGGTCAACTGGGCCCGCAGAGCACTGAGCCCACGGGCTAAGTTGACCATTTTATTTCTTTAGGGGCGACTCGACCCAAGGGTCAACCCAGCCCGCTTACTTACCGCCTAAGAGTCAATTCAGCCCGCGGGCGTAGGTACTATTCGGTAGGTTAGGGTTATTTTTTTTTATCGACTGAACCTGTGGGCTGAGCAGGCCCTTATCGGTAAATAGTAGTCGTGTGATTAGTGTGGGTCGAGTCACCTATGAAAAAAAACGGAGTGGGTAACTGAACCTGCGGGCTCAGTGCTCTGCGGGCCCAGTTGACCACCAAGCGGTGATTTAGTTTGACTAAGCGATGCGTAAACCACATTTACTCTATTATTTTTTAGGCATTTCTCATATTAGTATGCGGTAACATTCATCAAGGCTGCCAATCACTGTACCAAATAATAAGTTGAATAAATTTACAACTTCAGTTCCTATAGCCTGCCTGTTGCTCCAACTTATTGTCTCACCGTTGTCTTCAACTTATTTCAGATCTCAACCAGTACTTCAAGTAACAATCGAAGAGTTGTTCGCAGACAGATCTCAGGAAACACATCGAGGGGCGTGCAAATTGCACAAATCATCGAAACGGCAAACAAAACTGTGCAGGCGAGATGGCGGACTGCCAAATGTACTGGCAGTTGCCAAGGAACAAGCAATAACTGCCTGCGAAGAGGCATTCCACTATGATAGATGGAATTGCTCATTAACATTCAACCACAGGACCAACAGAACCATATTCCATAGGATTTACAGAGAAACTGCCTTCATACATGCTCTTATGGCGGCGTCTATAACGCATGCTGTAGCCAAAGGATGTGCTACCGGAGACATGACCTCATGTTCCTGCACAGGAACCCTCGGCAACCACTCCACGTGGAAAGGCAGCGGATGTGGCGACGATTTCAAATATGGAAAAAGAGTTGCGAAGAATTTCCTAGACTTCAAAGATGGAGGCAACGATCGGATCGGAGAAACTCTTAAACAAGATGTCATGGTAGGAATAAACTCAATAGGAGAACAGTTGAGGGAAGTCTGCAAATGCCACGGATTCTCTGGTTCGTGCACCACAAAAACTTGCTGGAAGCGACTCGGGCCGTTCAACTCAGCTATGGGCTTGTTAAAAAAACATTACCATCACGCTGTGAAGAGGAAATACGTCAATTTGTCCACAAAAAGGGCGCTAACTCCAAAGGTTAAAAAGAAATTGAATGACGAATGGAACGGCTTGGTTTATCTGTATAAGTCACCCAATCTTTGTAGTAAAACTAAAGGTAGAATTTGCAGGGATCGTCATAATTGTGCGACTTTGTGTTGTACTAGAGGTTTCGTTACTAGTATAAAAAATGTCACATCTAGATGTCGATGTAGAATGGTGAATTGTTGCTTTGTTGAGTGCGATACTTGTGTCAATAAAGTTGATGTCTATACTTGTAAGTAAAGTTAATCGGTTATTTCTTTGGTAAACTGCACACTAGGATTTCAATAGTCGAAAAAATAGCAAAATTTGACTTTTTACTAACTAATCTCTATTAATATAATGAAGCTGAAGCTGTTTTTATTTTTTGTTTTAACTCGCTAATCTCAGAAATTATTAATCCTTTTTGAATAATTCTTTTTGTAATGGTATTAGAAATGGTTACAATAAAATTACATTAGTTGAAAAAAAAAGCGGCCAAGTGCGAGTCGGACTCGCCCATGAAGGGTTCCGTAGCAGCGAGTAACATAATAAAGAAGTTGTTTACGATTTATGTCGTAAAAAAAATACTACTAACTAGACCTCGTTCAAACCAATTTTCGGTGTTAGATTACATTGTTATGTACATCATATATTTTTTTTAGTTTTATCATTCTCTTATTTTAGAAGTTACAGGGGGGGGGGACACACATTTTACCACTTTGGAAGAGTCTCTCGCGCAAACTATTCAGTTTAGAAAAAAATGATATTAGAAACCTCAATACCATTTTTGAAGACCTATCCATAGATACCCCACACGTATGGGTTTGATGAAAAAAAAAAAATTTTTTTTATTTCTAAGTATGGGAGACCCCCCTAAAATTTTATTTTTTTTCTATTTTAGTGTGAAAATATTAATGCGGTTCACAGAATACATCTACACACTAAGTTTCAACAACATAGCTCTTATAGTTTCAGAGAAAAAAGGCTGTGACATACGGACAGACGGACAGACAGACATGACGAATCTATAAGGGTTCCGTTTTTGCCATTTGGCTACGGAACCCTAATTATAACTAAAACGCCACAACGCCATCTTTAGCAAAATGTTGAAACTACAACTCAAATGTTTACTAAATAAAATTTTCCCAGTTGTATACGCTAAGTAGCTACGATGTAGTTCGCTTTACTGCTACTAGATGGCGCGATTATAAATTCGACAACATGGAGTTAAAACGTATTGATTTGATTTGTTGTATTATTTTTATAAATATTATGTTACGAATTAAATATTTTTGCTGAATACCAATGGGTTCTCGCTTAACAAGATGTTGGGCAGATTAAGATGCTGCCGATAACATCAAGTTAATTTGAAGCGAAATGCTATAGCTGTATATGAAATTAGGCCACTCGCTTGGAAATAATTTTTATACCTTGTTTTATTAAACTTATATTGTAAAGAATATGTTCACATTCCTGATTCAATTAATTTAATTAAAGGTACTTAATAGTATATATACGTTATATTTTAACATAATTTGTAATTTCTTTGCGTCAGTAGTTTTTTTATTTTTATTTAATATTTTTAGATATACATACACACATACTTAGAAGAATTAACGAAAAGTACAAAGTACTACCCTATAATATCCCACTGCAGGGCAAACTCAAAGGCTTAAAATAAGAAATCGACTAAGCGATAAAAGCTGAAAATTCATCTTATATTATCAGCAATGGAAGCCAGTGATGTGAGAAGACAATGATCGAACAAGGCATGTTCTGGCCGCATCTGAAGGAGCAATAAAATATATTTCACCTCGCGACCAACCTTCTCATAATATTTGATATGTCACGTTATATAAGGATACAGGGTGCTCCAAACTTTAAAAAAATTATGGCAAGAGAATTGAAATTGCTTTTTTATCCTTTCATAGTATGTATTATCACTTCTTTTTTAAAAATTACTTACGACTACAGTGTATTGAATGATTGATTGATTTAGAACTTAATTTAGAAAATGCGTCTTCATAATGTTATTGGAGCTTGGACTGATGTCAAATTTCATGGCTTTAAGATGTATGTTAAATCACTCGAACTTACTTACGAAAGTATATTACATTAATAAGTACATTAATAATATAAATAACTAGCTGACTCAGCAAACGTTGATTTGCAATATTACATATTATACAAATTTAGGGGTGCACTACCCTGAACATTTAGGGGGATGAAAAATAGATGTTGTCCGATTCTCAGACCTACCCTATATGCGCACAAAATTTCATGAGAATCGGTCAAACCGTTTCGGAGAAGTTTAACTACATACTAACACCGCGACACGAGAATAATTTATATGTATATTAGATATATTATATTGGTTATTTTATTAATTGAAAAAGTGACTTTTGAATGTGTTCCAACTACTAAATTACCTAATTATGTTTAACCTAAGATATGACTTTCCACGAATCCGGAAACGATTAAGATCCTAATTCAAACCTATGTATATTAAGTTAGCAACATAAATTAATGAATTTAAATAAATTACTGTTCAAAATGTGTATAATCATATAACTAACACGAGCTGGTAATAAACGGATACTAACATATTATTATAACGCCCGTAATAGAATCGTAAACTTTTAAGTCAGACCACAAAATTACGGTTTGTTTTCGATGCCAAGATAATTACAATATTAATGGAAAATAAAATAAAAAACGGCAGCGGTCAGATTTATTTATTTATTGACCCTAAAACAAGTTTGTTGCTACTATTGGTATTCGAACGATAGTCACTTCTAGATGTGTCTAGATGCGTTAAATCTCGAATAGAGAAAGCTTAGTTTAATTAAGTTAAATAAACGTTTTAGTTAGTAAACATATAAATAGAAAAGTCAAAGGCAGTAAATTACTTAAATCCATGATTTTATAATCAGAGGCTCAAACATATATTATTGACTATAATAAAAATGTCTGTCTATCTGCAACTAAGTAGACAGTGGACACATTTGAAAGTTTTGAATCTAAAACCAAACGTTAAGAAATTAAAACACTAAAATGAAATTTTTAATCAAACTCCTAAAGAAACTAAGTCGATCCCGATCAAACTTTTAAACCAATCCGAGCTCAATCACCGAGACTTAATGAGGTAATGTGTGCTATGATAAATGCCGTGCGTTCATTGGTGGATAATTGGAAATGTGACTATTCAACCAATCATCACAAAGTGTTTATCTTGTAATGTCTTTTATCTACACTAATGTTGTAACATTCTACTTATGTTTCCAATACTTGACTTATAATTACTACTGTTATAGCGCAGACAACTAAAACACTCAATTTAAGCAATTGCACATGATGTTATAATATCCACATCGATATCGTAAAATCTCATTATAACATCATTATAACGCGACCAATTAACCTGGCGAGCCTTATGTCAAAATCCTCATACTAGTTGTATAAAATTTTGATATTAGGCTGGCTTTTGAAAACAGTTGGGTTATACGTGAAAACTTCGTCGAAACTACATACACAAAACTCTTTGGTAAGATCTCGCTCGCTCCTGATTGGCCCTACGCGCAGCTGCGCTCTCATTGGTTAGATTTTAATGGCGGCAAGTTCACTGTGACAATACACGTACGCGTAAAAACTATTGTCAGCTTTTACTCTTGTTGTTTGATTAATTGCATTAGTGAAGATAAAGTAGTGTATGCAACTGCATATAACACGGGTATTAAAACACTCGTTACTATTATGAAACTCGCTGCGCTCGTTTCATAAACTCACACTCGTGTTTTAATACCCTTCCTTATATGACAGTTGCATAAACTACTATTACCGCATTATTAACGCTGTGTAACTAAAACACTGTTATAATGTGTTTTGTCTCTTATGTTCTCCGGAAAATTGCGTATGTCAGAAAGTGACAAACCATTTGATAGCTTAAATGTACACGCGTTTATTATTATAGCTCTACGTACTTATTAAGGTGGACTTGAAAAGTAAAATGCCAGTATGAGACCAAAAGAAATTAAGATAATACATTCAAAAACTAACTAGGTTGATAGTACTGACAACTATTACTAACTAATAACAAAATAAACATTAATAATAATCTTTAACAGTAAATATTTTATTACTTATTCATTATTACATTACTCTTTGAAATCGCAAAGCGCCTAATTACTAACGAACTGGTTGGTAATTAAAATACTATAAACTCGACCACAGACGTTTATAAGAGCATTTAATTGAAATAATTAGTGTTTAAACATCGAGAACCCGTGGTAGTGTCCATTCACTCAGTCAAGACAATGCTAATAAAACTTATGTTTTTCTAACCAATTACCGACCATTAAACAAAACTCTTTATAGCCCAATGTAATGCTCACATTCGTCTTTTATTTTGTTTTATGAACTGAGAAATTTTATTATTATACAATTTATGGAATTGGATCTCTTATTAAAAACAATATATAGCCGTATTTTATGATATATCGACATGTCTTCTTAAATGGTTCGTATCATATATTTTGGTCATCATTAATTGGCTATTAAATTAAAATGTGTATTGCTTTGGCAAAAAACATTGGATTGAAACTATAAACATTACTTAGTTTATTTAACGATAGCGTTTATTTATATTGCTTAGTACTAAATCTGTATTTTAATGTATGTTTTCTGGGACACCCTGTATGGTATCGAGTGACGGAAATCAAACGTCTTGATCGATTAATAATGTTTGCTTAAACCGATGAAGTTATCGATATTGTCTATAGAGACGTAATACACTTTGCTTTTTGTTTTGTCAATCTGTCTGTCTTTAGGATTTCGGTTAATTAATTATGTTAAATAACGCTATATTATGCATATCGGATCATTTGGTTCGATACTCACGGTATTTCAATCGATTTTAATATCGATTTTTTAGATTATGATTTATAGTTTTTTTATTGATGTGATGTGGACTTGAGTCTGTTTAGTGTTGTGTGGTTTTGTCGTGATGTTTGTACACGGTTGTAAGTGCAATTTTTAGGTTTTTTTTTTTACAAATATATCTTCAAGTTTGTGTAATTAATATGTCATGAATACCTATGAATGTATCCTTAACTATTTGAGGAATACTTTACTATAAGTTTAAGAGGGCAAATAAATTATTATACCTTACGTTTTGGCAGTTGGGGACTTTAAATCAAAATGAGTGGCGGGAATGGGGGGAGGCGTTTGCCCAACAATGGAATGATACAGTAACAATAAGTATTAGGACTGTTTAGATTAAATTTCGTAAGTTATTTATTCAATAATCGTCGCTCTATTAATAAAAATTACATAGTAAATGATAGTCTTTTTTTAACTTTCACGATTTTGTGCCGCAAAAACACCCGTAGTGATACGTTAATATCATTATATAAACTATTTTTTTCTATGCTATGTAGTTACATCATTGTACCATACAAGTTTCAACCAATTCAAAAATCATCTTAAACTGATAGTTATAACAAATCCTAATAGATGCCATGCTTATTCGGGATTACATCTACAAAATGCCACCCAAAGCTTTTTTAATCCTAAATTAACACAGGTAATTGAGCATATTTACTTTTCTAAAAGAAGCTATTACCTCACAGGACTACTGATTTAACAGACAGTAAAAAGTATAAGTAAAGGATTAAAAAACACAATTTTTACAAAAGATTTGGACAATAACTTTAACAAATGAATTCAAATTAAGTCCTTTTAACGTGACACATTCCGAAAATTTCAGTAGTTTGTGTTCCTTTGGTTGGAGGACTCTTTTGGAGTCATTCGGTTGGAAAAGTATTTAGCATCATTATTGAAGTACATTTTAAGAAGGTTCCATGACAACGGCGGGGACTAAATGCGACAAACTACAGTATAATTATAACTGTTGGCTGATTGGTGGATAACTTGTTTTATAAATATTCTAACACGCTGCATTCGAAATAACACTATAAATTACTGATTTTACTTACCACAAAAACAATTTTCTTACATACCTAACAAACTTACAGACGCATAAAAATCTAATAATTCTAATCAAACGACACCATCCAAACTCCCTAACACCATTGATTGACATAATTAGTATCTGTTACAAAAAAACCTATAAATATTTCACTTAAGCCGAAACCGTGACAAAAGGAATCTATACCAGATGATTATACTAATACGTTAAAGAAGTTTCAAAACTTTCAAGTATTAGTCGAGCACACTTACCTGTCCAATTTAATCCTCTCGAAAAAAATATTTAGAAAAACATTGTGACCGAATTTACAGTTACGTTCTTATTCATTGGGACCGTCGATGCGTGTGATGCATTCACACAAAGGAGGATTGCATTTCATGATTGTGTTAAGAGATGCTAGTTTTGCTGTTTGTACAAATTATGTAAATGGTTTGGTACCTTGTCACACGAAATAGAGAAGACGTACTTCGCTCTTCGCCTTGTCACAGTTAGAAATGGTTATCGGTTGGGTAGATTTTTGGTAGACAAGATTTGTATGAGTTAATAATTGAGTTCGTGTAGGCTAGTTCAGTAGCCAACCCTGGTGTGGGCGTTTTTAGACCGCCTAAAGGCCATCATGGTCTAACGATTGAAACAACCGAGACCGACAATTTAACGTGCCTTGCAAGTTAGTTTGTGTTTGAGAAAATCTTCTAAGTAGATACGACCATGAAAACACATTTATATTATACTACTAGCTGCGCCCCGCGGTTTCACTCGCGTTGTACCCGTTCCCGCGGGAATTTCGGGATGAAAAATAGATGTTGGCCGATTCTCAGACCTACTCAATATGCTCACAAAATTTCATGAGAATCGGTCGAGCCGTTTCGGAGGAGTACGCGAACGAACACTGTGACACGAGAATTTTATATCTATACTAATACTAGGTGGGCCAAAAGAAATCACCCTACTAGAAGATGCTCTCATTTTTGCAAATGGCCGCCAATGTCAAATCTGTTTTGACATTTGTGGGCTAGACAGATGCAGAATACCAGTGAACAAGCCATGGAACGATATACTCCCCAAGAACGCGGAATAATTGTGTCTATTTTTTTGCGTAACAATTCGTCTGTGGTGTTGGCGCAGCGCGAATTCCGTCGCCGATTCCCCGGCCGTCCGACACCGACTGCGCAAACACTGCGCCGTTTGGCCACCAACCTTGAAGAGTATGGGACCACACGAGACGTTGCCAAGAGTGGCCGGCCCCGGAGCGCTCGTTCTGCCGAGAATATCGCCGCTGTTGCCGAGGATGTCGAGCTGTCGCCGGAAACATCGACCAGACGCCGTGCCACGCAATTAGCCATCAGCCGGACGTCCCTAAGGCGAATTTTGGTCAAAGACCTGCGCATGTTCCCGTACAAAATCCAGTCCGTGCATCAGCTGCTGCCTGCCGACCGCCAAACGCGCGTAACCTACGCCCAAGCCATCCTCAATCTCGAGGAAGAAGTGGATGATTTTTCGACCAAAATCATAATGAGCGATGAGGCTCATTTCCACCTCAGCGGGTACGTGAACAAGCAAAACTATCGCTTCTGGGGCACCGAAAATCCACGGGTAATGCACGAGGAGCCATTACACCCGCTCAAAGTGACTGCATGGTGTGCTGTTCACGCTGGAGGAGTCATCGGGCCATTTTTTTTCGAGAACGCCGCTGGCCAAACGACAACAGTGGACGGTGCGCGCTATAGGGCCATGTTGACCGAGTTTTTGCTGCCGCAATTGGATGAATTAGGATTGCAGGACATGTGGTTCCAACAGGACGGAGCAACAGCACACACTGCGCGACCCACAATCGATATTCTGAAGGCGGCGTTCCCGGGTCGCCTCATCTCTCGTTTTGGCGATTTGCACTGGCCCGCAAGATCGCCCGATTTAACCGTTTTAGACTTTTTTTTGTGGGGTTTTTTGAAGTCCCTTGTTTATGTGAACAAGCCTGAGACTCTGGAAGCCCTCAAGGACAACATTCGACACGAGTGCGAGAATCTGTCGCCCGAAGTTCTCGCTGAAGTGATGAAAAATGGCATAAAACGAGCCCGTATGATAATCAATTGTGACGGCGCCCATTTAACCGATATCATCTTCTCGACTTGACCATTACAATTCTAAAGGTTCAAATAAACATAATCAAAAAAGAGAATCGAGGTTTTTCTTTTAGAAAAAAAAAGAGAGCCAAGCAACATCGGATGACTTCTTTTGGCCCACCTGTTATTATAAAGCTGAAGAGTTTGTTTTGTTTGTTTGTTTGTTTGTTTGTTTAAACGCGCTAATCTCAGAAACTACTGAACCGATTTGAATAATTCTTTCACTGTTAGATAGTCTATTTATCGAGGAAGGCTATAGGCTACATTTTATCCCGGATTTCCTACGGGAACGGGCACAACGCGGGTAAAACCGCGGGGCGCTGCTAGTATAAGATATATTGATATGTGATATCATTATTAAAAGCTCATTAACGTTACCACACATTATGAAAACCAGACAAGCGCGAGTCGAACTCCAAGGAAAAGGTTCCAAATGTTTATTGTTTACTCTCTAGATTTGATCTCTAGAAACATTAAGAGTACTGTATTTTAACAAAGAGAACAAATTGTTGTTTATTATTTTTATAGCAAGCAAGAACGTAACTTATTAGTAAGTAGCTTATCCAAACCTATGTTAAGCTATACTATGCTTTAATGACCATAAACACAGTTGCTCAGGGTGTTTTCGGCAATTAATTTAAACTACCATTTTAAAATAACTCAGAGATTTTTTTATTTAAATGGGGTTGTATAAAACTTGCGGAACCCTAAAACGTATTAAGGGCATGTATCAATAGTGATTATTTAATTACAGCACGTAAGTTGAAGGGCGTGCGTAATCAGGAATTTAAACCGGTCTTAGATGGTAATGTTTGATGTATTATGACTACAAAGTATTAATACATATCTAATAATCACCATTAATTAAATAAGTTAAGGTAATATTATTTTATAAATTATGTGGAATTCAGAGCTTAATTCGATTGGCATTATTGCGGTATGTTAATACTTACACATCCAATACTGTGGTCCTAAGATCAGCTGCTGGGTCGATCGAAGCATGTATCTAATGTATGAGCTTCTCAAAAATATCTCAGGGCTGTGATCGCCAACCCGTAGTAGGCAAGCGTGGAGATTACGTCTTATCTTCTCTATTGTACCTACCTATAACATCTTCAGTGAGATGCGAAGCCTTGGACCTCCAGTACAGGCTAATTCGTTGCTACGCTCAAAAGAGCTTATTTGGGTCCAAAACTTAATAAAGAGTAAATAAATTCCTGTAGGTTAGTGGTCAAACCTGGTGCCGGGAGTTAATAGCCCGTCTACAGGCCTCCGACATGGTTTGACGATTGACCGGGTCCGACAATTTAACGTGGTCTCCGAAACACGGTAGCACTGAGTTAGAAATGCCACTATCGGTAAGCAATCCAAGGGATCTAGCTGTTAAAATTATTAGACTTTCAATACATTCTCTTAGGGCCCATCTCAGTAATATACTGATATAAACAGTACTTATAAAAACTGAATTCTCCCCGCATAGTTTACGCGATTCAAGGCATTGTTGGAGGCAACAAGCAGCCTTTAAATTATGTATTACGACGTTAATGTATTATTTAACACTTGGCCAGTTTCGACACATTCTGAACGCGGACTCCCCGGAGAGATGTTATGGACTGTGTGTGGTGTGAGTTATGAGAGGAGGACTTTATTCAATTAGGCGTAGCGGGAAACCCTGATGACTAAACTTGACCGCCTAAAAATATGGTCTACTGAATAACACAGCTTAAAGGTGCGATTAAAGTGCTGCTGCACTCAGAGAAGCCCATTACAAATTGACGTAATTCTTCATACATTACGTGTCAAAATCATTCATTAAGGTCTATTAAGCTCTCTGAACGTTTAGAGACTCTGTAGTTCTTTAAGCCTTAAGACATACGCAATTTACCGAAGAGCAAGATAAATTCCCAGGTCGAGCAAAGCATGGTCTCGAATTTACTTTTGAAACATAGCTCGGGTTTGAGATCACCAACCCGCATTAGGCAAGCGTTTTGATTACGCCTAGTTCTACTCTACTGAGAAAGCTTTTGACTTCTCTGAGTATGGGTGTGAGTCTTGTAAGTTTGCCGCATGCAATATGTTCCTTGGAACGTAGCATAGTTGATGTTATTATAATTTTAATTACTTACTTTTAGCGAAAATATGTTTCCTACTTTTCAAACATGGTCATGAGATCGCCAACCCGTATTAGGCAAGCGTGGTGATTACGCCTAATCCTCCTCACTGCAGTGATATCTTCAGTGTGATGAGAGACCTTTGCCCAGCAGGACATTACAGGCTAATACTGTACTTTTACTTTTTATTAAATACTTTTTAATCGCGGTTTTCTTTGCCCTTTACTCCACCTTAAAACCGAAGTATCTGCTATTTTTTCACATAACCAGCGAGATTGGATTGACAGGATAGCAAGTTAAAATCAATGAAAAACTGTGTTTGTCAATCAAAATGGCGGAGGGCTGCACACCTGTTTTTTAACGTCTGTTAGTTAAGAAATTATGGCCGTGTGAAGTGGGAATGTTGGATAAATGTTTGGTTGTTTATTGTTTATATAGTTTTCTTGGTTTACTCGCTATTTTACAAAAAAAAACAGACTAAGACTAATATTATAAATGCGAAAGTTTGTGATTTGAAAGTATGGATGTATGTTTGTTACTCTTTCACGTAAAAACTACTGGACGGATTTGGATGAAACTTTACTGTATAAAAGGATATAATATCAGAATAATACATGGGATACATTTTATCCCCAAATTCCCGAGAAAACGGATACAACGCGGGTAACACGACGGGGTAAGTAATGTATAATTATTGTAATTTAGATATCTCTCTAAAGTCTATAGATAATTAATGTCATTGACATGAATTTCATTCGACTTTCATACCGAAGAGACGAATAGAGTATTACCTAGTATCCGTAGAATAACTTAGATAGGTATTTCTCTATGGGTCTATATCTATAGACGTTATGTTATTACATTAACATATTGACATTTGAATTTCATTCGAATTCATACCGAGCTTTTATTATTAAAGCTGTTAGAAATTACGCATCAAGTTTCAATTTTGCGATGTGACCTCATTGCGATGGTCAAGCAGCTCGGCCTCTACTCGGATAGATGGCCTATAGTTGCATTTCTATCTGAGCGCTACCGTGCTTCGGAGGGGACGTTAAATTGTCGGTCCCGGTTGTTGCAATCATTCTTGCTGTAGTTGCAACAAGTAAGGACGCCGCGGACGTATAGCCTCCGTGGTCCTGTGGTTTGAGCGCTCGGTCACGACCTGGAGGTTCTGGGTTCGATTCCCGGTGGGGACAATATCTCGCAAAATCTTTTTGTGAGACTGCCCTCAGTTTGGTTAGGGCATTGCAGGCTGAATCACCTGATTGCCCGAAAAGTAAGATGATTCCGTGCTTCGGGGGGCACGTTAAGCCGTCGGTCCCGGTTACTTTCTACGAATAGTGACCGTTACATGAGCTATGTCAGAGGCCTTTGGCGGCTCAATAACTCTGACACCAGGATTGGTCAGGTGGACCGTCCACTCGATGAAGAAGGACGCCGTTTACGTATTTAGACTCCGTAATATACTTAAAATTGATATATGTATCAACATATATAATCAGATACGTATGTATCTACATGTATTGATATTAATAAGCGTTTAAAGGATAACATTGTAGCCCGTTAACGACTTGATATTCTCAAGGGTTAATTTTAATTGCGTTAACTAACTAACTCTTGGCGGTAGTAGTTTGGCACTCCGTAAAAAGTTTAACTTATAATTAGCTATAAGTTTATATTCCATCGACAAGAGCCCAGCTCTTAAGTTTAATGATGATGATGATATATTTTTAAACACTGAATTAAAAGGGTAGATTTAGATATGTATTAGAATTGGTATCTATTATATTATTGATGTTATAAGTTTGATCAGTGGGCGGATGTATTAGATATAACAAATGCATACGTGAATATACATCAACGCACCTCTCAATGGAATAATAAGCGATTTTTTTTCATTCATTTTTAATTTCAAAGCATTAAACTCTAACATCAGTCACGTGTTCAATATTTTTTTAATAAATGTTGTTCTTTCCTACTTTTCTTTATACTATTTTTTCATCAACTTCGATTGAATAATTCCGTCCCGACGTCCCACCTACTACCGCGTCCACTCCCCACATAACAGAGTGCTAGCGTACAAAATATTTTAATTAACACTTCTCCCATATGTATATTGATATATCTTTTCAATTAAATATAAACCACATGATCAGTTGAGTTCGCGTGCTGAATATTTCAAGTCTACTTTTCATTATTTTTATCTGTTTTGAAGGATCGAATCTGCTTATTTATACTTACATATGTTTGTTTAATAAAAGAGTCAGTTCAAGTAGGTCAGTGGCTAACGCTGTCAGTTATTTTAGACCGCCTAAAGGCCTCCGACATGGTCTAACGATTGAAAAGGGACCGACAATTTAACGGGACCTATCTATGACATTGTAAAACGTCTGTAAATTGTCTGCTAAAATGTATTAAAGGTCACGCTGACCTAGCCTTCGATCAACAATACACAACTAGATATCGGGTCACGTACAAAATCAAAGCTAAATACTGTCCGCGTGGATGACGTATGACAGCTTAATTTGTTCACTACCGAACTGAAACAAAAGTTTTAAAACAGTTCGAAGTTCAACCTGATTACAACCATGACACCTAGCAAAAAAGTAGCAAATCTTTTGAATAAAATAAGAGCTCACTTTTCAAATGAGCCTTATTCACCGAGACGTATTTTTTGCGCTGACCCGACATCTAGTTGTGTATTGTTGATCGAAGCACGGTAGCGCTCAGATAGAAATGCCACTATCGGCCACCCATCTAAGTAGGAGCCAGGCACTTTGCTAAACAATCGCAATGAGCTAATATTGCTTAGTCAAGCTACGCCACGAGCGCTAATGTTTATGTAATGTTCGACTATAAAATGACTAAGTACCGTTACAGACTTATCTAAGGGGACCAATCTATGTGAATTTGGGTTACTCTCCGATTGTTCTAGATCGCAATATGTCTATCGCTCGTATTAGAGACGTTAAATTCTTCCTAAGTAGAGGTTTAATGAGTGATTTTGACATGGAAAGTAAAGTATTAGCCTGTAATGTCCCACTGCTGAGCAAAGGCCTCTCATCTCACTGAAGATATCAGTACAGTGAGGAGGATTAGGCATAATCACCACGCTTGCCAAATGCGTTTGAAAAGTAGGAAACATGTTTTTCGCTCGACCCGGGAATTTAATCTGGGACCTCAGTCATGTAATGTATGACAAACTCCGTCAAATAATTAAGTATCGATTTAATGAGTGCAGCAGTTAATTAATAAATGAGGTGTTATGTAAAGATAACTTTTACTTAAAAACCGACCTTTTTCCTGTCATTTTGAGTAAATGTCAAGTGTTATTACCGCAATTTTTCAGATAAAAACCAATAATATGAGACGGTTATCTTTGCACTAAATGCCTGAGATTTCGTGATTCCATTTCGCATTTTTAACTGATCTTATTTATTTTATCTTATTCGGTAAATGTTTTTGACATTTCGATTAAATTGATTAAGCATTTATTTGATTAAGATTTTTAACTTTTATAAATTGTTTGCGATATTTTTAAATGATAAGATCGAGCTATTTATTTATTATCTGTTGTAATAATCGTAACCAACGCGTTTTTGTTACTTTAGGTGTTATTAATGAGAGGGAAAAGAGAGTGTTTTACATATTGCATAATATTTATTTTTCTTGATATAACTTAATTTTCCTTTGATTCACAAGTGAATGATCATATTCACTTAAATTTTAAGCTTTTACTGCCGTACTTTAAGACGTCCATTAAATTGACACTTAACTAATTAATGTTATTTTTAATACATTTCATGTCAAAATCACTCATTATATTTTAACGTAGATGAGGTAAAGATATCCTTTTGTTATTTTGTTACTTATTCATAACTAGCAGCGCCCCGCGGTTTTACCCGCGTTGTACCCGTTCCCGTGGGAATTTCGAGATTTTTTTTACATAAAAACCTTCCTCTTGAATCATTCTACCTATTACAAAAAACCGCATCAAAATCCGATGCGTAATTTTAAAGATTTAAGCATACAGACAGACACGAAAAAGAGGCGACTTTATTTTATACTATGTAGTGATTTAATAAATATTGCAACAAACAGCTTTTCTATCAAGATAAGAGAGATTCGAATATTATACTTTTCTGTCATACTTAGGTAGGCCAAATGTAGGTAGGTAAAGTTTATCATTTATTAGTAAACTAGCAACGCTGCGCGGTTTTGCCCGCGTTATGACCGTTTCCTTGGGAATTTAGGAATTCAAAATAACCCATAACCTTTCCGTTGAACGTGACTATCCGTTACAAAAAGAATTATTCAAATTGGATTAGTCGTTTCTGAGACTAGCCCTTACAAACAAAGTTGAAAACTGTACCTCTTTATAATGTTAGTAATCCTCCTCCCTGTACTGATAACTTCAGTGAGATGAGAGGCCTTTGCCCAGCAGTGGGACATTACAGGCTAATACTTTTTTTTTAATGTTAGTATAAACTGGGCCACAATTTAGCAATGTTTTACCCACTGGTCTAGAAGAGCCTGTCCAGATGAAGCGTTTTACGCGCGAGTCGACTCGCGCGTTGGCACTCGCGCGTACTCGAGATACTAGAGCTACATACATTCCGTCCAGATGCTCTCGCGCGTTACCTCACACGCGCGTAAAACGCATGCAATGAGCGGGACTCTCGACTCGCTCGTATTACGCGCGTGCGCCGCGCGAGTCGAGATACTCCGGCGCCATTGCAGCGTCCAGGACTACGCGCGTGTCCGTGGCGAGTGGACGTATTCGGTTAAAGTCCCTCCCAGAGTAGAACGCGCGTAAAACGCGGTATCTGGACGCAGTGTAAAATTGATACGCGCGAGTCCACTCGCGCGTAAAACGCTTCATCTGGACAGGCTCGAAGTCTCATGCCACCAACGACGCAACGTCTGAATGAATGAACACTTTATTAGTAGATACAGATACCGTAAAGGGAGAATTGTGAATGAAACTCAAAACAATTGTTTTACAAACTCTTGTCTGGGTCCAATAAAATGTGGCGCCTATTTTTTTCAAGTAATTACTGTATTTAACTTTTTGAGAGTGAGAAACTATTGCTGGTAAAGCGAAGAGGCTAACGCAAGTGCTCAGAGACGTCAAATACTTAGTAGAGAGAGAGAGAGAGAGAGAGAGAGAGAGAGAAAGAGAGATGTAATCAGTGATTTTGACGTATATTGTATGAAAAATTACGTCACTTAGATGATCAATAATCAGTGAGATGAAAGGTTTTTTGCAATTATAAGACAATAATTATAGGATCTTAGGTGAGATGAGAGGCCTTTGCTCAGCTGTGGGACATTAGAAGCTAATACTTACTTCCTTTTAATATGGCCTTGGCAATGATTGTCTGTCGCCCGTGGCGTTAACAAATAATCACATAGAACAGTCCCCGCCATCTGCCACGACCACGGGCCATTCCAAAATCTACCTTGAAACATAACTGACATTTATTATAGTTATTTTTCATATCAAAAGAATGGTTCATACATATTTTGTACCACCATGATAGCGCAAAATCATAGAAAAAAAACGAAAAAATGATGTCAAGAATGAACAAAACCAAAATAAATATGTAACAGACGCCTATTAAAGGGGATACGCCTTACACACCTTTTGGATCCTTTCTGACCGGCGCTAGCTCTACAAAGGCAACAAAAGGATAAAAATAAGAATAAAATCATTGAGATATTATATGGTTTAAGTTATAGACTTTTTGGTAAGTAAGGACAAGGACAAGCCCGGTGGCACAGTGGCAGTGAGAGCGCTTACTGTGTCGGGGGTTGCGGGTTCGATTCCCGCCTGGAGTCAACAAATTGTGCAGACATAGTTGTTGGCGACAACGTCTGGGTGTCAATTATATATTCTTATAAAGTATTTGTGTATGTATAAGTAGTAGTATCAGTGAATTAGATTCCATAACACAAGCTTAGAGCTTACTTTGGGTCTAATTAACCGTGTGTGAATTTGTCCGGGTTTATTTATTTAAGTTGGTGTGTGTTAGATGGTACGTTCAAAAGATCCTCTTTGGGGCCAAAACCGAATAAAAATATTTGAATGACCAACCCTGTTATCGGAGTTTTTAGACCTCCTAAAGGTCTCCGATTTGGTCTATCGATTGAAACAACCGGGACCGACAATTTGACGCGCCGTCTGAAGCACGGTAAGGGCCGGCTATGACGGTAAAGTCATGTTAAGCTGAGGACCTATTCGCAACCAATTATTAAATAAGAACGCGCTAGTATGACTCGCTGAGTTTCATTTAATCTGATATTACATACTTTATACATAGAACATATTATTATGTAGTCATCTTTACAATATTTTTTATATTAATCTGCACTTTTTGACCATCTCAAACACTTCAAAGTAAACATAAGCTGATAATAAGGGTTTTCTTGCTTTTCATCACCCACATCTCCCTTTCTCAGCTATAAACAAAGTCCCAAAATTTTGCAAAAACCAACACATTCCCAAACCCGCTTTCCGTACACAACTTGCACCACACCCCACAACGAACGGTCGGGTCCTTTAAAGAAAATGTCGGATGGTTCGGGTGCAAGTTTTTTATACATTTCACGTGGGAGGTGAAACGTAATTGTTGAAATTCCTAATTTTTGACAATCAATGGACAGGATATTGCTATTATGACGTACAAACGGACCGATCTCGATCATTTTCGTTGAGTGTTTTATGAAATGCTGGGAAAAATTTTGATGTACCCTGTTATTATTGACGGGTATTATGTTATGATTATGACACTGTTAATGTTAAAAGGTTCGTTTTTTGAGCGAATAATTTATAAATTTATGTGTTTGATATCACAGATTGAGTGTCCTTTGAAATTCATTAATAAATGCTTCGACCTTTGTATGATATGTCAGTTAGTAAAGTCAGTTTTATTGACAGTTAACTCTGTCACACTCATCACACACGTGTGACAGAGTTATTTTGCATTGACACTACTGACTATCTGTCAGTAGTGTCAATGCAAAAGCTTTACGTCTATTATAAAAGCTCGGCTAGAATAACCACTTATAGACAGACTATAAGTCCATCTCGTTCAACTTAAAGCATCTAATTTAGCTAAAAGTAAAATTCATTGACATTTATTTGTGTCATTTCTCTATCTATACTAAAAAGAGGTAAAATTTGTAAGTTTGTTTGTTTGTATGTTCGAGATAATCTCAGGAATTATCAGTCCGATTTTAATAATTCATTTTGTTATTGATAGCCACATTCACCGGGAAGGTTATAGGCTATTTTTCATCCCGAAATTCCCACGGGAACGGGTACAGCGCGGGTAAAACCGCGGAGCGCTGCTAGTGATATATACGTTTCCATTGACTTTTAAATTCCCAAGGATCCGTCCTTATAAACAAAAAGTCTGGTAAAAACTATCAAAAAAACGTGAACAATCCGCAAAATAAAAACAATAATATAAGTCCACATATCAGATTCGTTCCATCATAACAAAACCTTGTTTAAATTGTGTAATTTAGTGTAATTGTCCATTCATACTCAGCGGCGCGAAGACTTTGGAGTCCGAACGCACACGTAGATAATCAACTTTGACGGTGATGTTTTAATAAATTTCATATCTCTGTCTTTTTCTTACCAGTGGAAGAGTGAGAGAGAGGTCTGATTATGAGAATATTTTCCGTAGTGGAATCTCGTTCACCCCTCCTGAGTGGTCCATTCGAGACCTTCATCCGATTTTCATTTATGAAATTGTGGTTTTGTAGTGTTGGGATGTGTTTGGATGATATCAACTTGGGTTCTTTATCAAAGGCTATGTATCAAAGGCTGTATTATTAAATATAAGCTTAGCTTTTAAAAGTTAACCTATAATGCATATTATAAATGCGAACATTTTCTTCTTGACCAACAAAATAGTCGCACTCTACTAAATCTAAGAAATAGTGTATTTATTCTAAAAGTTGTACGATTGAGCTCCACATTGCTTCGCTCCGTTTCAATGGAAACTTGCCGTTTGAAACCGCGTGGACAGTGTGACCCGTGGTTTGTAAAGAAACAAAATATTAAATGTTAATAAAACTGGTAATAGATGTAATAAAATATCTGTATTTGAATCGGTATTCCATCTTTAATATCAATAGTAAAACGATAGTTAGGTCCAAAATATTGAATCACAGGTACAAAATGAAATTCCAATCCCGTGGCCCATCTCTAAACCACGCCCCCGACCCATCAATAATACCAATCCACAAAACAATCTTAAACACCATAATTTACTTCCAAAATGTGGCAAGTTTGTCGCCTGGTTTGTTAAAATGGTTCTTTCATAGTTTTTGCTATACAATTATTGGCAAAATGAGTATGCGATTGCTACGCTCTCTGTGAGATCGAAAGATTAATTATTACATATGAATCATTATGATACTATAATGGTTTTTGAAAGGATGTTTCTCTATTAGTCGGTTCTTTACCTACCTGTGTGGCCGGTTGGTGATTTGATGATTTTTAATGTTGTTCCATTTGTTGAGGTTAGGCCGTGGGATTCGAGAGCTGGGACATCCTATAAACCATGCTAGATCTATGGTCTATCGTATCTTATTCGAAGTATAGCTTAAGGACTATATATCTTCGTAATACTATATAAAGTCGTGTCTGTTTGTCGTCTGTTTGTCTGTCTGTATGCTTAAATCTTTAAAATTACGCAACGGATTTTGATGCGGTTTTTTGTAATAGGTAGAGTGATTCAAGAGAAAGGTTTTTATGTAAAAAAAATCTCGAAATTCCCACGGGAACGGGCACAACGCGGGTAAAACCGCGGGGCGCTGCTAGTTACATAGTATAAAACAAAGACGCGTCTGTTTGTCTATATGCTTAAATCTTTAAAATTACGCAACGGATTTTGATGCGGTTTTTTGTAATAGGTAGAGTGATTCAAGAGGAAGGTTTTGTGTAAAAAAAATCCCGAAATTCCCACGGGAACGGGCACAACGCGGGTAAAACCGCGGGGCGCTGCTATTTACTTATATTATAAAGAGGCAGAATTTGAAAGAGCTAATCTCGGGAATTACCAGCCGTCAGAGGCGTCAAATGCTTGCTTTGTAGAGATTGACTAAAAAATAAGTGATTTTGACATGTAATGTATAAAAATTACGTTAATTAGTTAAGTGTTGATTTAATGGAGGTATCTGAGTGCAGCATTTAATGACAGATAAAATAATATTCGAAATTGAAACTTTCGTCTTAGTTTGTTAAAAATTTGGCTTCTTTATATCTCAAGTATCGATAAGTCATTAATTGATCTACTTACGGTTGATTCCTTAAAACATTTTACGCATACGAGTATAACCCTTTTGCATAAATGAGTAACAGATTTCAGGTACCTATTATAAGTTCACCACTGATAACAGTCTTAAGAATACCAGATAACATAAAGTTGCATATAATAAATCATTTGCCAATTCTAAGACTTCTCTTCACATGAACAATACCCACTAATCCAATATTTACCCTACTGCAACGTAACACAAACATATTTAAGGCCCGTTATCTATTTAATCTAAGATAATCCCTTTTAAACATGTGTTTGAACTAAAAACATTGAAAAATACAATAAATAGGCAAGTGCAAACCTGACCAAGTTATATTGCTAACCGATTGTTTCGAAATAAAAGAGGTAACCAAGTAATAAACTTTTACAATGTTACCTTTAGCAATAAAATGTAACTGTGAGCCGAAACGTAAAGTACTCTCGATCTTGTTTGTGTACTTTTGCTTGGAAGCTTTTGGTGAGCTTTCGCTTGATAGTAAAACATATTCTGTTTGATAGTAATCGATTTTACCTTCTTCACGTTTTGATCTTCAAGTATATATTCGTGTTCAGTATTTGTGTATGTTTAAATATTAGTATTACTCCGTGGTTTTGTGGTTTGAGCGCCCGGCTGAATCACCTGATTGCCCGAAAAGTAAGATGATTCCGTGCTTCGGAGGGCACATTAAGCCGTTCGGTCCCGGTTACTTTCTACTGATAGTAGTCGTTACATGAGCCATGTCAGAGGCCTTTGGCGGCTCAATAACTCTGACACCAGGATTGGTCAGGTTGACCATCCACTCGATGAAGAAGAAGAAGATCAATTAGTATCATTCTATAATATTGAATTATAATTGTTTTGACTTAGTTTGCTTAGTCTTTTTATGTGTTGGTTAAGCTTAAAGCTTAGTTTGTTTCTAATATACATATGTTGGTCTATGGTCTAATAAACCGCGCGTGAATTTGTCCGGATGTATTTATTTATTTATTTAAGTGTGTGAATATATTTGATGCCCAATTTCAATCAAAATTTACGTCGATTCTATGAAAAAAATGAAGGTTCTTGATGAGGAATTTATTCTAAATTAAATAAAACTGTTATGTAAAATAAGGCATGGTTGACAATTTAAGAACCAACACTTAAAAATCGAATGTTAATGCTATCTTTGACCTTTTGTTTGCCTGGATTTCAGACACAATAGAAAATCAATTGTGTCTGGCTTGGATCTGCGTTCTGCGATCTGCGTAGGCATATGACGAGTAAAGGTAATTTTAGTGTTAAGTACATATTATCCAAATTAAAACCAGCTTTTCACTAAAATCAACAACACATTAAATAGCCGAAAGCCCCAACCATTGATTCTCACCGCATCACGTGCACACTTACTTAGACCTTTTGTTTTGCGGTGCCTCTCTGATAGATACACCGCTCATGTTTTGGGTTCCTCAAGGATTACGATAATTACCTCATTGTCCTATTACAACACAAAAGACCGCCCCTTTCATTTACCGCTGAAGAAGTGAGAACTCGCTCTGATAACGTTCGACGAAGGTCGTGAATAGGTATTCCGTTTTGTTTTCGAACGCGAATTTGTAGTAGGGGATTTTTCGAGAATTGTATAGCTATATTCAGGGAAAGTTTTTGTTCGATATTCTAGTACTTTCCTAGTACATGTTATTGTATGGTATGCAATGTTTAGACAATAGTATCTATGAAGTATTTTCAAAATCTTGAATTATATGTAATTTTTTTATATTATCAATTTTGACATGGATAAACACATTAACGGCTTGCGCTCTCAATGTTAAATGTCCGGTGATCCAAAGTTAAGAAGAATTCATTAATTAAATTACCTATAAAAAGTTCCATTCAAGCTCTAAAAGTGAAGACAGACACGTTATCTATCTCAGCTGTACCAATACGTATAAAAATCAAAATTTATATTCCTCCACGGCACGAAGTTGATCAAAATAACGGCTCCGAATGATTAAAGATTAATCGTATCATTTATTTCCATTACTTAGATTGTTAGGGTCGTAAAAAATGCTTGTAATCCAGTTCTTCTTTATTGGTTGGGTTTGCTTCAAAACATTTACAAATAAGTTGGACATCAATAAAAACAGAGGTCGTTTATAACATGACGAATAATCTACAAAAATTTCGATTTTACGATGTTACAGCGATGGTGGTAGGGGAGCAGTAAAATTTAATTGAGAGATGTGAGATGGCTTCATTTTGTACCTTTATTGGTTTTATGGAGATTCGAAGCATTTTTTAGATATCAGTTTTGCGGAAGTGTTTTCTTTACGTAGGTGTAATTTTATGGCAGTTGATTGGACTGATATTTATTTAATTAATATGAGTAGGTACACATTAATTAATTGGATAAACCTACGTATCGTTATTTGAGAAATAAGCTTTAATGGCGCAGTCATATTAAGACATTTGCCGAATGCTGTCTCAGAACTTATTTTAATGTCGTCGAATATGTTCACATTTAGCTGTCTACCGAAAACCAAAGCTAATATATAATATGCAAATGATAGCTGCATTTGTCCGTCGATTATAGCCTTCAGCCGTGTTTCCCTAACTCACAGTAATAGTACTAGATTGACTAAAATCAGACTTGTCGGTTACGAACAAGCAATTCCCAATTTTTTCTAGACTATTAGTAGTCTGTCATACTCATAAAGAAGACAAAACGTTATACTGAAAAGTATCCATAAAAACAGCTCAATTGAGCACCTCAATTTTCTGAACGAAAAGATTGATTCAATATAGTAGATCATACCCACGATGACACAGATAATAAAGATCCAAGAATCAACTTTTTTCAACATCAAAATCGCTCCCACACTTTCGATTCTACTTCGAGACTTCGGGTATATCATTTCATTCCGTCCAAATATTCACACGGATGCATTGAGACGTCCCCATACATTTATTAGTTCACAGATTGTCGGCCTACCCATTGATGGTGTGATGTCTTTGTAACTTTATCTGAGGTTTTTATCTTAATAGATTGGCGCCGTAATGGGTACGTAATTAAGTAATGATGGTCAAATCTTTTGTGATGTATTTTTGTGGCGAACTATTTTGTTGGTATTTACTGAGTTTTGTGTTGCATACAGGGTTGTAGGTAAAGCGCAAGGCGTAGGTTGCTGGTCGCGTAGCGTTGTATTCCTTAAACTTTGGTGATGTTATTAGAGCATTTTCTTTTATAGGACAATAGGCAAATTTATATGACGCCTGGGCCCGCCTCCAATGAGATTGACATATATCAAATAAAAGTCCTGTCACATTCATAATCAGGACAGCAGCATGTCCAAATTAGCTGTGAGATATCCGCTTTTGAAATATTGATTTTTTGGTTGCCAATCTGCCTTATAATTATGTTTTGTGCAATATCATAATAAGGATCTTGTTAAGTTATTGACTCTTGTTGACTCTTCGTAATAAAGTAGCATGCTTTACTTTATTATATCGCAATTTAAAGTCATTTAGTAATTACTTATACTAAGTTTACAGCAGTGTAAAGATATAAACATTTATGTTAATTCTTCGGTCTCAATGAAATATAAACAATCTAATAAAATTATCGTGGTCTGACCACACACACATTAATGCCTACCTAATTCAGGTTCCATTCAAGATTAAAATCTTAATTTATGCTAATATTTTAAATCGATATTTAGGGGTTAATGGATAATGAAGTTTACTGATCGGAAATACCGCAAATATTCTAAAGTTTATTTTAACGAAATATATTGCATTTTTACATTAGTAATTTGTATTCGATATTGCTATCGGCAACATGTCAACTGAGTTTGATTTATTATTAAAAATGCAATTAGGATAGTAAAATACAAGTCTATATTTATAGGACTTGAATTTGTCAAGTAAGTAATATAAAATATGACTTGTACTATAAAAATAGTAAAAGTACAAGTAATAATTAAAAGTACTATATAAATGGTTTCTTATTTCAGTTTTTTTCTGTTTTTATTTTAGAAGGCATATCTTAGTACTTGTTTTTACTGTGATATCTACACTAATATTATAAAGAGGAAAACTTTGTTTGTTTGTAATGAATAGGCTCAAAAACTACTGGACCGTTTTTAAAAATTCTTTCACCATTCGAAAGCTACATTATTCACGAGTAACATAGGCTATTTTTTATCCCAAATTCCCACAGGAATGGACACAACGCGGGTAAAACCGCGGGGCGCTGCTAGTAATATTATATTTGTACTACCAGTGTCCCGAAATTTCACCCGTATTGTACTCGTTCCTGTAAGAATTTTGGCATGAAAAGTAGACACAAACCTACTTATCGAATCTCTCTTTATGCTGGTGAAAATTGCATGAAAATCCGTTGAGTTGTTTTAAAGAAAATCAATTTTAAACAGACAGAAAGCTTTTGAGCATTTTGTTTTATAATAGTGTGTTATAAATATCAAACAAAACGTAACCCTTAACCTAGTTAATATATTTTTATCTAAAAAGCCACTTTGTAAACATTTGACATTTAACGATACATAAATAAAAAACAGTATTTTATTAACTTAATTACTTTATATACTACCTCCACGGTTGTCTGGCATCATAACTTTATTCAAATTATTCAAATCATTCAAATTAGGACATTAAAGTCTAATCTTTTGTTTTGATTTATAACTGAGTATATATATTCTATTATAGGATAATCTAGCAACATTTTAAACTAGTAAAAGATCATAAATGTCAGTTTAAATAGTAATTCAGATCAAAATTAAATTGACTGTTTTTGTCTCTAAAAATGTCAGACTAAAAATATCCATTTAGTGAGATATTATGTTGAAAGTTAAAAAAGAAATTAATGAAGATGTAAAAAACTAAAAAAAACTTTTATAATGATATTATTAGAAAAAATATTTCTGGAACAAAGCGGGCCATTTTCAGACGCGTCAATACTAACATACTGAATTAGCAACTCCCCCCGATTCCAACCGCAACCAATAGATGGCGTCGGGAACATAGCCTTTTTTTTCAGTTCAACTTGCGTCACACCCTTTCACACATTATGGTATTCACGAATAAAAAAGAGAGTATACGAGTAGAGTATACGAGTAGATCAAATTAAGTAGGTTCAGTAGGTTTCTGGCCGATCCTGGTGTTTGAGTTTTAGACCACCCAAAGACCTTCAACATAGTCTAACAATTGAAACCACCATCACAGTTAACACTTATAACAGCTAAGCTACATATCTACACTTATACTAGCTGCACCCCGCGGTTTCACCCGCGTTGTACCCGTTCCCGCGGGAATTTCGGGATGAAAAATAGATGTTGTCCGATTCTCAGGCCTACCTGATATGTACACAAAATTTCATGAGAATCGGTCGAGCCGTTTCGGAGGAGTACGGGAACGAACATTGTGACACGAGAATTTTATATAGGTACTAGCTGCGCCCCGCGGTTTCACCCGCGTTGTACCCGTTCCCGCGGGAATTTCGGGATGAAAAATAGACGTTGTCCGATTCTCAGGCCTACCCGATATGTACACAAAATTTCATGAGAATCGGTCGAGCCGTTTCAGAGGAGTTCAACCACGGTACCCGTTCCCGCGGGAATTTCGGGATGAAAAATAGATGTTGGCCGATTCTCATAGATACCGGATAAGCACAAAAAAATTCATCAAAATCGGTCAATCCGTTTCGGAGGAGTATGGCAACGAAAACTGTGACACGAGAATTTTATATATTAGATAAGATTATATGGAGGTAAAATTTGTAAGTCTGTTTGTTTGTATGTTCGAGGTAATCTCAGGAATTATCAGTCCGATTTGAATAATTCTTTTTGTTATAGATAGCCACTTTCACCGGTAACGTTAAAGGCTATTTTTCATCCCGAAATTCCCACGAGAACGGGTACAACGCGGGTAAAACCTCGGGGCGCTGCTAGTACGTACTAAAGGTATACAGTACTTCACCTTTTGACTTCAAATGTATCCACTATACCGTGTAATGCCGATACAGTGATTGCCTCTAGGTCTCAAGTGAATACATGTATTTATAAACAAAGAATGCTTTCTCCAACACCTGTGGTTATTTTGCATTAACTAAGAGGGATTTTACACTGCGACAATCTAAACGCATTTAAATAAATAAATAAATATACTTGGACAAATTCACACACGGTTAATTAGACCCAAAGTAAGCTCTAAGCTTGTGTTATGGAATCTAACTCACTGATACTACTACTTATACATACACAAATACTTTATAAGAATATATAATTGACACCCAGACGTCGTCGCCAGTAACTATGTCTGCACATATTGTTGACTCCGGGCGGGAATCGAACCCGCAACCCCCGACACAGTAAGCGCTCTCACTGCCACTGTGCCAACGGGCTTGTCGGATTTAACACGATCGAATTTAAGCCAAATCGAAATCCGATCGACTGGTATATAAAACGACACAAACTTGTGTCAAGTGGTTTTTTGGAACTATAGAGAAGTAAATCTATTGGATAAAAAGGTTTAAATTGTATGATTCTTTATTTGTTACATTATGTATATTCGACCTAATCTCAGGAATTACCCGTCCGAATTGAATAATTCTTTTTGTACTAGATAGCCACAATCAAAGAGAAGGTTATAGGATAACAAAAAATATAGTTCGAATGATGAATACAAAAAAAATGATTTAATGCTTTAGGTATAACAATTACATAGTGGTAAATGTGAACGAGCTTTTACATATCTTGTCTATATCCAAAGGATCCGTGTTTACCCGCTGTTGTGTGGTCACCCTGGGGCGGAACTCTGATAGATCAATTACATACATGCCGTGGTTAAGGTGTTTACTTATACGAGTTCATGTGTGAGGATCAGGTTTCCGACACCCGCCCAGGGTGGGTGAAGAACAATGATTTTGTATATATTGTTTTATGTATGAAGCTTTTTAGATGGGAGATTTTTCATTGTATTTTCGAAAGGAGATTTATATATAAACTTGCTGCTCCCCGCGGTGTTACCCGCGTCGTTCCTGTTCCTGCAGGAACTTCGGGATAGAATGTATTCTATATGTTTATCTATTGTAAACCTATATTACTGTGAAGTTTCATCCAAATCCGTCCAGTAGTTTTTTCGTGAAAGAGTAAAAAACTTACATACATTCTGACAAACTTTCGCATTTTTAATATTAGTAGGATAGTACTTCTCGTATATCATGCAGCCTGGCATTGATACTGGTATCTATTTAATTGTAAGTTCAACAGCCTCCGTGGTCTAGTGGTTTGAGCGCTCGGCTCACGATCCGGAGGTTCCGGGTTCGATTCCCGGTGAGGATATCTCACAAAAATCAATTTGTGAGACTGTCCTCAGTTTGGTTAGGGTATTGCAGGCTGAATCACCTGATTGCCCGAAAAGTAAGATGATTCCGTGCTTCGGAGGGCACGTTAAGCCGTCGGTCCCGGTTACTCTCTACGGATAGTAGTCGTTACATGGGCCATGTCAGAGGCCTTTGGCGGCTCAATAACTCTGACACCAGGATAGGTCAGGTTGACCATCCACTCGATAAGAAAAAAAAATTTGTAAGTTCAAGGTTTCACTTTTCATCTACTTTTCAACCTCCTTTTTCATTCATAAAACTTTGGTTCACGTTAATTTTGTCTAGTGACAGAGATAACGCTTGTAAAATTCAAATCTCTTTATTATATGTATTATATCCGAAACTATCCGAGAGAGTCTTCATTTATAAGCCTCCAGAGTCCTTCTGAGGCAATAAGATAAACTAAGCAAAATTTAAACGCCCACTGCTGTACATTCCTGCTCAATTAAACCCCCACATTGATTGACGCACACTATATGATCATATCTTAAATGATACTCTACCAGACTATATCCTTCTCTCAAATACCCACAAAAACCGACCCCAAAACAAAAGTTACAACTTAATAACACAATAAAATCAAATGTTAGATTATAAAATGCATTTATTATAATGAAACATGCAATCAAATAATAATGTTATGAACAGACATGATAAATTGACTTCAGGCAGAACATTAAACAAATATAATTCACGTTTCGTACCTAATACAGGAATCTTGAAAATGTATTTAATAACGCCTCCGAGTGTCTTTGCCGCGGGCTTGCTCTGATATTTGGGCATTAAAATGTTGCTGGTTAAGTTATCTCGCTGTAGTATCGCGAGGGCTTGAAATTGGTTTTCTTGTAACTTCGTAGTATGGTATTTGAAGTAACATCGCCTCTTGCTACATTAATTCTTGTAAAGTAGGTACGAGTATATATGTCTTTAGTAATAAGCATACTTACCCATTGTGTAAATGTGATCTTTTACCTTATTTAGACACGAATTATCAAATGTAATGTAACTACAAATTACTAGGAACAAAGGAACATAAAGTCAATAAAGTGAATTGTAACGTAGAAACCTCTCATGTAAAAATTATCTATACTAATGATAGAAAATAAAATACTTATGTTATACTTAATGTAATTTTATTTTGTAAAGCTATCTTTAAATAAAGTATAAAGAAGCGTCATTTTAGTGGCTCTCCGTGAATATTTCAAGATCAAACTTGCCCAAGGTCATGGCCTAGACGTTTCGCACTAGATTGTTCCAGAGACTATTATTAAAAACTTGTTTTTTTTTCTAATCTTGCATGTTTTAATCGAAAGTGACTTTTGTTACATCATTATCTTAGAACCGTGTATTTGGTTTTGACATTGGTCTGAGCTTGTGTTAATAAGATATTGAGATTTAAGTTTAAAATGAAACCTTCTTTTGCAATTAATATTTTTTTCCATTAAAATTATGTTTAAGGAAATTAATATAAGTTATGTATGTATTTCTTTTATCATAAATCGTAATATTTAAATTATTAATCCCGTTAAAATTAATCATTAACAATGTCTAGACATTAACTAGTTTTAATATTAAGTTTAACATGACTTTTGACCACAAAAAAAAATTATGATCTACGATTTTTTGCATAGTTTTTTTTTCTAAGCCTCCCGAATGACTAATCCGAGATATTAAAACGCTATTAACTTAGTTATGTTAGCTATATATCATTGAGAAGTTTAGGGTGTGCACTGTGGTCGACATGAAGCGATTTTATTCAAGCTCAGAAAAAAGTCTAGCACATTAGTAAAGCACAAACAATCATTAGAATTTCGAACATTTTCTTTATAGAATTTCCTTTTCGGAACATGTATTACGGAATATAATAACAGGCTTCTGAAATAGGGTAAATGATAGACTACAGAACTTGATCTAGACTTAAGGTTTGTATTGTCGTTTCCCAACAATTTCATTCTACAAGGCTGCACGTTTTTCGAAATTTGATTCCCTGGAACTTGACCAAAAAGTAATCCCATGATCTCACCACTCAGCACACAACCTAATCTTTTATTGCGAACGAATAGGAACAAGAATTTTGACGTGTGTCCATATTTTTATTTGCGGTTTCGGAAACAATGTTTGATCATTAGTAGAGAATTAATGTTTATGTGTGAGCTTTTGTAATCTCACGGTAGGAACTCCGGAGCGGCTTTTTGTGTACCTCTACTTGGGCGATAAATGTTGCCACCTTGGTTTTACATTGTATTGTGATGAAGTATAGTTTTAATATAGGTTTATGTTGATGTCATTATCGGTATGGGTGTCTGTTTAAATTATTAAAAACATAATTATATAAAAAAATATTAGATATTAAGAAGAATTTCATTCTTAAATTGACCTAAATGTGCATTTATTTATTACTAGCAGCATCTTGCGCCCTATCTCGCGTGAATTTAGGGATAAAATGTATCCCATGTGTTGCTTTGGTTTAAAACCTATATTACATCAACAGCCTCCGTGGTCTAGTGGTTTGAGCGCCTCGGCTCACGATCCGGAGGTTCCGGGTTCGATTCCCGGTGGGGATATCTCACAAAAATCACTTTGTGAGACTGTCCTCAGTTTGGTTAGGGCATTGCAGGCTGAATCACCTGATTGCCCGAAAAGTAAGATGATTCCGTGCTTCGGAGGGCACGTTAAGCCGTCGGCCCCGGCTACTTTCTACGGATAGTAGTTGTTACATGAGCCATGTCAGAGGCCTTTGGCGGCTCAATAACTCTGACACTAGGATTGGTCAGGTTGACCATCTACTCGATAAGAAGAAGAAAACCTATATTACTATTAAGTTTCATTCCAATGCGTTTAGTAGTTTTTACGTGAAAGACTTACAAATATATATATTACATTCTCACAAACTTTCGCATTTATAACAAAAAATAGGAAGAAGTTTGTTGCGGTATTTGATTTACAACTATTTTTATCTTACTGTGTAGGTAATTAGTAATTATCCCTATATTGATTTGTAATAACATATTCCATTGTAAACCGCAGAATTGTTATACAAACCTATCTCCATCTAAACCAAAAAAGTTTGAAAAACATTCCAAAGAATCAAAATACACCCACAATAGAATTTAAATATAAAATTCTCCAATTAACGCCCCATCATCATACTATGGAATGATTCCATTACAAATGAAGCTATCATAACCAGTGACCATGAAATGAATGGTGATGACAAGAACATTTACAAATAACATGAAAACCTGCGGAGTCATACATAAATCATCAGCTCCTGTTCAGATGTGTCGAATTTGGCGTTCCTTTATCAATTCTCAGGAGGCTACTTACCCGTCATAAAAATTTTAGGGGTGGAGATAGTTTTTTTACCCTTACATCGCATTGGGAGGCGACCACACTGGCAGACGTCAGACGTCAGCGACAGAACAGAATCAGCCGCGCCTATCCGTAAACACAATAAAATCTTCATATTTACTCAAAGCAATAAAGATACAATGAAGTCCATCACTAAAATCCGTTCGGTTGACCGCAGGTTTTATAGGGATATAAGCCTTAAGATTTTTTGGATAGAGCTGCTTTTGGTGTGAGGTGGTCTGTTATGTCTCATTGTCCGTTTATAGAAGTTATTTGTGAAGTTGCGCTTTGTCTTATGTCAGTATTTGCGTTTCGTAACTGATAAGATATGGATGGGAAAGCGAAGGATCGCCGGATGCCCGTCACGTTTTTTTCTTGTTGTTTATTTTTCGCAGTGAGTCGCTTAGTTATTTTTCTTGTTTAATTTGATTGTTAAGGAAGTTGTTGATTTGCATAAATACACATTTTTAGTGAGATCTTTGCTTTTGTTCGTCATGGTAGTGAATAGTCGTGACATCTTAATTTGGATTTGATTACATAAATGATTTAGTATTCAACTCACCGTATATATTATTAAAAAATTAAAATACATATTGACATTATACGTATGTATAGCCAAATATTTTGAAAATGAATTTTAATTTCTGTTGAACTGTACAATACAAGACAAACAAAATGTAGTTTCTTAATTAAAGAACATCCAGCGAAAGAATATTAAAACATCTTATTAAAAGAGCAAACATTACGAAGAACTAGTTCTCAAAGTAACAGTTGCAAATCTTTATAACTTCTTTAACTTAAATATCTATTGTCAAATAATTATTGACGTCCAGCAGCCCGTGAAAAATTCAGCTTCCTTTTAATTGTTTCACTGCAAAGCAAACTAACCCTTAACTCAACACATTAAGCTCCATTTTAAAATAACTTTGTTGAAAGTTACAATACCATAAGTAGCAATAATGAGCTTCTATTCATTTTCACTTGACTGTGCACAATTTCGAATCATTGAAACAATTGTCTACTCTAACATCCAGCAATAGAGTTCAAATTGGTTTAATCATTCCACTGTACTTAGTGGCTCGAACTTAATTTCATGGATTGCTTTGTTTGACACACTTCTGTTTCATTAATGTGTTACTTTGTGAGCTATTTTGAACCTTATGTCTATTGAAATAAATTTTCACGGCAATCAAGGTGTGACTACCAGAAATTATTGCACTTTGTGAGTGTTCAGGAATTCCATTGAGAGTCACAATAGTGAATTAATTGTATACGTTTAGACGACAGTTCCGTTAATTATAAAAAGTCATTTGTTACTTAATTTTGAATTGATCTTTCGGGATTCAAGTAGTTTTTCACAACAAAAAATTATAGAGAATGTTTGAACATTGATATAGGAACTCTATGCCGGGATTACGTAGCATACATAATTGATGAGAATTAAGATATTTATAACGTAACCCTCTAGAGAAAATGTAGTTTACTATTATAGTAACACAATAATAAAGTAAAGTAAATCATTCGCCTGTAATGTCCCACTGCCGTGCAAAGGCATCTCATCTCACTGAATATATCAGTACAGTGAGGAGGATAATACTCTGATCCAAACAGCAGATAAGGCAGCGAACACATTATATCAAAAACTTAACATCTGCCCCTATTTGTAATTGATACAAGGTTATTCAATTAGCCGGAACCCTCAGCTGCTTCAACACGTGGAGGTGACACGTGCTTCTTTTAACCGACTTCATAACAGGAGAATGTTCTCAATTCAGATATTATGTAGTTTTAAGTATGTTCGGGCATAACTTCGTGAATTATGGTCTAGTTTTCATGTATTTGATTTTATAAAAAAACCCCAATATTTTAATGAACGCCTGTTTATTTTATTTTTTTATAACTATTTGTTGCCAGAGTTTTGGTCAAATCTAAATAATATAATAAGCATTTATTGATAGTATATTGTGAAGTATATTGTGAAGTTTTTTAGAATAATAAATGTTTGATGATTTACTTCAATTAGCGACTGAATATAGGACGTTTCTGAATGTAGAATAGAGAAAAAGTAAACCAAAGTTTAATATAATAGTTGAACCACAAATTATTACATCAATTGTTTATTTTCAAATTTTTATTTTTTAAATGTGAATAAATCCGTAGCAACTAGTAGACAAGCTCGTTGATGTCTTTTGTACCGGAAGTGACATCGTAGCGTTTTGTAGCAGTTATTATGTAATTTTTTATTGCTGACATTGTTCAAATGTATATTTTCATGTATGATAAGAAAGTTTGTATGTGTGTTTTTTTGAATACTTTAAAAATATTTGAAAAATCGTCCAAAAATTTAGAAAAAAATATTCCCATTGTAGAATGGTAAAATAATAATGGTTTCTTGATATTTAGTAAATAACTGGTTTTAAATATTCAAGTTATTTTCATCGTAAATCATTAAAAAAATACAAAAATACATTCTATAAAATAGTTATTCAATTGGGACATATGGACATTTAAAATCACGGACATGGAATTTATTTCATTCGATCAATTTTATTTTTGAATTCAGAACTCTGCGCAGGAGTGTAGGCGCAGCGAAACACGTGGCATCAGTGTGCGCGGGCGCAGGGCTGCCGCTTTCTGATTGGTCGAGACCGCCCCTCCCACCGCTCGCAGCGAAATGCTGACTCACGCGTCACTCACAGCTATTTTATAGGAATTTCTCATAATATTTCTTGATTAGAGGTTTCAATGGGAATTTTTGAACTTCTATAAAGTTTCCTTTCGATGTTTTTTAGGGTGGGAATAAAGTTTTTTGGACGAGTCAAAAGTTTTTAGTTTGTGTTTTATGTTAAAGTGTAACTTTAAATTGATAAAGATAGTTTTATTTGATTTGTATAACTTGAAATACAAAAAACAATAATGAATATTTTAGAACTTTAATTTCACATGGGATTTTAGTATCTCACTTTGTCGCACTCAGAAATACGTAAATAGGTAGCAATACAAAGTAATGTCTTATATGTGATTGGCAAGACTTTTAATATATACTGGTTTCTTAAGTTTAAGCGAATACTACTCATTTTTAATTGAAACTACGTTCATAGATACACTTCGCTTTTATTTTACATTTTTATCTGACGTTTCGGCCTTTACATTCAGTCTTCTGTGACCACGGTTCCTGTAAAGCGGTCGAAACGTCACATAAAAATGCTAACTAATATTATAAACGCGTCTATCTGTCTGTTACGCTTTCACGCCAAAACTACTGAACCGATTTCAATGAATTCGGTACACAGAGCCTGAAAAAGAACATAGACTACTTTTTATTGCGAATTTCCTGCGGGAACAGGTACAACGCGGGTGAAACCGCGGGGCGCTGCTAGTGTAAAATAAAAGCGAAGTGTATCTGTAAATGAAAAGGAATACAACAGTTCAAGTCTGAACCAATACTACACATTTTTAAACCAACTCTTTACTTAAACAAAGGTATTTTGCTAAATGTTTTAAACTGACAAGATAAGATAAGGCCTCTTATGTACCTACAAAGATTCTAAGTATATCTATACAATGCATTCTACCTGGTAATATAATTCTTGGTAACGATATACCTATCTATAGCACCCATGAAGGTAGGTAGTGCTTAGGTAGGTATACCCGGAATTTTAATTCGATTCCTGATTTGACAATTTCAGTGTTGCAACATTATGACAAGTACTAAATAGTGACGTTGCGAAATTATTCGATATGGAAATGGAATATTGCCGGATCGATTCTTCTCGTTTATAATTTTACTCTCGTAAACTAAGTATATCAGGAAATTAAATATTTCTGAACCGATAATTTAGTTTTGACGATTAATTAACGATCTGAGACTTTTCTTTTATAATTGTGTGTGAAATAAATAAAAAAATGTGATCATGAAGGAACATGACAAATAAAACAGATAGATGTATTATGGTATGTAATAATTTATTTTATAAATTGTCGCCGTCATCGCTATCGCTGTCACTTTCTGTAACATTTATTATAAATGTGTCTGTGATATTGTCAATTAACATATCTTTGACAACATGGGATACGCATTTAGACCATTCGGTAGCTAATGTCAAATCTGGAATCGAATTAAAATTCCGCGGATACAAAATATCGATTCGCAATTAAATAAGATATTCGTATCACTACACTACACTAATAGATGTGGTATCATTATTTCACAAAATGACAGTAGCTAATGTCAAATCTGGAATCTAATTAAAATTCCGGGTATAGTAGTATCTAGGTTAAATTGTCAGTGTAATGACAATTTGTCAATTGAACTGTCAGTGCATTGACTAAGCACATTAAGATATTTTATATGTAAGTAAAAGAAATAATAACTATAAATTGTTTTGAAAAATGCAAAGTAAAAGAAAAATGCCCTGACTGTACTTTTGCTGTAAATTCATTTTAAACATAAGAAATAATTTATAAATCTTCTATTCATGATATATTCCGATTAATTCTATCTTAAATTAAAACAATAATCTACACAAAAACTAGCGAATCTTCAGATTAGTCAAATTGAAAGCGTACAATGTTATCAATACAAGATCCTCATTATAATCAATCACATTATCTCCAAAACAATTGAAACAAATTAATCACTTCGTAACCAGTAACCAAACTAATCCACCATAATACTATTTGCCAAACACCTTAAACCAACACTCAACACCGATACCAAAAAATTGCATTACAATAATCATATTATCAGATAACCGAAACGATGACCTGATAAAAAAATTAATAATAGAATGGTTTAGACCAATGAGTGGTGGTGGTTTGACCCTCCCACTATTCGAGTAAGCCACGCCTTGAGCCGGCTCGGCGACACTTGAACGCGCCAGAGTCAGTTGGACTGTGTTTCACGTCGTGCTCATGTCTGTGACACCCACACCATGAAGTGTCCGTGGCTATTTGTGATCACTATTTTGTGTTTAAGATGCGAAGGCTCAAAGCCTCGCAGAGGACGAGGCAGTATGTGGTGGTGAGTACTGATTTTTGTGGTTTTTATTGGTTATTTTTTTGATGAAAAGTTTGTCTGTGAAACTTTTGTTTGTGATTTTGTTCAAAGTTTAGAACCTTACGCTTGATCGATGTTAAACTTTAAATTTAAATATTTTACGTACGTTATTTCGTATAGGTTCTGTTTAAATATAGTTAAACTTATCACAGACAAAAGTTTGCAATGAAATTGATAAAGTTTAAAGTATGTAGTATAATATAATTTAAAGTGTGTAGTAAAATTTGTTTATCAAGCTATTTATGAATGAAAAGTTATTTTGATGTTCATATTTTGAGTATGAATAGGTAGTATACAGTTCAGTGACAATTTTAAACAGATTTTAGTACTTAATGTGCATGTAATATATGTGCTTAATACCATTTATTATAAATGTTAATTTTTTACACTTAATAACGTGAATGAGGTGACAACATAACCTTAAAACTGAACAAACTACAGATTGAGCGTTTATTTATTATAATCACTTGAGATAGGTAACTAACAAAGCATTACTATAATTGTGACTTATAAGAAAGTGTATTAATATCGTTACTCTTTTGTTTTTTCTATACATTGGATAGCAAAACTTAATTGACACATTTACATTTTGATGACACAAATATCGGTCATTTAAATTGTGTCAAGTTAAGTTTTTATTTAATTACTTTTAAATGTGATATTTAGTACATTCTTTTGGTTACAAACTTATAAACGTTTTCTCCTATTCTCACTCCGTCGCTTTTGGTGACTTTTGACAGACAGACGCATTAAGTTTTTTATTTGTACATCTAATCTGTGACACTTCTGGTATGTATGTGACGTTATCTTAATGACATAGACTTTATGATTGTATAGAAATTATCATTTAAAAAAGAGGATATTTATTAGTAAGTACTTCTTTAATTTTAACTTTTAATCTACTTTGAGAATGACTAACCCTTGTTATGTGTTAATTTTTTAGTACGATAAAATAATAAGAAGCTTATTTATATATATTTATTAACTATATACTCCAAAAAAATAAATAATTAACAGTTGTTAGTGCTAAAACAGAAGTTAACTTACCAAGCTCCTTTAAAAATAATTAAATCTATAATTCGTCCCGAACGCATTGACTATTAATAAATAAATAATAATGTATATTAAATATTTGTTTATTTACCATTTGCATAAAATAAAAAAAACGCCTGTCTATTAATAATTAAGGTTATTTCAAACAATATCATTATTTACTTAATTCGCTATCATAGGTTTGCTCTGTCAACATACAGTGGCGCGTGCTTATTGCATTAGGTAAATAAAAATTTGAAAATAAATCAAAAGAAATTAACTGAATTAACTTCATGAAAGTCGTAACTTTTTATGCCGTCGGTAATATTTTCAAAAATAGAACAACCTATATACTTATTTTATTAATATCTTCAGAACTCGGTAGTCATTTGTTTTTCCTATAGTAACATTATGTCACTGGCTGAAAATTCACTTTTAAATTAATAACATGAAAAAATTTATAGAAATAAATTGTCATGTCACTTTAAAAACTTCTTTGTAGCAGTCATAAACATTAATTACCACAATCAGTAATTAAAATATGTTCATACAATTCTACGTATTTTTTTAAATACCACTTTCTGTATGTTGACATTAAAAAGTATGAAATGCTATCAAACTCCTGATACAATCTTTAGCCGACGGACGATATTTTTCTTATGAACCTACTTTCTAAATGAACTCTATTACGTATCTTTATATAATTAATTGCTTTTGAGTTATATTGTTAATACGGGTACAAATAAACAAATCATTTTAATTATTTTATGCCCTAATTACACGCATTTCTCTTTATTCGGTCACCGAACTTGTGTTGATAGTGTATCAGTAATTGTCGTTCATATTAGACTTCTGAATACGTATACTTAATTAGGTGACAAGTGCTTTCGTTCGCCGAATACGGTCGACTACTGATGCACAGTTACGGCCCCGCGTGCGATGAATGACTTCGTCTAATAATATCATTAAACCATTTTCAATTATATCAAGAATTCATTATGACAAATTCATTAGTACATATTTAATTATTCAATTATCTTTTGATCTCAATAATCTGAATAATGTTGCATCTGTGTTGCTCCGTGTAACACTTAAAGTAAAGCATTAGCCTGTAATGGCCCACTGCTGGGCAAAGGCCTCTCATCTCATTGAAGATCAGTACTTATTAAATATTATAAATTTGTATTTTAAGTACATTTAATCTTTGTATCACTACAAATATAGGTATATAAAACACTTAAAAATACAAAATAACATATTTATTTTAAGTAGGTTAACTTTTTTGCCTACACATAGTTTTATCTTAATTGCAACTTAAACTAGTTTTATTAAACCACTTCAAAGTGCACAAAAAACCCTTTAGCCACTCAAGGAAGGTACTCACTTCATCCACTCGCATCTGCCGGATGTGTCAAAATCGCTCCCATACCGGAACTTAACGACAATTATTTTAATGTTGACAGATTTAAAAATAACTATTTAATAGTGTTTTTTTTAATATTTTAATTTGTAGCCGGTTTGTGTAATCGTTTGTTAATCTGATAGATTTGTAGTTTAAGTAAAGTAGTTTTAACGCAAACGAAAATTCTCAATTTCTCGTGATTTTAAATATATACATAATTGGACACACAATCACTACATCACTACATAGTATAAAATAAAGTCGTGACTGATTGTCTGTCTGTTTGCTTAAATCTTTAAAATTACGCAACGGATTTTGATGGGTTTTTTGTAATAGGTAGAGTGATTCAAGAGGAAGGTTTTTATGCAAAAAAATTCCCGAAATTCCCACGGGAACGGGCACAACGCGGGTAAAACCGCGGGGCGCTGCTAGTAGTAGTATAAAACAAAGTCCCCGGCCGAATCTGTCTGTCTGTTCACGATAAACTCAAATACTACGGCACGGATTTTCACGCGGTTTTCACCAATCGATAGAATTATTCTTCCGGAAGGTTATATGTATAAAATTTCCGAAATTCTCGCGAGAACGGGTTCAACGCGGGTAAAACCCCAGGGCGCTGCTAGATTTGAATAAATAATATGCTACATTTTATCACTAAGTAGATCCACCAAACATAGTCCAAAATCAAATAGACCTAAACAAAAACCTTTGTACAGTTGAACTATTTAAAGCCGCTCCCCATCTATAAACATCGGTACTTCTTCTTCTTCTTCTTCTTCTTCTCCTTCTTCTTCTTCTTCTTCTTCTTCTTCTTCATCGAGTGGATGGTCAACCTGACCAATCCTGGTGTCAGAGTTATTGAGCCGCCAAAGGCCTCTGACGTGGCTACTAGGTACTAGGTACTACTACTACATACTACTAGGTACTACTTACATAGGTGCTTAAAAAACTACTCATTGTAACCGTCAAACATCTCAAAAATAGGAAAGTGTTAATACAACAGTTAAACCTACTAACCCGGTACTAGGCCCACAAATATTAATACTGGTATAGACTACTAGACCAGGGTCGATAAGTTTTGAAACGAAAAAAAATTACAGTAGGATGAAACCCATTGGAAAAGGAAGGAAATATGATCAAAATGAAAGGAAAAATAAATTACAGACGATCCGAGTTCGGGAAGTGGGAGGGGGTGAGTTTTTAAGGGTAAAAATGGTTTATCTTGATTTCCGGCAAAACTACAAGTCCTATAGAAAAAAGTTAAATGGCAAAGTTGTAGGTAATAAAAAGATCTACAACTTTTGTATTTGCAATTTTTTCACATAACCTCAAAATTTAGGTGAAAAATTCAAAAAACCAAGTTTTTGGTTTTTTATTTATATCTTTTTCAAAAAAAATTTTTTTTCTACGAAATTTGGTGAAAACTTACCTTATTATGTCCCAAATACACTGTAATTTATTTGATTAAAAATATTTATTTTTTCGCCTTATTTTAACTTAATATCAAAAAATCACCCTAATTTTCAATTGAAAATTCTGACGTCAAAATATCAGCTTTTTTCAAAAAATTGGTATGTTTTCTGTTCCTTAGAATCTTTACTTTCCGATGATGAAAAAATATATATATGTTACTGTAGTAAATCTTCTCAGAAAATGCAAAAAACTCGAATACGATTATTTTATTAAAAAGTTGATTTATTTAATGCTAATTACATTTATGTCATAGAAAATCTCATTACATATAAATATAAATGTAAATCGTACTATTAAATGTAGATATAGTCCAGTCATTATAGTAAGTTCACCTCGGAATTCGAGATACCCAGCTGTAAGTCTGTAAATACTTGTATATTGACACCCTAAAAGTTGTATCATAACCTACATAATATGGTAGGGTGTACGCAACTATTAAATTTCAAGGTCAAAGGTCACAAAAATCGGTTTGCGCTTTTTTGTAAATATCTCATTTCCTATGGGTTTTTTGCTATTTGTATTTATTGTCAATATTGTAGAATACAAAATTGTCTACAAATTTTGTTCAAAATTTTTTTTCATACGGTGAACCGTTGAGATATTTACAAAAAAGCATAAACCGATTTTTGTGACCTTTCACCTTGAAATTTAATAGTTGCGTACACCCTACCATATTATGTAGGTTATGATACAACTTTTAGGGTGTCAATATACAAGTATTTACAGACTTACAGCTGGGTATCTCGAATTCCGAGGTGAACTTACTATAATGACTGGACTATATCTACATTTAATAGTACGATTTACATTTATATTTATATATAATGAGATTTTCTATGACATAAATGTAATTAGCATTAAATAAATCAACTTTTTAATAAAATAATCGTATTCGAGTTTTTTGCATTTTCTGAGAAGATTTACTACAGTAACATATATATATTTTTTCATCATCGGAAAGTAAAGATTCTAAGGAACAGAAAACATACCAACTTTTTGAAAAAAGCTGATATTTTGACGTCAGAATTTTCAATTGAAAATTAGGGTGATTTTTTGATATTAAGTTAAAATAAGGCGAAAAAATAAATATTTTTAATCAAATAAATTACAGTGTATTTGGGACATAATAAGGTAAGTTTTCACCAAATTTCGTAGAAAAAAATTATTTTTTGAAAAAGATATAAATAAAAAACCAAAAACTTGGTTTTTTGAATTTTTCACCTAAATTTTGAGGTTATGTGAAAAAATTGCAAATACAAAAGTTGTAGATCTTTTTATTACCTACAACTTTACCATTTAACTTTTTTCTATAGGACTTGTAGTTTTGCCGGAAATCAAGATAAACCATTTTTTACCCTTAAAAACTCACCCCCTCCCACTTCCCGAACTCGGATCGTCTGTAATTTATTTTTCCTTTCATTTTGATCATATTTCCCTCCTTTTCCAATGGGTTTCATCCTACTGTAATTTTTTTTCGTTTTTTACCATTTTTAAAGGCTTCGGCCCTGGTCTATACATCATAAAAATATTCCAACGCCTCCAGCCAAAAGAAATCGGCAGATTACAACTATGATTTCGTATTCAAGTCTCGCACGTTATTACGCGAAGAATCGCGTTTGGACAATGACCGCTATAAAGATAATACAAGCAAAGCTTTGTGGATTTACTCCAGATAGTAAGTTTGAGTGGGTGGTAGTGGTTAACCCTGGTGTCGGAATTTTAGACCGCGTAAAGGCCACCGGTATGGTTTTTCGGTGAATCAACTGAGAACGTGCCCTCCGAAGCACGGTAGTACTCAGATAGAAATGACAGTTTTGAACCTACTGAAGTCTTTTTGACCTAGATTTTGAAATGGTTTGATCAAGACGTAATTTTTTTAATGGCATAATTTTATTAAAGATAATGATCATGATATTTACCGTCGGTATATGTTTACTTAAAATTTTCATTAAATATATCTATGTTAAACTAAGTTAAGACGACGCCTTTACATAATAAGGTTATTATCACTGCATTCATTTCTCTTTTATTTTAAAATTCGAAATTAAAAAACATTTTCCAAAAACCAAAGTATTCCAACAGGAAATAAGTTAATTACTCAAACGAGACGTCCAAAAAGACAATATTTATTATTTTGACACATTCACAAAGAGTTTTATCGCTGTTCAAACATTGCGTTTGTCCGTGAAAGTCGTTCACTTTTTACACAGGACTCTTTAGTTTCTGTTTATTTTTCTACCGACGTGACAAGTGTAAAGGACCTTATGGATTATCAAATATGTCCGAAGTTTTTTGTTTTATAATCTTGTGGGTGTGTAATAATTCTGGTTTAGCTTGCCGAGTAAAGTGCGCCCACAGACGGATTATTGACGTTTTTATTTCAAAATTCTGTCTTAGTGTATGGTAATGTTAATTTATTCGGTCACTTTATGTGATGGCGATGTTTTATATAAATTGAGATGGGATTCGTTATTAATATTTGGATAATTTTAATACAAAGCATTGGATTTATAATATTAATAAAAATATAATAAAATAAAACAAAGTCGCTTTCCGCTGTCTGTTCTTATTTATGATTAGATCTTTAAAACTATGCAACGGATTTGTATTAGATAGAGTGATTCAAGAGGAACGTTTATATGTATAAAAATTCCCAAAATTCCCACGGGAATGGGCACAACGCAGGTAAAACCGCGGGGCGCTGCTGGTCTCATCCAAAGGAGTTTATTAAAGAACTTTTCTAACTGACGTTATCATAAGCACATCTATTAAAAATAAGTTTCCTTCATTTAAATGCTCCTATTAATCAAACAAAAAACATAAAAAAAAGAAAAAAATCAAATTAAAGATAATAAAAATAATTGAATATAAAAAATAAATAATTGACGTACATTAATATTAAATTATATTTAACGGATACAAGAACACGGCTTAAAAGCAGTTTTAACTTCCTTCAACAGGCGATTACGGCTCAGAGACAGTGTAATTGAAGGCTTTGATAAATTGGGTGTTGTATTGATTAATACGTTTAGAAGTCGGCTATTTTAGCTAATTAACATCAGTACTGCTTATAAACATGACAATCATAATTTAGATTTAATTAATTATGTCTCAATTCAACTTTGATTTTAATAAATTTACAATTTGCCATTTAATTTAAATAATAACTGATTCTGTATTCTGTATTAGACAGTACGGTAAATAAATTTAGTCTTTATGAGCGTTTGTAATGTACTTTGGTTAAAGTATCACTATTTCTACATATTACATATAAACAAAGTCGCTTTCCGCTGTCTGCCTGTCCTTGTGTGTGCTTAGATCTTTTAAACTATGCAATGGATTATGATGCAGTTTTTTTGATTGATAGAGTGATTAAAGAGGAAGGTTTATAAGTATAAAAATTCCCGAAATTCCTACGGGAACAGGCATAACGCGAGAAAAACCGCGGGACGCTGCTAGTAAGTAGTAAATTAAAATAAAACTCGGAATCGTCTAATGCGTCTCCACTCCACTGTACCTCGAATGAGAACAGAATTTCCGTCAAACACGTTTATATTTACGTAACACTTAACTACAAAGAAAAGTAAATACAAAAGTAATACGATTTCCAGCTCCGAGCGCTGGCGGAGAGTGCATACTCTTTTTTCAACGTCGGAGTCAACAGGCATATGTCGATCGCTCCCAATATTTGCCTACCCTTAAGGCCTCAAGGATTAATGCGCGCCGCAAATATTTATACTGTCTGCAGATTGACAGTTCAGTCGATTGTTTGTTGTCGTTACCTCTTCAAACGAGCATTTCATTTCAACCATCGCCTTAAGTGGCATTCAAACTTTTTTTAAGTATTGTCTTTAGTGACAAAAGTTTCTTTTGAATTGGTTTTTATGTGACACTTTTTTACAGGGGCATTGCTAAAGCTGGAGAGCCAAATAACTTGTCGCCGATGTCACCTGGAGTCTTGTTTATGGACCCGGCGGTGCACTCCACGCTCCGGAGGAAACAGAGGAGGCTGGAGAGGGAGAACCCGGGAGTCCTCTCGGCAGTAGCCAAGGGTGCCAGCATGGCCGTCGCGGAGTGCCAACACCAGTTCAAATACAGAAGATGGAACTGCTCAACAAGAAACTTCTTAAGAGGGAAAAACTTATTCGGAAAAATAGTCGACAGAGGTAAGTACTTATCCGTAATTTAATAAAAAAACAACAATATTAAAATCAAGATTTAAAATCGGCTTCAAAAAGAACAATGAGTATTTTGAGAACACGCGTCATTCATTTGTTTTGGACAACAATACCAACAAAACGTTAAAAAGGCTAAAATGTCAAATCCGACCCTCAACCGGAGAAACAGATTAATTTTGAGACATTTAAGTATCTAATCTTTTAAAAAACTCCAATCGCAAAATCTGCACAGTTTAATACAGCAAAAAGATTTGTCGAACAAAAAGGTCTGTTTTGTATAAATCCCTAATTCCTGTTACAAAGAGAGGCTACAAATTAAGTGATATCTTTAGTTGGCAACCCTTTTAAGAGATTTTATCTGTATTCACTGGGAGGGTAGCGCGTCGGGTGCGCATATAAAAGGACTCATCAAGATAAAACATCCTGGATCAATTACATGCGACCGAGTGATGTCGGGATCCCGTGCGTCCTTCCTTTTTATTTTCGTATCGAAACGTATTCGTTTAATACCAATTTATTGATACTTACTTACGTTGTAAGTAGTTGTTTTTTCTTGTCTAAATAAAAGTATGTATACATTTTACGAACGTAGGTATCATCTCGTACTTTGAAATCTTAATCCGATTTTAATTTCGCTTCGATTAAATCGATAATATTGAGCGAATCTGGTTTTTCGTTCATTGTGTATTGAAACGTTTTGTTAGTTAGATTTGAATGGACTTAGATGAGAATCAATCGATAAGGATCGATAAATAGATATCCATTAATTCCACAATACTGAATAATGGGATTGCGATATAACTGTTGAAAAGATTGATTATAGTCTGGGAGTCTGCAACATACTTTGAACGAGTACTAGTTATACCTTTGTATTTGCCTTCATTAAACCACAATTCTACATAATTTTATTGTAAACTGCAAATATTTCCATTGATTTTATCATTATTAAACTCGTACTTAAAGTAAAAAACAAAAGAAAAAATCATTTTTTAAACGATAATTAACGTATCAATAATATTAAGTAAATCAAAATAAAAATATCAATTCAAAAAACATACACATCGAAATTAAAATGTTTTAAAACGTATTACAGCTTTTTTGTTTTGCGGTTGTGTGTAAAAATTGATGGACTTTATTGTTATTGAAATAGTGTTAAAAGTCGTTTGCCGGTCAAGTTTTTGATGTGCATTTGTTTGTTTGTTGTTGAAATCAATGCTGCCCTATCTTTGGTGTCTGATTTCAATTCTTTGTACGCGATATGGCTTATTATGAGAGTGAACATCTGTTCCGAACATTCTGTTCTTTAGTGAATTTATTCGCTATTTTAGCAAAAAGTTTTGTAATGGAATTTAGTTTTTTAATTATTTTGGCAATATTATTTAGTAACAGCTCAATAAAACTGTTATCATGGCTTTAGTTATATTATGTTTTTAATTAATAAACCACAAAATCGATTAAGAAAATATACAAAAAGTTTCGCATTAACTCACCTAAAACAAAAGCATAAAACAATATTTTGCCAACACTAATTATGATTTATGCCCAAAAGCTTTTCAAAGTTCAAAGTTTACAAACTGCATTTAAAGGCTATCTCGGTACGTAAAAGCATCATTTCTGTATCGATACTAATTCGATTTATTCCAATCCATTTCAATATTCGTATTCGTTTCTTGTATAGCGACCGTTCTGGTTATTGACCTCTCTTGCTCTAACGTTAATGAATTGTGCAAGCGACTACGGGAGATGTTTCTATTAGTCCAAGAATTTGTACTACAAAAAACGTTTCAAATATAGAACACATTCTGTTTCGAATCGATGCAAACATCGATTTGAAATTTATCGAATTGAAATTATCATAAACATAACAATTAGATTTATATGTTTACTTAAAGAGAAGGTTGTAAAGTATACCGGTTGACACTAGCCCGGGGCATGCTATCTAACTAATTAGTAAAAACTCTCGACTAAATCACAGAACCCGTAATATTACATTTTGTAATATGTTCCGATGATGAAAACGTCATAAATTGTTGAGACAGAAGCAATTATACCAATGGATTTCATTAAAACATTCTAATAAAAAATGTATGTTAAAACTATCTATCCAATTATGTAAAATATAAACGTATATCGTAAAGATTAACGCCTAGAGCAAATATAAATATTGATATTTCATTGGTTACAATCTATAAAAGCTAATGTACAATTTTTCTAAATTAAAAACCAGATATAGCACGAGGAGGCCCGGACCACCGTCGTAATAATTTCACATGATAAAAAGAGCAAAGAGATTACAAAATTTATGTTATATGCGTGTGCATTTAGAGCATATTACTTTATTAAGGGGCAGGCTGGGCGGGCGAAGCGGCGAGCATATTATAGGCCCCGGACCAAATATTCACGATCAAACTTTGAAAATAAGTTGCAATTACGTGCGTTTGAGAAACACATAAAAACGTGCAACAGATCACCGCGGGAGCCATCACAACGCTACTCATTTCAAACATAGAAAAAAAACTCGCAAATATCATCGCGATACGCTTCAAAAACTCATCAAGTCCACAAATCAGTGAATAGAGTTGTCTCGCACCATAATTACGAGCTGGACGCACAAAGGCCCCCCGGAAGGGACACGAATAATTACCAATTTACACGTTGACACACCATTGACACGTTTGTCATCTCATTGTGGTGTAAACCTCAAGGATCATATTAACACAAATGATGACAACGGTACAATGGTGAGGGCTTTATCCGGAGCGTTATTGTGGACCTGAGAATAGAGAAATATATGGTCCTCGGCCCTGGCGAGGCCTCCTGCGGCGTAGTTTAGCGATGCCCGCTTGGGCACATCCACGGAAGCCGCGTTTACACCTAACACGGCTCCTAATGGCAGGTAACTCTGACAATAAAACTCGACCTTTTTTCGAATATTTCCTGTTTTGGTTAGTATCGTATTCGCTCCCAAGATGCCGACGTCGTGGGTGGATAAAACGTATAAAACGATCGAGGCCGAAAATAAAGTCGATATAAAATGCCCTCGACGAAATATTTAATGCTCAATTAGATAAGCGTTTTGGGTTTGTGGCGTTTGAATTGTTTTTGAGATAACGTATGTATGTATGCGTCGGTGGAGTCAAGAGATCTAGTTGGCCGAGTCCTGTGAAGAATGATCAAGGGCTTTTATTTACTGTTATTGTATGAAGATGGCTCATTTAAAATGAAATTATTTGAGGTGTTTTTTGTGAGTTTGAAAACAAATGTCTTTGTGAACAATTCACACAAAGAGTGAGGGAAGCACGACTGGTAGCCGCTGGTAGCTGGTGGAGCGCTTTGTGTCATTCACAATGAGTGATATACGACCGACGTAGTCCTGAATTGTCGCACAGCACTCCCGGGACCTACTCTCAATAAGAAATTATCTCCCATACACGGCATAACGAAAATGAATTATTGCCTTTTATTGCCCATCTTTGAATGACACTTACGGCGAAATCGCTTTCAGCTTATACCCTACATTATACGTGCCTATAATTTTTCTGTCATTAAACTCACAAAAGACTCTCGATTTAATCTCGATGATTGAAGCGATTCATCTTTAAGTAGATAAAAAGTCATTAGATTCTCGTAAAAGACATGTTTAGTTTCTAATAAGTTGAAGTGAATGGCTCCGTGTCAGCTCGATAAGACGTCTCGACGAGATGATTTCCCAACGGCGACTGTATTATAAATCGAGTGATTTATGGTTGTTTTGAATAATTACGTCTCATCAAATTTGAATAATGCAAGTCCTCATAAATAAGACAGGAGAGCTCGCGAAACCGTCATAAGTCAATCTTTCAAATGAACCTTTTGGAACACCTCGAACGGCCCGTGAATGACTCAATGGTACATATTTAATTAGTACATTAATTTTGGGTTATTTAATGACGTGCTTTGGGCCAGGTGTTCGTCAAATGTCAACAGCGATTAACAGCCTCACTCAGAGACGCTTAATCATTACTTTAGGGATGTAATCAGTGGGTTTTTGACGTTTGTGGTTTTATTTAGGATTTGTTAATACAAGTATACTTAAGAGCTTAGTATGTCGTTTTTTAAATGTCTAAAACAACTTTTTATAACACCGAAATGGGTATATGTATTACTTGTTTTTTATTATAATTACGGAATTTGGCAGTTACATTAAAAAATGTAGAATGTATGAAAAGTCTATGAATGTCACCTTACATTTTATTTCATAAAGCAATCTCCTCGACGCGAGCAATTTACGAGATTTCGACTTTTATAAATTCCAACGCCTTCGCCTTAACTGGCAATCCGTCGAGACGGAATTATCGCTCGCTGCCCGCGTTGTAAACCCACTTCGAGACCATTTATTATCTGCAAAGATAATCCATGGACACCACTTTATTATCAGATATAATAATAATTTACTTTTATAGATCCACATTACTCATGTTTGTTCTTATTTGACTGGGATTTGATGGGGCGAAATTGCCTCAATAAAATAATAGCGTACCTTAATTATGAATATTTTATGACTCGGGTGGTACACGAGCCGATGAATGATTGTTATTTGTACTCAGAGTTGTATGCGCCTGCGTCGGATTAGCGTGGTTTGGCCTTAATTAGGTTCGTGGTGGGAATATAAGTTTTATTTAATGCCGTGACTGATCGTGATTTGGTCCGAGAGCCTCTCATCTGTCATAATTTTTCTACGTCGCGATTTATTCGCAAGCAGCTTTGTTCCCGCGTTTGTCGCTTATATGTTTAATCAATTTATTTTTAGTTACGCAAACGATGTTAAATCTTATAAGACTACTCCGCATCAAACTGGTATCTCCGTGAATCATCGAGCTCGAACATTTCTTGAAGATGTATTATAATTTGTTTCGAGTTGTCTTTTTGTATTTAATTGGTGAACCGATTGTTTACCGTTAGCCTCGATAGACTTACATCGGAGCGAGTAGGAGCAGTTATGATAAAATCCCAGCGGGTTATGATTCACCACTGTTTAGATATTGTTATAGATTGTTATCAGTTTTGTATCTGAGGTTTTAAACTTGTTTTTGTCAGATTATTTTTTGTTGAATTGAAAGTGATAGTTGGATTTTTGTACGGAATTATATCATTTTGGTTTTCGCGCATGATTGGTAAACTAAGGTCCGTAAACTCCTACTGCAGGGCATAGACTGATAGCTCACTCAAGTTAACAAAGGATCATCCGTACTTGCCTATTGTCTAGCTAGTTGATTTGAAGTCAAGCCTCATGTAAACATAACCCTTATTACTAGTGCTATTAAGTACATAATAGATACTTAGGTAAACATTTTAAAAGTTGAATTTCGAATGTCAATAATAGATACTTGGGTATATATTTTGAATTACGAACCAAAGAACATAAACAATAAAAAAACACGAACTTAAATAATTGAATCACCAGATTAACCGATTATTTTCTCATATTATAATGCTGTTTGTATAAAGTTATGTAATTATGTATGTTGGTAGTCTGCGGTGCTCAGCACGTGGTACCAGCCACCTGGCAGGGTTCCCCGCGGCCTCCGACCACCGACTACGCACCTAAACACTTACATTTTATACCAAACATTAAATAATTATCAAACAAACTACCTATGCTATATTTTATAGAACAACGGGAATTCACCTTGTTTTCCCGTTAAGCCTACTTGGAACAAATAGGAAAAATTAATTAATACAGATAAACAAACTCTATTAATAGAAGGCTATTTACATGTGCCATATTTAATTGGTCCGCACCTATTCGTTACATTTAATGCGAGACTGTTTCCAAGTCATTATGGAAGATTAATGCACGTCTCAGCTCCATCGTACAAGTATCTCTGCCCTGAATTAATTTCGCCCGGGCATGGAATGATGGCAAAATTGACATTAAAATTCTCGAATGTCTAAAGTAATTGCTGAATAAAATACTTTTGTATAACATTCCAAATGGATGAACAAAAAATGAACGGCGGTCGGTGTGCGAGCCATCATTTATATTTGTGTTCGATGACATCTCAATAAAAAATATTTCATTTGGTTATTGGGGGCCTTATTAAGGACGCGGGCCGGGTCGTTCCGCGTTATTACAAACAGATAAGTATAATACCTATAGTGTACATGCGTAAGGCCTTTGTCGATTGAGTTGTGTAAGGCCACCCATCGTCAGACTTTACTCGTATGTTCAACGGACATTAGCCGGGAGGTGACAAGTTCATTACGCCCCACGATCGTAAATTACATTAAATTTTATATTCATCCAAGCATTTAGCGATCAGGATCGAACTTTTAATGGCTTTTAAGGAATTCCTTCATAACCAAGCTTCGAGCTTAATGAGAGACTTGGAGCAACAATAGCTCAGCCATTGAAATAAACCCGTAAAAATACAATGTATCGCTTAACAAGGTATCGTGTACATGCTAGGCAATTATGATTTTGCAGCATTATTTTAACTATCGTGACATTTTAATAATGAATCTTATACTTATTTGGAAGGTCGATATTAATGTACAATTAAACCTGGATGCTAATAAAAATAAACCAAAGCATTATACGTACAACATAATGGACTATAGCCACATATAGACAACGTTTTTTGTTATGAACAAGTGATGTTTCTTCTCTGTCTTTTAATTGTATTTTATGAGTATTTGATTCTAATATCCGAACCATTAATTATTTATAGTATTCGATACGGCATGCAATATCGATTTATGTTTTCGATACAACGAGATGAATGAATAGATTTGATGGTCATCAATTTATTGTGAACTCACTTCATTATCTCACTCGATCATTATTTTTATAAATCTGATACATTTTATTCAAATTTTTATTGTTTAATTAATTTAATGACTCAAACTTTACCCGTTTATGGGTTTGGTACATCGTAAATAACGAACTATACTCCAATAACAACGGAACCAAAAGTGAACAAAAAATATTTAATTAAACATACCAAAAGTCATATTTTTCGCAAAATGTCATCAAATCATTGACAAAGAATGAATAAAAATAACATAAGCAATTCTGTCCTCTGAATGCAATTCACTGATGAGCTCAAATGTTTGGAAGTTTTAAATTATATTTATAATACCTAAATATTTTAAAACGTCGTGATTTTTTATAAGTTATACCCGGGGGAATAATAAAAATTGATTAAAATATGGACCCCTCAGTTAGGATGAATTAATTATACGAATACCAAACATGCCAATGTAAAATATGTGTACCTGTTTCAATAAAGACCAGAATTAGGGCTGCGCTTTTATTATTGTATTGAAATAGTGAATCCGAGTTTAATCTATGCAAATTAAATTGTTGTTCTTCCTTTTTTATTCGAGGCAATTAGGTGTATGTTGTTTTGTATCAAGGTATAATGGTATATGTGTTGTCAACAGGTTGTCGGGAGACTGCGTTTATTTACGCAATTACGAGCGCGGGCGTGACGCATGCGGTGTCCCGCGCGTGCGCGGAGGGCTCCATCGAGTCGTGCACGTGCGACTACTCGCACATCGACCGCGTCCCGCACCGGACCCGCGCCGCCGCCGCCGCCAACGTGCGCGTCTGGAAGTGGGGCGGCTGCAGCGACAACATCGGCTTCGGCTTCCGATTCAGCAGGGAATTCGTAGACACCGGTGAAAGAGGCAAAACGATCAGAGAAAAAATGAACCTTCACAACAACGAAGCGGGCAGAGCGGTGAGTACATTCATTATCCCCCCATCCGTCCGCCCAATCGGCTCTCGGTAGCACTTATCCATTAAACAATCAACAATCGAGCCAATGACGGCCATTGTCAACAGTCCATGTTTACATTACCATTACGGGTGACGATCGATCGTGTCGACATGTCGCTCAAGTGGAATATTAATTATGCGTCGGAGTGGTCTGCCCATCGCGCGGCGACTGCGCAAGTGGCATCCATTCGTTGCGCTCGCCTCCCTCCCACTGCACACCCACATTTGCATACCCGGCCGTCCGCTCCTACCCGAAATCCGCCGCGAAGGGACGTCGGGCGCCTCGAGCCACCCAAACGCATCATTAACTGAAGCGCTTAATTCCTGTCACGCCAGACGCACTGGGTGTCCACCTGATGAATATTTACAACATTCCACCGATTGTTTAACACATATTTGGACACTAGACCGGCGTACAGCGCCCTCAGCTATCTACATTTCAATGAATAAATACGGCCTTACACGTTCTACGAAGTGCTTGCACTCGACGATAGGAAAATATTTACTGTCCCCGATCCTCGCGTCATTTATCTACCTTCTAAGAATGATGAATGTCCCTAGCGCATGATTTATGATGAGTCCACGCGCGGTGACGACTGGCCCACCTCCTCACGATTTGTAACAATTTGCTCGATCGTGAGATGCGATCGACGGGGTGCGCTTAAAAGATCATCGATCACACAGTATCGGCTGTTATCGAAAGAATTTAAAGATATTTGGACATATAGACCCTATTGGTAAAAAGGGATCGGACTAGGATACTTATTTGGTTGTTTTGTTGCAGCACGTACAAACGGAGATGCGTCAAGAGTGTAAATGCCACGGGATGTCGGGTTCGTGCACGGTGAAGACGTGCTGGATGCGGCTGCCGAGCTTCAGGTCGGTGGGCGACTCGCTGAAGGACCGGTTCGACGGCGCGTCGCGCGTCATGATCTCGAACGCGGACGCGGAGGCGACCGTGCAGCGCAACGACGCGGCGCCGCACCGCGCGCCGCGCCGGGACCGGTACCGGTTCCAGCTGCGGCCCCACAACCCCGACCACAAGTCCCCCGGGGTCAAGGACCTGGTGTACGTTGAGTCCTCCCCCGGGTTCTGCGAGAAGAACCCCCGGCTGGGCATCCCCGGCACGCACGGGCGCACCTGCAACGACACCAGCATAGGGGTGGACGGCTGCGACCTCATGTGCTGCGGCCGGGGCTACCGGACGGAGACCATGTTCGTGGTGGAGCGGTGCAACTGCACCTTCCACTGGTGCTGCGAAGTCAAGTGCAAACTCTGTCGTACCGAAAAAGTTGTCCATACGTGTTTATAGGCGATCGGACTCGCCGAGAAACTATAGTGCTGAACGTTTGTGACTGTGACTCAGACTCGTGGACCTGTTAGTGGGAGATAACGGACCGTGTATATAAAAGCTACACTTATTCTATTGGAGTCGTCGAAATCGTATATCATGTTGACTTATGTAAATAGTTCTTTATCACTGTTTATTTTCTTCTTTTCTCGGCGATAATTGATCCGGCTTAAAATTAAAGTTACTCGCTAATTTATTTGACTATTAAGTGCGAACAAAATGATGTATTAACGCAGTATTAACATTACTTTACTGGACACTGTCGTTTGGAAATTAATGAGACCGGTCGCATGCGATTTATTTATGTCTCTTTGTCATCAGGGCAGGGCGGTGTACGAGCGGTCTTATTGGTTTTCTGCGCAGGTGACTGTTTTATGTGAACTCGATCGAGAGCGATCGCATTGAGACTCGTCCCGAGACGGTACTCGCGCACAATGTAACCAACTTTAAATGATATTCCCTAATATCGTTCCAAAGTTATCCTGGACAGGATTTGTTTCTCATGTTTTAACTACAGCAATAATCATTTTAAACATTTTATACTTTCTATTTTATGTCTGTACGAAGCCGCCGCATTACTGTTTTAACATTCAACAGCAAAATTATCTTGTAATTATAATTTCATATTATAATTAAGCCGGTTATTGGAATATGTGGCTTAATGGCATTTGCATAAAGTACCTTCTTGGGTGTTCGGAGGCGGAGGCTGCGTTTGTTTCTTATCAGTGAGTAAGCAGCGTCATCGTAAATGTGTCCCACATTACGAGATAAACATTCTAAAGAATTTTAATTAAATATTAAAGGAATTAAATAATCAGTATTATACGTATATTATTGTATGCGTGTTGCATCCGATTTGAAGATAGTGTTGCACGCAAATAACGTGACACTTTGTTATTTTACATTTAGTATTTATATACCTTCATTTTTTGCCTGTTTATTTCAACGCATGCTAATTACCAAGTGGTATTCCTCAAAGCAAACTGTTAAACACTTTGGCGCCAAAAGACATTTAATTGACAAAATTTATGTAAAAGATATTTGACATTCCGTTTAATAGACCGTTTGCTATAGTGTTAGGTAACTATTGATTGTTAATATCAACTTGAAACTTCGTAATGTGATATAAAAATAGGTATAGTTTGTAAGTACTGATACTGAACGAATGTATTATAGAATTGAGTAGGATTACTTACTTAATACGAATGTTTTAAGGAATATTTATTGAAAAACCCTTTTTTAATTTATTTTTATTTTACTGTAAATGGTTGTTTGGGTTCGCGGTACAGTCGCTCACGGAAGTACTAAAATGTTATGACGTACTCGCAAATGACTGATAAAAGTTGACCCACTAAGTAAACTACCCAACACATTTAGTTTTAATTTTAAGAAAAAATCCCATGTTAACCTTATTGGTCGTAAATCTACACTTTTAAAATGAAATTACTTAATAACTGATTATTTTTTAGTTTTCATTACCGTTTTAAACCTTATTCTTTTAACATAAAGTTCAATATTGCAGACGCATTATGAAGACTTCGGATTTATAAGACTGAAATTTTATTTCGTAGTTATACTTAATGTCCATGACTGGATACATCAATTCTTTTTTTAAATATAAATTTTAGCATGGTAGCAATTGTGATAATTAAAAGTATTTTAAAAATAATGTTACTCGCCAGTGTCTTGTTCAATATAATATTATCTGTGCCATTTTATTGTTTAGAATTTGACAGTTTGTAAAATGACAATTTGATTCTCACCCAAGCCACCATAGAATGAAATTGATAGAATTGAATAAAAAACTGAATTAATTTAACGCATGTAAATATTATTATTTTAAGTTATTTATCTGAATGTAGCATTTTAAATTGTTAATAGGTATTAGTTATTATATTAAAATGAAATCAGCTGAACTTTACTGAATCTCACACGGTATTGATGTATTATAAAGTACCTAGCTAATGAAATATTTCGTCCAGTGACTCCTTTTAATAGTAGTCATTAACTATTATTGGTTGTACATTAGTATCTATTTATAATTAAAAATATTGATTAGTTGTTACTAAAAATATAAAATTGATCAAAAAATTAATTTGATTTTATTATTTATTTGTGTTTTTTTCAAACCCTCTCCCCGCACATTTATTTCAAATATTTTTAAATAAGCATTACAGTTTTGTACGTAACTGTATTTAACGATTACATTAATTATTGACACTTGCTATAAAATATACAAGTTCTAGGCTATACGTCCACCACAGCAAAATGAGGTCATTATAATAAGTTGGTCATAAAATCACTTATCTTTATTGCCATTCTATTGATACATTTTAGTATTTTCTCCGCTCTGCAACCTCGGTTCGGTTCGATGGACAGGCATCCTTATTGGGATATGAAGGCTTCTTTACTTTAATATGTATTTGACAATGGTTAACAAACTTGAGTTTATCACATCAAGAAGTCACATATGAGGTGCGTATCACTAGTTCAAAGTTCTACAAAACCGAAACTGTCTCACTACCTCATACTATCTCACACCACTGTCTCCCTCTAGGCGTCGAGGAGACTCACGACATTCATACTCAAACAAAGACTAATAAAGTTAGTTTATAAAGGTCATAACCATTATAAGACGAGCACTAAATAAATCGAATCGATACTAACAATATCATCGAATCGCAGAATCATTTATATCACCGACTATATTATTTATCAACATTACATAAACCATCGATCACACTGTACATCTCTTTAAATATCATCATCGAGTATTACACGCACCCATACTGAAATTTATGCCCCCATTCCGTAATGTAACAGACATGAAATAGTCATTTTGTTTCGTTGCAAACAAACCTTTACAATTTTACTGAAACAGCTTTATTTTCTAACAAAATGAAGGTATTCAGAGAAAAGTCAACTTTAGGTTTGATGAATTTAAGGTCTTGTTTATTGTTGTTATGTACGGTGAGAGTGAAAAGTTGTTCTGTGTTGGTGGTCGGCCCGAAGCGCATTCCCACGAGTATCGGTCTCTTTGGAAAATTTATGTATATGAACTAAGAAATCTGTCATAAAGGATACGAAGGAATATCCGAACTGAAATAGCGTAAATAATTTTTCACGCGAAAGGAATTTGTTGTTGCAAAATGAATAATTTTATGATGAAATATAAATTGTTGATTTTATCGATCGGTGAAGGTTTTGTAAATAAGTTTTGTGTTAAGTTACTTACGAATTAAGTAAGTTAAGTCTGTGTGTTTTATAAGTTTACTAGCTGTGCCCCGCGGTTTCACCCGCAGCGCCCCGTTCCCGTGGGAATTTTAGATTTTTATTCCTTATTTTTCTTATATAAAAACCTTGTCCTGACAATAAGGAACACATTAAAAAAGAATCATCCAATTTGGTGCAGTCGTTCTGAAGTTATGCGCTTAGCAACAGATTCAGCGATTCATTTTTATATTATAAAATATGCGGTCGCCGAACTATGTAGTTTCAATCTACTTCGGTCACCGAACGTGTACACAAAAAGATGACAGCTGCAGTTGCTCGCCGAATGCAGCCGTCTATCATGTTTTAACCGAGCGGTCACCGCCTTACCATTAGGCGACCGACTTAATGTAATTGAGCTATTAACAGTAGTATAGTTGTACTTTAGTAGTAGTATAGGTTCGTCCGTCGTATGTCGCGTCAATTTGTAAGAGTGGACCTTTTTCAAACTTCTGCTCTTTAACCACCTTTAAAAAATAAGAAAATGCGTCAGATTCTTTTTATGTTAGGAAAAACTAATTCATTCATCCACTGGTTGCATTTTATATATAAAATATACCTATTATTCCTAGACAACAATTTATTGCCTATATAAAAACTCTTTATCAGAAATTGAACAAATAAAATGCACTCAGTTTTATTCGAAAATGCTTAGAAAACATATAAAAATAATTTTTGCCTTTTACTTAATTTCGAATTTATTAGGATTCTGTTCGAGCTACATCGATTATCCATACTATGCAAGACGAAATAATCCATTTTCAAAGTTGAAGAAAGTTGAAGCCAAGATACAATCGGAAAAAAAAGCGTTGTACTTTCAAAAAAGTAACATATATAATAAACAGATTTCTGGATTCGATATCAGTGAACAAGAAATGGAAAAGTTCAAGTTGTGGAAAGATGGAGTTATACCTTATTATATTGACAGTGTATCATATAGCGGTAAGTAAGTTAAGTAAGTATTCCTACCATGTCCCACTGCTGGGCAAAGGCCTCATCTCACTGAAGATATCAGTACAGTGAGAAGGATTAGATATAATCACCACACTTGAAGTTAAGTACTTACAACAAATTATTTAAGTAATTAGATAAAAGTATTTAGAGGAAGTAAACCTTATTCTGTGCACAGTAGAGTCTTTTTCTTGTAATGATTTACAGTAGTATGAATAGCTAGCAGCACCAAGCGGTTTTACCCGAGTGGTACCCGTTTCGGGGACAAATTGCCTTGAAAAGTAAATCACAAATTTTCCTCTTGAATCACTCTGAAAATCCGTTCAGTAGTTTTTGAGAAAATCTATTACGAATAAACGGACAGCTCTATGGGACTTTGTTTTATGACATGTTAGATTTAAGCCTCGTATTCATGGTAAACATTTGTTGAGCAACAGTTGATAAACATTGTTGATGAAACGGGGCGAATGTTGCTTAAACTTTGTTTAAATCGATAAAGGTTGTCCACACGGCAGTCTGCGTTTAAATGTTGCCCGAGGAGGTAGTTGCATTATTTTATCATTGCTCCACACTACTGCCATGTTTATAAACTGTTGCAAACTCGTCCACACGCGTCAACATTTGTTGCTAAACTGATGTTTACGCTCGTCGGGCGACAACTTGTCAACATGCCGTTTCAACTCTGCAACACGCAGTGTTGCCAGCAACATGTTGACAGCAACTCTGCAACGTGTTGATTCAACTCTGTTGCTAAACAAATGTTTACCATGAATACGGGGCTTAAAAGTCATTATTTTACTCACAGCAGGCAATAATGATTATACTGTACCTAAATCTTTTCACTGTACTGTGACACTGTTGTCTCAAAGGAGACGACTGACTTTTGCTCGTCAATGGGACTTAATCCAAATACTTATCCATTTTCTTTTATATTTTAAGAATAAGTGTTGTCCCAACCAATATCAGAGCAATTCCATACTACGTTCTCTACAGATCATTGATTGCTCTATCAATTCACACTAGCTTTGTATTTCTTCAGAAAATCTTACTAAATTATATTTTTTTTACAAAAACTACAATCGAAACCATCATTACTATTAAAGAAAAGACCACTCCTTTCATTGAGAAAAATTCGAAGAATGCAATGAAATCACTAAACCTTTTTCCTCTTCAGGAGAAATCCTCTTTGGCTGGAAATTTACCAAATTAGTCCACATTTTAACACTTGTAAGACAAAATAAAGTGATCATACAGATACCTTGTTTTCAGATAAAGCCCTTCGCGATGAGATCAGGAGTTTCCTCGGAATTGTAAACAGCGTGACCAGCTTGAATTTCCAGGAGTTGCCAAGTCCACCAATGGACGAGAGCGAACGCTGGGTCTTCTTCGTAAATAGACAAGGACAGCTGGGCTGCGGTGATCATTCCATTCAAAATTTCACCACTAAAGGAGTTCAGGTACAATGTTTTATGAACGAGATGTTTGGTGTTACTGTACGTTAGTTCGTGTACGTTAGCGGCCAAACCTGGTCTCGGAGTTTTTTGACCGCCAAAGGCTTCCTACATGGTGTATTGATTAAAACAACTGCGACAGAATTGAACGTGCCCTTCACAGCATGGTAGCGCTCAGATAGTAATGCCACTATCAGCCAATAGTAGTAGGGATACGATGCTTATTACTCAACGTCAAACTTTGAGCGCAAGGCAAGGCATACTCACGAAAATTGTTTTTAACGAAAATTGTTTTTAATTGTAAACCAAAGCATCATCTGCAAATCCACTTCAAAGTTGTATGAACTGAATCAGGAAATACCTTTGTTCTGCCTAGGATCAACAGCTGATTTAACCTCCTTCCTACCCTGAACATCACCTTTAATTGCTTGAGATTTTTTACCTGAACAAACAAGTACATTAAAGTGTTGTTTTCCAGGCAGTAGTTCTTGGATATGATTGTTTAAACTCTAAAGGAGAGCTCCCTGATGCTATACTGGCTATAGCAGGAGTACCTCCGCAGCATAATGCACCGGACAGGGACGACTATATAAAAGTGTACACAGAAAATATTTTACCTGGTAATAATATCCTACTAATTATAAAAATGAGACTGTTCGAGATGATGTTTGTATGGATGTAAGTTAGTGCTCTTCCACACAGGAATGACCAGATTTGGATGAAACTTTACAGTAATATAGGTTATACATTGGAATAACATATGGAACGGGCACAACGCGGCTAAAACTGCGGGGCGCTGCTAGTTTATATTAGTTATGTAAAAAGGAAGAAGAACCTATTAAACAAATTGTATGTAAGCGACCCCACTAAATCATGGAAAATAACTTAAGCTCGATCTGCACAATTTTCACAGCAGCGGCATCTATTGAATCGCGAGTGGAACCACCGCACGTAGTCACAAATAATATATAGTCAAACATTCCTATACATATGTTGCAGACAAAGTCAATTTATTTAATAAGTTGAACGATGACGACTGGCTGTTCCATGACCTAGAGTATGACTTCAACAGTGTTAGTCATTACGATAGCTTCAAGTATTCCGCGCAAGGGAAAGCAGTTCTAGAGCCACTGGTAAATAAGATACTTTATGTAAGGCCTACTACACGTTGGGCGTGCGCGTTGTTAAAGAATGGGAACTACGCGACTTAAAAAACGCAACGCGATGCAAGATAGCGTAAAGAACGTGCACGTGGCACGGTGCACCTGCTGTAGATACGCGGAGGCTCTGAAAACTCGCACTCCCATTGTAAAGCAGGCCTAGGATCCAGGCGAAGGTGAAGAGTAGGGATTTATTTGTCCTGCAGTGGGATATATCAGGCTGAAAGTCATAATAACAATAATAATCCTTGCTGAGAATGAGGCCACAGACCACATAATTAAAAAAGATCGATATAATGAATAATTACAAAAATGTTGTTTCTGGCTAGAAAAATAAGGCTTCAATGTTCTAAATGAACATTATAAGTTGCAGCATAAGAGAAAATAATAGACGAGATATAAACTGGGAGGCACTGCCTGTTTAAACAATTGGCATTGGTTTCATCTCCAAATGTAAAAAAAAGTATTTGCATTCTAAGGCTAAGGCATAGGCTCTTATCTCAGTACAGTGACGAGGATTAGGCGGAAACACCACGCATGCCCACTGCGGGTTGGCCATAGTGCAATTTATATATTTCATTACTTTTGTATCTCAACAGGACAATGATCACAATGTCGGAGAAGCAACAGATTTCACCCACCTCGATATACTAAAAATAAGAATGCTCTACAACTACATAGCAAGAAAGAAACGTCTAGATTTATCTGAATGTGAAAAATTATTCATGGTCAATACTAATTTTGATACTTATAAAAAATCTTCTCCAAAGATCAAGCCGATTAGAAAACCTAACAAGTACCTAGGCTTGGATGAAAATGCAGTCCCTGAGGGAGACTATCAAGAGTTTGAAGATTATTATCCTGACGATAAATTGAAATTTGAGATACAAAATAACAGTGCTGATGATAATGATCCTGCGGACTATACAGATAACCAAATAGATAATAATCAAAACGAAGATTCTAAAAGTGATGGTGAAGCCCAACTGACAACCACAGAAAACCCGGACGATCAAAAGAAAAATCTAAAATTAAATCGCCCTTCATTAGACCCCTTAGCTGATATATCTGATTATGACACTGATGAATTCGAAAGGTATTCAAAGAAAAGAAAACTTAAGTTAAATCTTAAAAGTAAAGACCCATTAGCATTGTTATCAGACTATGACACTGTTGATGAATATGAAAGAAAAAAACGAGTTAACCGAATAAAAGGAGATACTCTCAAATTCGCTAAGCAGAATAACGATCGCCTGAATCCCAAATTCAGTTGAAACAATAATAATCTTTTGAGGAATCCCTGGGTTATGATAAAATGTATGTTTAGTTTATGTTTAGTAATAGTAATAGCAATAAATTACTAATTCATTGTCATTGGATTTTCAATACTTCCGACATTCTCATTGTTATTTCACAATATTTTGTTTTACTATGAAATTACGCCCAAAGCCACTTTACACTTTTAGGATCTACAGTGATATGAAATATCTTTACTCAGCGGAGTGTTGCACAGGTTAATTCTCTACTATTTAAAAAAGTATCATTTGAATTTTTTTGTAGGGACGAATCTAACTAAGACTAAAGTATATTTTTGAAAGACGGACATGGCATCAATAAAATTAACTTTTTTTCTAAGTCTGATGCTCATACTCATAGATGTCAAATGCATCCTTAGTCTTAGTGGAGATTTGACATAATAATGTATGAAAAATTTCGTCAGTTAGACAAGACGTGTCGTTGTGTATAGACGTCCCTTAATGCGGTAGTGAGAGCTAAGTAATATTGATTTAAATATATTGTTTTTAAGCGTACAGCCTACAGTAAAGAAACAGCTACCAGTATTCCATAAATATAATTTATTGCTTAAAAATAAATGTTTTACAACTACAAAGTCATTTTATGTTTTATGGGATATTGAATAAATAAAATGTAACGTACCATACAATCAGTTAAAAAATGTTTAAAGCACAGGTTAAAACTATTACGATTCTTCATTTATTCTCGATTCTCATAGAAATATGTTCAAGTTCAAACCGGTACAATATTTATCGTACAGCAAGAACAGACATGAGTTTGAATGACAAAATAAAAAAAATGTCGGCAACGAAAGAGTTGTATTTTCAAAAAAGTAACATGAATAATAAACTGATTTCGGGATTCGATTTGGATGATGGAGAAATTGCAAAATTTAAGTTGTGGAAAGATGGTGTTATACCTTATTACATAGACGTCGTGTCTTATAGCGGTAGTATTTTGAATGCATTCTATAATTAGTTTTAGGTGCCTTTCCATCATAACTGCGATGTTTAATTTATAGTATCCACTAATCAAATCAAACGTAGCATAGCTTTTTAAAACGGCACCCATAGCTTCCATCTACTTTCTCCCTTTTTCGTTATACCATCTCTTTCCAGACAAAGCCCTCCGCGATGAAATCAGAAGTTTCCTCGGCATAGTGAACAGTGTAACCAGTTTGAACTTCCAGGAGTTGCCTAGTCCACCAGAGGATGAGAACGAACGTTGGGTCTTCTTCGTGAATAGACAAGGCCAGTTAGGCTGTGGTGATCATTCCATTCAAAATTTCACTACTAAGGGGGTCCAGGTAAAGGATATTTAATAGACAGCTTAAATCAAGCTCCAGTTCTTGAATGAAATGGATTAAAGTTTTTCAACTTTAGTGGTTTGACTCGATCCCACAATGTCTGATTAAGAATAAACTGAACTATTTTTTTATATTTGTGGTGCTCGACGGTAAAGCATATCGCGGTAGAACAAGCAGGCGGTTGGCAAATGCATTTAACGACTTTAACCCTTTAACTTTAACCGATTGCCAGCCCTATTAAGGGCGGAAAAACGAGATATGTGGATTACTAAAAGTTATAATATTTCCCCGTTCCCATACAATAAGGTCACTGAAATTAGTTATTTTATAAATGGTTGGTTGCCTTCTATGCGGATGTTCATAGTTAGTATATAAAGTGGGAAACGAAGTAACACACTGGTTGACGTTAACTTTTTCAGCAAGTAGTTCTAGGATATGATTGTTTGAACTCTAAAGGGGAGCTCCCTGATGCTGTACTGGCTATAGCAGGAGTGCCTCCGCAGCATAACGCACCGGACAGGGACGACTATATAAAAGTGTACACAGAAAATATTCTACCAGGTAATCTTGTTACAATCATGGGTATAACTCTTTTGGTGCAGGTTTTTCATCACATCTCATAACCATCAACGATTTATTGAACGGGTTATGAAAACGTTTTATTATCATGTTTAGAAACTTAAACTTCACATAAAGTAGCAGCACTCATAATTCTATATTAATCAAATACGAATGTACGTACTTACGTTATTGCTGATTGCTAAAATCAGGAAAAAACTTATTTTAATACGCAAAAGAAAATAAGAAGTCTTTCGATGAGGTAGAGATCAATTAAAAGTAAGAAAGTTGTTTAAAGAGTTTAAAAAAATGTATTGCAGACAAAGTTCAATTATTTAATAAGTTGAACGATGACGACTGGCTGTTCCATGATCTAGAGTATGACTTTAACAGTGTTAGTCATTACGATAGCTTCAAATATTCCGCGCAAGGGAAAGCAGTTCTAGAGCCAATGGTAAGTCAGATCTTTATTACTATTATTCCATTTAGTATAATAGTAGTTCCACCCGCTATCCAATAGATGGCGCCAATCTGAAAATTGTTTAGATCGCGCTAACGTTATTTTCCCATTTTCGTGGATTTCGTGGGGTTGTGTTTTATTTTCCTGTAGATTATAGATAGAATTACTCCATTCAGACTATATGAAAATCAGAACTCATTATATACGAGTGATTTACTTTTTAGGACCCTGATCACAATGTCGGAGAAACAACAGAATTATCCCACCTCGACGTACTAAAATTAAGAATGCTCTACAACTATATAGCAAAAAGGAAACGTCTAGATTTATCTGAATGTGAAAAATTATTCATGACCAATACAAATTTTGATACATATAAAAAAACTTCTCCAAAGATCAAGCCGATTAGAAAACCTAACAAGTACCTAGGCTTGGATGAAAATGCAGTCCCTGAGGGAGACTATCAAGAGTTTGAAGATTATTATCATGACGATAAATTGAAATTAGAACCTAAAAGTAATGAAGGTGGCAATAATACTTCTAATGATCCACAAAATGAGGAGGCTAATAATCCAGAAAATGAGGAGGCTATTAATACCGAAGTTCCTCCATTGGATGACGCCAACCCTGCTGCAGAAGTAAAGTATCTTAACCTCAAACGACCTGGATTTAAACATAGAAAAGATCCCCTATCTGCTTTATCGGACTACGATACCGATGACGAAAAACGTCATCGAAAGGTTTTATATTTCAAATGGTCCCTACATTACAATAACATTCGTGTCATATCGGATAAGCCCGTCGGCACAGTGGCATGTGAGAGCACTTACTGTGCCGGGGGCTGCGGGTTCGATTCCCGGAGTGTACACTATGTGCAGACGTAGTTGCTGGCGACGACGTCCGAATTGTCCGAGTGTATTTATTTATGTATTTATTACACCAAGTATGGCACACTCTTACAGCTTTTCTAATAAAACAGTTATCCTCAATATAGTCAAAATACTTCATTTAAAATTAACTAGAACGTAGTGTCAATCCTGAACAGGCTCAAAATTAAACCAAAAATGTCTGTTCTCGAACTTTTAAATAACTTAACTGTTAAATAACTTTTATTAGTAAGGCTGTAAGAGTATTTAATAATATTATTAGATAATAATCATATATAATTTAACTTATTTCAGAGGAAGAAGCAATATCGGAGGTCGTAAGAGAGGCATTAAAAAATAAAAATAAATAGTTTCGAAAATTTAATACAACATTTACATCTATCACAATGTTATAGGCACGTTTGTATATTGCGTTTGACATAGCACGTTTCGCATATAACTTCGCAGCACCATTTAAATTGACAATTGCAGTTTTCAGTCTCTTTAATAGTTGTTTGAACATAACCTCTCCGGCAGCACATTTGGTCACAACTATCTGTGCCCGCAGAGCTGACATTGCACTGACGGCCCTGAGTGCCGAGTGACCCAAAACTGTTCACTGCACAGAAATCTGGAGACTCCTCGGAGTAGATTATGTCCTTCTTCCCTGGCCTTTTAATCGTAGGACTTTCTGGCATAAAACTGTCACCATCGTTGCTTGCTATGACCTGCAATAATAGATATATATTAAGATGGTCCAAATGATCGAATAAACAAAGATTTACGACTAAAACTGACACAACTTTTTGGCAGAATCACTTTTAAGTACAAATCAACATCACTACATATTATAAAACAAAGTCCCCGGCCGCGTCTGTCTGTCTGTCTGTTTGTGATAAACTCAAATACTACTGCACTGATTTTGACGAGTTTTTTTAAATAGATAGAGTGATTAAAGAGGAAAGTTTATCGGTGTAAAAATTTTCGAAATTCCCACAGGAACGGGCACAACGTGGGTAAAACCGTGGGGCGCTGCTAGTTCAATATATATTTGTATAGAAGTTATATTTATTTATTCAATGATAAATGAAATACATAATTATTTTTTTTGTTTAGTGGACATCAAAAAGAACTCGGCGGCCGAAAATGATAAAAAATCCGTTATTCCCTGAAAATAATTGGAACTTTGGACATTAAGAAATTAATTATAACACAAATATTCATATTAAAAGAAATTGTTGCCCTTTAATTTCATTTAAACCATTATCATATAAAATGTGTTTCAATTGATTCTTAATTGGATCTCAGAAAAGTTTGACACAATAGAATTTCAAACTTTTCAACTGTAAATATTACACCAAAATCCAATAAAGTCTCAATGAACACACGATTAATTTAGAATTGACCCCATTAGTCCATAGTAACGTAGTTGCAGGCCAAGCAAGAGTACACCAACGCTCGCAGTTAACTTTAGAACTCTCATAAGGCCAATCTCCCACCAGGATCAGATGAACCTTGAGTGACCTGGAAAATTCGATATAGCCTTCGTAGCCAGGTAGGATGCTGTGCATACAATCTGGCGAAATGGGGCTACTCCAGCATCGCCCCTGCGGCACCGATCCCCAAATTTTGACCCATCTGCTGACATATATGCCATGTCCTTATATTGGAGGGCCTGTGCAAAGCCACTGAAAGCGCAATTGCTGCTGTAAAGTTTTGGTCTGCCTCCTTATCATTGTAACTAGAACCTTATTGACACGTAGAAAAAGTTTGAATTACCTTAGCAGCTCCTTCGAATCGATCCCGCAGTCTATCCCCAATTTCTCTGAAAGTTGGCATTCTCCACCAACAGGTTCTTAATGTACAAGAACCCGAAAGCCCATGACACTTGCATTCTATCTTCATATTATTCTTAATCGCCTAAAAATATACATATCTTTAAAACTCTTACTGCCAAACTCAGAGATGTCCATTAAATTATCACTTAAGTAATTGACGTAATTTTACATACATTACATGTCAAAGTCACTCATATAAATCTGCGAAGCATGGCTACGAAGCAAGCATTTGACGTCTCTGAGTTGAGGAACATTATCTTATGTACTGAGTATGGGTATGGGTATAAAAATGTTGCATCAGAAATTTCGATTTCATTAGACATGATTGTTAATATGATTAATTCTGTTTAAATAGCTTGAGTTTATAGAATAAAATTACATAGTAAAAGAGAATCATATTACTTCAGAGCGAAATCCTAGAAACGTTTATGCAACTCTTAATTTAGTAATCATTTATAATGGCTACAATTAAAACTGTTACTAACCAACCTCCCAGCATTATGATTATGCAGTTTTATTAACGTTTTTATGTCACTTCGTTTCCTGTATCGACTGTCCATGAATTCTCTGGACTTTTTGAGTCCGAAGCGTACGTTATCACTGCATCCTCCCCACTGCCACTTATCAGTCGGTACTTGAGATGGAGGAAGTACTATTGGCTCTCGACCGCGACGTGGTTTTGGTGCTCCCTGGTGGAAAGAAATAATGGGTAATTGTGGTTAGATAAGAATACCGTTGCAGAAAGACTGCAATATCCAATCCTCTTCAAACATGCAAGTGAGTATGCCGTAACGATTTGTGATGTTAATACTGGAAGCTTTATTGTGAATCATAACATAGTCTTTGATTGGATTGTCTTTTACAACTTCATAGGTTTTGATAATCAAAATAATGATTACCATAGGTATATTATTTTCACCCTATAAGTCTGAATGTCTCGGACCTTCTTTAACGTTGACGAAAACAACTTTGAAATTGCATAAATAAATTTGAAACTACTGCAGAATATATGTGTGGAAATTGATATGCGAATACTTTTGGATACCTTTTCACAAGAGCATTCTAGCAATGACCCAGCAGTGCATGCTCTGGTGATGGAGTACGTGACTCCAGCAGCTGTGATGGCGTTCACGAACCCTGTTTCTCTTGTATCTGTGGGAAAAAAATAAAGGTCCATAAGTATAGGGTATCTATTATCAAAAATTATAAACCTGGAAGGATCAGGCCTTTAGACAAGCAGATCCTATCAACCATGCCTGTTATTATTATTTATTTAAACGGGAACTTACGTACGACGAAGACTACTGTCGAGAGTTCCTCGACACGCGACAGCGTCTCTCCCCGCACTCAGTGCGGGGAGAGACGCTGTCGCGAGCGCTTCACCCACCTCCTGATGAAGGCCACCGTATGTGGCCGAAACGTGTCGAGGAACTCTCGACAGTAGTCTCCGTCGTACGTAAGTTCCCGTTTAAATAAATAATAATGACATTAACGTACGTTTCAATTATTGTAAAACATGCCTGTTATGTCTGAAAGTAGTCACAGAAAACGTCTGTGTTTATTTAGGACTAGCCGCGCCCCGCGGTTTTACTCGCGTTGTGCCCGTCAGCATGGCCATTTCAGGATAAAATATAGCCTAAAACCTTTCTTTAAAATGTAGCTCATATATTAATTTATTTTATATTTTGCGGATTTTCAGACGAAGCATAAAGTTTTAAATAAAAAGTGTTTTAAATAAAAATAACTAGATGTTTAGAATACCTAATGCCTAGTAATATTGTTTAACATGAAAGTCGTGTTAAATCTGCGCTGTTAAGTATCTACCTACTTAAAACTCTCCGTTGAATTTCGCAATCAAAAGATTCCCCAATCTTGCTTTGCTGATAAGCGGTCGTTTTAACTTCGACTTAACAGTACTTAAAAAGGGTTGTCAAGATTAAATATTATTTTACAGAACAAAAGGTTGTAAAACATTTTTGTTGAATTATTTTGTAATCTTGTTTGCCAAAATAAGGTATAAATTGATATAACGAATCAAATAATTGTATTTTTTACTCGAAAAAAAAAATACAAAACAAATTAATTTAGTTCCAACGACCAAAGCCAATCGGATACTCTTACAAATAATTTCTAACAACCCTGAAATTGAGCAATACTGTTCACACTTCGTGACTATTCTAAAGTTTTGTTTCATTCGCTGCGGGCGTCTTAAAATGCTGGCATAAAACGGAAACAATGAGAAGTTGTTGACCCAAAAATCTATATTCTACAGTTTGTGCAATAAAAGTTGATGGGCTTCGCGAATTGAAGGCTCTATCAATAAAAGATATTATGCTTCGAACTTACCGATTTTTTTGTCTTTGAGCCTATAGCTTCAATTTTAATAAAGTGATCCCTCACTGTACTGATACCTTCGGTGAGACGAGAGGCCTTTGCCCAGCAATGTGACACAATGTGGAGATAAACATACAGACATACATACAAGTGACCCCGCTACTTTAATTATTACAAATTTAATTACAGATAAAATATTTTCAATTTGAATTTTGCCTGTGATATAAAAAGTAAAAATAATATACCTTAAAGCAAAATTCCACTCTAAAGGCATCTCACTTAGGCACAGATATTCAGCATCACGGTTATTATTATTCCTTGTTTCGAAACAAAATTATTGTTTGTCAAAATATTATTATAAATATGCAGTTTATAGACAACTTATATATCTTGTTATTTAAAGTTAATTACCGTTAACAAAGCTAGTCATTTCATAGCATTTCAGTATTCAAGCAATCGCCATTTGCATTTCCCAATGTTTCCTAATCTTCACAGTTGTGTGTATCGCACTAACGGACCAAAGCAATTAATGGCGGGTCAACATCCAACCAATGAATATTCAGCTAACATGAAAAACACAGGCATTGCACCATTGAATACACCACACTCATCAAGCATTGTTCCACCGTGAAGTTTTATGTGCTGATATAGTGTTAAAATATTATTCAGCGCCTTTGTAAGATAAATCTCGAGTTAAATACCTAACCATTCGTGGGAATTAAGCTTTCCATTTTAAAGAGCATGAGTAAGATCTTAATGACTCAGATTGTAGTAAGATTTACTTGGAATTTCATTCATGAAGTGACGTGCTTTTATAAGCTAAGGATCTATGTATATGTAAGTTGTTAATGAGAAAAATTTATAGGTGTAAAATAGTAATGTCAAAAATGTATACGGATATTTTTGCAATTATTTATGAATGGTGGAGAATACAATTGTATCAACAAAGAGTTCAATACCGATAAGCATATGTAATTAGGTCCATATCTACGTGAAGGCACAAGCGAACTGATGACCTGATCCGACATCATTCACAGTCAGATTTCCCATCAAGTGTACCACATCGTCCATTCATATTATAATGAGGCTCTCGTATGCTCACCGATGTTGTAAATGCACGTTTCATTCCGTCACGGTCGATCAGCTACAATAATTGCAAGCGACATCAACCAGCTATTTCTATGGTAGCCATTGTATGGCGTTCTGAACTGATTCCCGAGACCACGACCTTGAAGCAGTTCATTACTTGTGAGCCTGATAGTGTGGCGTTCATTAAATTGAGATTAGATAGTGTTGCGCAATGCGGGCCGGTTGACAGCAGATCGGCATCGCGCGCGCCTATCGATCCCATGCTAATTGGGGCCGTATACGCGCCAGCAGCCGTATCGACGCCGCATTCCCGTCCGCCAACCATCCCAACAGATACAGAGAAATTTATTGCACGAACAATTTATATAATTGACGTTCGCGACAAAAAAGTGAGAGTGCACCCTTCTGCAGAATTCGTAATTACGACGTCGCGACCTGTCGCTCGATTGTCATAGGTATTTTTCATTAAACTTCAACGTCAAGGATTCGTCCTCTGGTGTTATGAAAGGAATGGCAATTTCGAAATATTTTGCTAGTCGTTTAGGTAGGGAGTAAAAACGTCGGTGGATCGAGCGTCGTATGGGAACCGGCGGGACGGGCGGATGCCGAGGAGGCCGTCGTTTTTCTGGTGCGCAGCATCGTGGATAGAGGGCCGGAGCCGCGACACTCGCTCGTCATTATAAATCCGCGGCGGCCAGCTCACAGCGGAACATTCCGCGCGCTCCGACCGCGTTATGCGCTGTAATTATCGCAAAACGCGGCCCTCACTCGCAAATATGTCGTTGGGAACGGGGGACATGACATTCTCATCACCGAACGCTTTTTTCGATCGTCTCCGGCCTCGAAACGGGTCCGAGTCCGAGCCACTCCCACGAGCTCAGCCGGCGATTATATTCGGGCATTTGTTGACGTTGCGTTTTTTCTTCGGCTGGCAGAAGCGTGCGGCATTTCGGTATTCGTGTCCGCTGAATTATTCAGCGAAATTGTCAATCGATCAATAAAATTGTATCGATTCACACTTGTGTTGCGAGGTATCGATATATCGATGGTTTTTGTTATCAAAATACTTGGAAGTCGTTCCGCGATGAGCGCCGAGTCAATCACGCGCACGTGCGGGTCCTCAGGTGGCTCATGATCAGGGAATGCTGCGATCAGTCCTCTCGTATTGATTATTGGAACGGTCCATTGAGCGGCCGCCTCTGATGTTTGTTCACTCCATACTCACAGTTGTTTTAACCGTACAACCAGTTCTTGTAGAAGAGTAATTAATATGCTGGAACTCGTTTAATAGGGGACATTATTAACTTCTTGCTTTTAACGTCTTAGATTGTTAATGTCAAAGTTGCTTTTGACATAATTTGACGTACTGAATGACACTGTCATCACTAAAAAATATACCATCACACGCCAACAAACAAATTATTCGAAATTAATTGAAAAACTTTATAATAGTACCTTAATAATATAGTAATAATCTAATCACAAGAACAAATTATCAAGTGAAAGCCATGGCAATGGATCTGCCTATGGTTTTTCACTATGCAATTTTCATCATAATTCTGATAAGTTCAGCTATAGATACTAATAACAAAGAACCCAGCGTGCCTCCAACCTTACTTGCGGAAAACCCAGTTGAAAACCATTCTCCACTCTCTAAATCTTTAGTTTATGAAAAGAAAAATGATATAACTGATTTAATTCTACGCTATATCTGAATAAAAATTTTGCAACATCAAGCATCGTTTTGTTTCTTTATCATAAGAATAGTGTGATCCTAAAATATATATTACTAGTCGCGCCCCGCGGTTTCACCCGCGTTGTACCAGTTCCTGCGGGAATTTCGGGATAAAAAGTAGCCTATGTTTAAATTTAATTCAAATGGGTTCAGTAGTTTTGGCGTGAAAGCGTAACAAACAAACTTACATTCACATTTGTATTATTAGTAGGGATTCTTTAATCAAGATGAGAATACCGCAAATTCGCCGTGAAAAGCGAGTGTAGAATATTTAAATCCTGCTATTGAGAAGGTAGTACTAATACCAGTCAGTATACTAAGTAGTATTATATTTCTCTATTGAATCAGGAAACTGTAAATTGCAAACAAAAGATACCTTTTCGCGTTAGGACACAGACTGCATCCGCAAGCGGTTCACAAATATTACTGACTGCACCACCAATGTTCCAAACTGCGTGTGGTTGCGGTTTGCAGCTCACCGCGGTGTCGTAATCGTCGGTGTGGTTCAATTAAGGTAGGACTTTATATACCTTTTTCCTGCTCATCAAAATGATCCAGCTAAATCTATAAAAATCACGTAAGCGTGATCTACTAAATGTTCACACTAGCCCCATCTATTGCGCCGGTGGATTCACCGCGAACAGTACTACGTCAAAACTAGAAGCTTAGCGAGTAAACACTTGCATAGTCTGTTGGTCTACAGAGCCAGTTCGTTCGATAATTGCATCTATACTCAGGTAAGCCAAATACCATCCAAATACTAAATATCACAGATGAAACAATATATATTTTTTAAGAAAATTCACTGATAATTGCGACTCTATGACTAATAAGTTTATTTTCATCAAATAAAATTCTAATTTAGATTTTAACTAAATATAAATTTAGTAATTTTAATCAATTTTGCAGAATATGAATGAATCTTGACACTGTACATCGCGGATCGCTATGTGTACATCGCGTGACTCACTTAATTCAAGGCATAAGGTTGGTATTCCATAAGAACATCACAGAAATATGTCGAAAGTGAACTTCTTTGTCTAGTCCAGGAAATCTTATTTTCGTTATTTGTTATTAATACTAAAGAAAAGTGGCAAAAGCCTTCCTAACTGATGATATCAGTACAGTGAAGAGGATTAGGCGTAATATTAACGCTTTTATAATTAAACTAGCTATGCCCCGCGGTTTCACCTGCAGCGCACTCATTCCCGTGATAATTTCGGGATTTTTCATTACTTATCATCCTATTCCTGAGCAATATAAATAAAATTAAAAAAGAAACGTTCAAATCGGTCCAGCCTTAGTCTAGTTATAAATGGTGACCCTAACACGACTTTCTTTTAAAATAGATTCCAGTCAAATGAACTAGAGCTATTGAAACGCACTAAACTTACCTAGTAAGTACTTCAGTTATCATAAAACAATTTGATCACATATTAGACAAACCATTGGACGAATTCAAACCATTACTTCAAAGAGTACGAACTTGGTACCCAAAATCTATGAAAATAGAGCAAGAAGCAAGAATGCAAGGTTTTCAATACAATAAAACAAGACCAGAACAAATCCTTATTAACCGCTTCAACCGATTCACTTAAGTGGTTAATATTAAAAAAATATATAATATCATTAATCATTTGTAATAACAACATAAATTACGTTGATATAAAAAAGTAAGAATGTTTCAGGACACGTCAAATTGTAGAGATAAGGGAAACGAGACGTCTGCGAGATCATCTACAGTTCAGCCCATATGTGAAATTGCTGGGAATTTTGCAATTTTAATTTTATTTATAACGATGTGTTGTAAGGTAGGAGCGGCTAGCGGTTTTAGCGATGCGTTGGGTTTTTGACTCTGTGTGTGAGAAGGGGTGTTGTAAATACAGATAAACATTTTACGGTGTATATAACACCTAATGCTAATTCTCCTCATTGTACTGATGACTTCAGTGAGATGAGACGCCTTTGTCGCTGCTGTGGGACATTGCAGGATTATATTCTTTTCTTTGTCTGTGGGACTGTTTATTTAATAAAGGTCACAGGTATACAACTTATTAAATTTTCGTTTTGTACTCTACCTTAAGGAAATCGAGATTCTTTATAAATGTAGAAAATTATCAAATCATTATCAGAATTGGCAGTTTGAGCGTAAACATCCTACTAATATTATAAATGCGAAAGTTTGTGAGGATGGATGTATGTATTTATGAATGGATGTATGGATGTATGTTTGCTGCTCTTTCACGCAAAAACTACTGAATGGATTTGGATGAAAATTTACAGTAATATAGGTTATACATCAGAATAACACATAGGATACATTTTATCCCGAAATTCCCGCGGGAACGGGCACAACGTGGGTGAAACCGCGGGGCGCAGCTAGTAAATTATAAATGAAAGTGTTAATTGAAAATTGAATAAAATGAAAATGTATTTTCTAAAATCGGTATATTTAAAATGCTTATACGTTCTTAGAATAATCAGAAATAATATTCGAAAAAATCTCGAGGCAGTTTTAGGTAGTCAAGATTTAAAGCAAATACCTGCTTTCACCCATGGTTCCATATTTTTTATACTAGAAAACACAACCAAGAAAGTGTTAAAAGTGAATCTCTTATAACTCAAGTCGCATCAAATCGGTCGGACGTTCCCGCTAGATACCGATAAACTGAAACTCGCTTCCCGATATCGATCGGAGTCGCATTCGCTCGTCCGAGGCGACTTTAAATTAACCCTTCACGCACTCCTCTACTGGAATTTTAGATTTGAGATGGATGAAACGCATCGAGATCAAGGAGTTAATAAACAACTGTGTATATTATATCGAGCTCTGCTCCGGGAATGTTTTACCGCGGCTTAATAATGCACCTCATAATGGTATTTGTGGCCAGTGTTCTGTTTTTAAATTGTGAACTGTTTTGATTATCGAACGGCTTATTGTTTGTGTAGTTCCTTAATTGAAACGACGTTCTGTTAATTAAGATTTAACTTATGTTCGGAACGTAATGTGGTGATTGTTGTATTGTACTTATAAATAAAAGGGCAATGGTCTTAAAAAAGGATATCAATATCAAAATTCTTAGAAAATTCCTTCACGTATATTTTGCACCCCCATTCCTTATTTTGAGTGAAACATGTTGGTGTATTGCGATGTTTCCTTGCTGCCAAGTATCGTATGTCGGACGGACTCGGGCGTCGTAAACATGTATGTCACACGAGCTACCTACGCGAGAGCGCCGCGACCACTCATAAACCCATCATAACTTTACTACCACAATACTTTCACAACTCACAAACATGGGAACAGAGAGCCAACGCAAATTGATTAGAATATCGTATGCTCCTTAACAATTTACCATTTATCATTCAGCCCGGCCGTGGATCAGCTCGGTACACAGACGTACAATACAACGAGTTGTCACCGCGCCGCAGCGGAATGTTGAAACGAACACAAGCATTTTATCTCATCTGATTAATTCAAATATTTAGCGCAATAAATAGTGGGAGAGGGAGGGAGAAGACAGGGTCGGGACGAGGTGCTGTCAGGTGGTGAGGGGTGGCGGTGACGCACGCGGGCTGTCGCGTCAGCGTCGGCGTGTCAGCGGCGGGCCATTGTGGCCCCGGGCCGATATACGAGCGTGGCGCGCCCGATGCGCCCAACCACCTGATTTATCGACGTCCTCCGCTGTCGCCGCCGAATGAAGCGCATTCTCACGCTACTGATCGCACGCGAGTCCGCCCGCCTCTCGCCCGTATTTAAATGGAACCATCGTTTCTCATTCCGTTCCCCCAGATATTTTACGTTCAGTAATACGATACGACACTGTCCGGCTCTTTCTGCATATTTCGCGTTCGTTTTTTCCCTCGGTCCGCTATTGTTCACTTGTCAATTTCTTTAGCTAATGCGAGTAAGCGTCTCATTATGCGGTGCGGTGCGTTCGCGACGCGCATTGCGTGTTGTGACAGCAACCACCCACCGGAAGGGGCCAGCGTCATTCAGCCAAGTACAAAACGCGAATACTTTATTCAACGACGTCTGATGGCTAATTTGAATGGATTGTGCCCGTTTAATGGGAATAATTAGCTCTGTTAATGTGCATCTCCGGTGCAGCGCCGGAATGTCTCTGTTAGGGCGTGTGTACACATCGTGTTGTTAGCTTTTGTTTTATTAGTTAACGCTTAATTATCGCTCGCGGAGATATGTGCGCGGGCGCAGGTTGCGTCACGGCCGTAGGAGGTATCTCCGGGCGCAGCTGCCGTGTGACTTGACGAATCAGAGCGGCGGCGAGTCTACGTAATGCGATACTGCAAGTGACATTTCACAATCACTCGACCCGTACTTATATCACACATCAACCACTTCTCACGTTGAAGCGACTAAATACCGGGCCAACGGCCGACTTCCCTTATTTTCTCCCATTAATTTGACCATAATAATACTTAAGTTATCTCCGGTAATTTCTTAAAAGTCACATTCTTGGGAGGCGTGAGTTACTGTGAAGTTTTTCGATGGCTATTTAGCGTAGAGGTATTCTTTAATTTGGCGATGTAAGAAAGGTGACGAGTGCGTATCGCTGCGATCTCGAGATCTGTCACTCGCGACAGACAGACAAGTGGTTGTCCTAAAGATATAAAAAGAGAAGGCTTTACCCAATGTCAAGAGAAAGATAAACGTTCTGACATTGCTATGCGGTGGAAACTTCGAAATGCCAGCTCTACCTACTTATTATTGGTGTTTTCATTTAATTTCAACATATTGAATTCAACCTGTTTTAATATAAAGCTTTATTAAGATACTAAATTCACGTAATCGATATAATGACAAGTAATCAATAGATGATCACATAAATTCATTATAATGTCCTTATACCGAGCTGTCACGTACAACTAGTGATGTGCTTGAATCAACATCGATATCCAGAAACTCCTAAAAGCCCGCTGGCCACTGGATGGGCATCGTAGATAAGATACGAACACACTCCGATATTACACTATAATTAAGAACATTTACTTGTTGAGGGCGCCAAATTTATCGCTGAGTTTTTTGTCGATATGAAACCATTATTTAGTATTTATGTGGGGTTTTAAGGCATGTGTGAGGTCCTGGGCCCAGTAGTCGGGTTATCGTGTGGTAATCTTTACGAGCCCCTGTGGACTCCTCGCTGCGACCTGTCGACGGTTAATGGCCGACCAAGATTAGTATAGGACCCAATGTTTTGGGAGACCGTGTTTGTGGCTTTGTTTATAGCTTAATTAGACTGTTTTGTTTAAATGGAAATCGTTCTTCAATATACTCCTTCGTAGATAAGGTGTCGAGGTATTTATGATGCTCTATCGATAATAGGGCACCGTCAAATCTGTCTATTTTGATTGGGCTTGTAATTACGGATTTTAATAATATTGTAATTAATTTTATAATAGTTTATAACACTATTATTTTTGACATGAATTAGTTTTATTAGGATTATAGATGGGGAGATAATTTGGAGATTCCCGTTAGTTTAGGGATGGGTAAGAGATACATTATTAAAGCGATTACCGGTCATCGGACAGCTACCGATAAAGAAATTTAAATAAGAATTAAATCCTTTTTTCATTGATAAAGATTTGACACCGAAAAAACAACGAAACGAAGAATGCACGGACCACGGACTTACTAATGAAAGGGACCAATTAACGATGATTATTTTTTCTCATCAGTACTGATTTTGTATACAGCATGTATATCTTATAATGAAAAAATAAATTTCACTTTAAAAACTCACTTCACTATACTGATATTGACGTGATATACGTGAAATAGATGCTTGGTATTCAGCCTTATCCCAGGGGTGATATATTTAGACTTATACTTTATGTAATATAAAGTCTATGTTTGCCAGCCATATCGTGTTTGGAAAAAAACAAAGCTTTTTTTATTCCTTTTATTGCAAAATTTGCTTAAAAATAATAAATATAAATCAGTGATTTTAATTTATTATAAGCAAAACTCAGCTTATTTATAAGTAAAATCATACAAATTCACTGGTTGGCTGGTTGTTCAATAATGTACTCTAACATACTTTTTATTTTAATCATATTCCTACTTTTCCATCTTGTCTAATTTAATCTTTAATAAATTAACAATTTACAATCATCCAAAACAATTTAATTTCTTTAAAACCATAAGCTGAATTTATTTACTTACAACACCCTGTATCCCGATACTTTTTTCTTGTCACCAAGTGATAAAAATCCGGGACTAATTCAGATCTGTTGGCCGGTGCGCCCGCGCCACCCATTGCTGTTCGCATCAATTTATAGGCTTTTAACCTAATTTGTTTGTTCTCCCCACATTCCCTCAACAACAAGCCGACTCAAACCTCCCACGCGCACACATTTAAAAACTTAATTAATTAAAAAACTTATCTCGAAAACTCTAATCCCCAAAAGCTTAGTACCCAAGATAATACTGATCTCATTTCGCAAAAAACGACAAACAGCCAAATGAAGCTATCATGCCCGGTAATATAGTCTCTAATTAATGTATCTTACATTAGCAAAATGGCTGTCGATACCCAAAAGACGAATAAAAACAGCCGTTGACATTTAATATCGCCAAATGTTTTATATATTTTATAGGTTACCTGAATGCAATAAACAATTTAGTTTGTTTAATTTTCTTTTTGTTAATACAATCTCATCAAAAAAAGGTGTGGGCATCTCGGATCTCGATACAAGTTATTGAGGAATGTTTATAAAAGCCTCAGGGTGGTACAATTTATATAAATATTTTGTGTGCGCACGAAATTTTGACAAATACCGCTTAATTTAAGCTAATGAATCCGAAATGAATGCATCGACAGCTAATGGCCGGCCCGTAGTGCTGGGACCATTATCGATCGTCCGCGTAGGCGTTAATATATTGTAAAATGTAGAATTATCATGTCAATTAAGTTGCATTTAAGATTCTATCTAAATGTTCTTTGCGCGTTGTGTGATTAATGAGTACAGTCTTAAACTTTATCAAAGCTGTTTATGTTTATTCAAGTTTGTATTATGACTTATAGAATTGTGTTCAATAAAACCGATGCACGATTTCTATTCTTTTATTAAAAATCAATTGAAAAGATAAAGCAGAATAAAGCTTTTATATTTTTGTTGACAAAAATAACGTTAATATCAAAGTAATAACAACATTATTATTTGAATAAAAACCAAATGAAGAAATCAAATCGATTCAAAAAACAAACAAAAAACGTATCGATAAAAAATGCATCCGAAGTGCATCACTAAACGAGCGCATTTAGATAAATGAGCGGTCGCATAAAAATCAACTCTTTTGGACTAATCGAATTAGGAGCCGATATCAATCTGTGCGATTTAACACATTTTGCATTCTTTTGTTCATCGACTAATAAAGGCAGCAGGTAGCAAGACCTCTCCACGTTTTATAACCAAACTAAAATGTTGATGAACTCATCGCGACTGATAATATATGTCTATCGATCCGTCGATTGGTCGTAAAAATAATTCACAATATAATGCCATCAAAAGAATGGTTTTAATGTTTCGCAGATTATAAACCGCATATTGTGACGACGATTTTACTGCTGTTTAATTGACGTTATTGTGATGGATCCCTCATTTACATGTGTTCTATTCATTGAGTTTTATGAATGAGTGTGAGATGTGGACTCGAATAAATACATCTAGTTGTATGAAACGGGATATTAGACGAAGGTTTACGTTGAGAAATTTGCGTAATAAAAAGTTTTATGTTTAAGTGGTAAATAATTATTTAGGAAAAGTTATAGATGTCAATCGTAGGTATATCTTAAGCTCTATATTTACCTCTCACCAATATCTTCCTCATGCTCCGTCGCTGAGTGGTGCAGTTCCACCTTCGGTTCCTGAACTGATGCGCGCACTCCGTGGCGCCGAGGGTCACGCCCTTGGTGATCTCCTTCAGAAGACCGGTCTCGTTGCGGCAGATCTGAGACAGCCGCCCCCGGGACCGCCGGTTCTTCTTGCAGATCATCCGAGGATCCAGGATCACTGCGCTGCCTGACGCCCTAAAAAACGTGAACTTATCAAGTAAATTGCCTAAGTAATGAACCCTAAATTGGTCCCACTTTTTAACACGCAACGTCTCACCAATTAACACAAACATCCAAATTAGAAAACTTTCATAATCACAGCCAGAATAGTAATAAAATCGGAGTCGAATCGACTAGTGTTGTTCTTGGGTAAAAGTGTCGATTTACGATCGAGCCCGGTGAGTGCCGACAGGCGAGCGCCAGGCCTCGTCGACAGATCGATTGTTTACTCGACAAGAGTTCATTGTCAGAATATCGAGTGTAAGCCGTTCGAATAAATTTAGACGTGTCTGTACACTCCTTAGCCTATGTTCCCGGAATCGGGTCTCTTGATTGAATATCGATTGATTTGTTTTACTCGGATGTTGAGTGCGTCGAATCGATTCAAGGTAGGCATATCGACTCGACTCGACATAGTTACACTAATCGAGTGCGTAGGTTGATTTTTATTGTGAAAGCAATTACTCTTCATCAATTATGGATTGTTTACTGCCTGAGTTTGTAAAGTCTTACTTCCGAAAATTCTATTAAAATTGAAGTGTTCGTGTGAAACAAATTACGGGTGAATTCTTTGAATAGCCCTCGTGATGTGAATATGTTTAGATTGAATAGTTTTGTTGTTGATTAATTACGTTACGTGTTCGTTCGTTAACAAGCTCGTGACGTAGAGAGGAATTCTCGTAAATAATTGTTATAGGCGAGGTTTAGACCTATTGTGTTACTATAACTGATGAGGATTAGGCTAACAGCTTAAGTTCACTCATTCCTTCAAGGCTAAGCTATTTACTCGAACAATATACACTTTTGCAGATTCACAATCACTGCGTACGAAACCGCGGTAACTAGCTAGTGTGAAGTAGTCAGTCTATGTATATCTATAATAGTATTATAAAAAGGTAAAATTTGTAATCTTGTTCGTTTGTATGTTCGGCCTAAATTCGAGAACTACCAGGCTGATTCAAATAATAATTATTGTAATGGCTACCCAGATTCAACGGAAAGGCTATAGGCTATTTTTCAACCAGAAATTTCTACGGGAAAGGGCACAACGCGGGTAAAACCGCGGGGCGCTGCTAGTTCTCTCTAATGTAGACTCAATAACAGAATTGGGGAGCAACATTCAACAGCCATGACTAAGCATCACGAAATTATCCAAGAAGTCGTGAAAAACAGGTGAACTACAGATTGGCCTTCGTTTTACATCTAGTGGAATAACATCACTAAATCCAAGAAGCGCGTTACGATCGAATTAGAAGTTACGCGAATACGGTCGAAGCACACTAAAAGTGTCCATTTATTTTAACGAATGATTATATTAACCCCAAGTAAAAGATTTGTTTATGTTTTACGTGTTTCATAATATCTGCTGATTCTGTTTTGTTCGATAGTTTTTAGGGTTCCGTATTTGATAATTGCTAATTAGGTAAGAATGAATTTAATACTTACAGTATTTTGTACATTAGGTACAACTATGTGTAGTTGAATATTTGTCTATGCAATGCAAATGTTTGTAAATAATTTTAATGTTGTTAAGTTTGTGTTTTTATATTTTGATAGCTTTTTGTCGTTCAGGGCTGATACCTTGCTTAGGACAAAGTCTCTAAATATGGAAAAGAAAAATTGTCTATGTAAATATATTTACAGCGATAAAATTTTGACATTTATTGACATAGTATACATACATGTCAAATATCGATCTGCTATTAGAGAAGACTGCTTACTACGTAAGAATGATAATGATCGAGTTAGATTAATAGAACGTGCCGTTATGTGACAAATGATTGTTATTCGGTGATGTTCAGTGGTTGTAGGATATGGATAATAAATTAATAATTTTTTTTTTGGTAAATATTTTTTCTATACCTAACAAAAATGATGTAATTATTTTCCTTAGATTATGTACAGTATGATTTGGTACAAAAGCAAAGTGACACCAGTGTTTAATTTACTCATAGGTCATTGTTTGAAGCGGTTTAAATATATATTTAAACAATCATTGCGTGAGAGTTAGAAGTGGTTCTGAATTTGTTTATTTTTTATATTGTAAGTGCAGTGGAGGATAGACGAGTGAGGAGGTAGGTACTATGTACTAGGTAGGTTGGTTTATATTTTAACTGCCCTAAGGACTATATTACGATGGAGGAGACACCTTTGCCCAGTATTAGGACACAAATAGCTTATAATAAAATAAAATAATAAAAATAAAAGTATTAATTCTTGTGTTGAAAGTATTTGAATGGGAATTTTTAGACGTGGGTCAAATTCTTTAAAAGGGTGCAAATATTCTTATTGCTCCCTCAATAAGCTCACTATGAAATGAAATAGTGCAGCGACGGCATAAGCAATCAGCGAAATTTTTGAACACATTTAAAAAAAATCATAATGTAAGGGAATATTATCAATGTAACACTCCCATAAAATACCACACTTAATAATCCATACTGTCAAACGATATTCAACACGACTAATAATAAAAATTCGAACTCATCTCAAAACAAAACCGTAAATTGATAAAACAAATAAGAAATACAGCAGTGAAGGGAATCATCATTATCAGTGCTTACATTAGCTGAATCAATCGCTCCTGAGTGGCGGCACAATGCTCTTTCCCTGACGTCTAGCTACTTTCCACTTAGCAAATTTATAGAGGTATTTTTACACCCTGTATTTTATTGTTCAATTTTCTCAAACATGTGTCAAATTATTTTAAGTCAAAATAAAAGTAGGATTTCCTTTATTGTTGTTTAAGAAAGCTTTTGGTTATGTAAAGTTTTCTTTCCTTTGTTTATTCCTTTCCTAGGTAATTAAGAGAACTTCATATAACCCCTATTAAGAGAATGGAGGCTTCACTGATATTCTAATGACGTTATATCTAACATCAAATGCTCGAACATTTTAACTCTAAAATTTGCGAGCACTTCAATCTGTGACCTCTACAACTCGCCATCGAAGCACCAAAATTATAGGCAATAGGCAATAGTATCAGTATGTAAGTAATATCCCACTGTAGGTCAAAAGCCTTCCAGTTTAACTACTGAAGTTTATCATAAGATAATGTAATTTCATTCGTAATGCATACGTTTTTCATTACGGTAAGACTTATGACGGTTATAACTTATTTTATCACTAGCAGCGCCCCGCGGTTTTACCCACGTTGTGCCCGTTCCCGTGGGAATTTCGGGAATTTTTTTACATAAAAACCTTCCTCTTGAATCACTCTACCTATTACAAAAAACCGCATCAAAATCCGTTGCGTAATTTTAAAGATTTAAGCATACAGACAGACAAACAGTGTGACAGACACGAAAAAGAGACGACTTTATTTTATACTATGTAAGGATTTGAATGCGGTCACGATTTTAGACAGATACATCACACAGAAATTGCACGCATACAAAACCAAATTTCATCAATGTAGAAAAGCCTTTACGATTACTGCTAAGCTGCTAAGATGTAAGAGCTAAGTCTCATTCACTGAGGTTTCCGACCCAAATCAATCGAATATATCTACCTCGTAATATTATAAAGCTGAAAAGTTTGTTTGTTTGAACGCGCTAATCTCAGAAACTGCCAATCGTATTCGAATAATTCTTTTCGTAATAGATAGCCACATTCAACAGGAAGGTTATACGTTTTTATTTCATCCCGAAATTACAAGGGGAATAGGCAAAACGCGGGTACAACCGCGGGGCGCTGCTAGTTCATTATACAAGAGTTTCGTCCAATATGTTATATCATATAACTAATACTATAACTGAACCGTAATTAGATATAAGATAGACGTACGTACCTAACGTATACCGTTCGTTCATCGTCATGCCTAACCCTCACGTAACCCAATTTCACTCCGTAATTATTTTCACAATAATTCTCAATATCAAATTAGGGTTATTGCGAAACAAGCGAACGGTTTCAAATTTATTTTGGCTACAATTTTAAGTTTTATTAGAAACACTAGTACGTAGCCATCGTGTAGTGGAAAATAAGCTTTAAGGTTGTAGTTTTTAGGTTTAGATTCGTGTGCGTTCGTATTTAAAATGGAGTATTGCCAAATAGGCGACGAGCGACACTCCTGTGTCCAGACGAATAAATTAGCCGTGATAAGTAGTATGTCAATTAATTATTCTTCAAAGCACATCTGGTGTGAAGCTTGTCTTCGGAGGAAGTTCGTAATGATTGACTGTATCTTGGAAACATCACTTAGTTGGTAACATTTGGAAATAATCGCTTGCGATAAGCAGTAATTAATACGACATTGGTGTTATTTTTAAATTGGATTTCAATGGCGTGTTGATCAACATATTTTTTGTTATAAGAACTTTGGACACAAATCTGAGCAACATTTCGTTACTTAACATATACTTGTAGTCTATATATATAAAATTCTCGTGTCACGTTGTGCGTAATTGAACTCCTCCGAAACGGCTCGACCGATTCTTATGAAATTTTGTGTGCATATCGCGTAGGTCTGAGAATCGGACAACATCTACATCTACAACGGGTACAACGCGGGTGAAACCGCGGGGCGCAGCTGGTATTAATATAGTGAAGCTAAGGAGTTTGTTTGAACGCCCTAATATCAGGAACTATCCATCTGATTTGAATAATTCTTCTTGTAATGAATAGCCACATTCAACGGAAATGTTATAGGCTATTTTTTATCCCGAAATTCCCACGAAAACGGGCATAATGCGGGTAAAATCGCGTATTACCTAAAGTGCATCCCGTTAAATTTTAAAATCGTAAACACGTAGAAGCATTTCTGCTACAAAATGTCATCAAGGTTTTATGCCAAAAAAGAAGAGCATTTAAGATTTAAATATTTTATATAAAAGACTATACACAAAAAACATGAGAACATTTTCCTAAATACGGCAGTAATTTTAACATAAATCATAAAAAAATTGACAAAAACACACATTTATTCATATCGTTCCTACATATCTACATCACGTCTGTACAACACTAGAAAATTGACACTAGATTTGATCAGTTGAGGTAATTTAGCCTCAATGCCTTTTGAAATAAGTACAATAATTGTTTGTAGATTATTTCCTCTGATTGAGGATTACGTGGCAGAGTTTTTATCAGTGGAATAACCACACCTTATGGTGCAAATGTTGATACATTAAGCCCACGTTTTCGTATCCTTTAGATGTTACGTTATGAATTATTATGGTCTAATCTTCACGTTGGTTTTGAGTTTTGTTTTCGCAATGTGCAACTTCCTGGTTCATGTATTTTGTTAAACCTTAAAGCTAAAGAATTTACTTAATCGCGTTAATCTCAGAAACAATCAGTTGGTATTGAATAATTATTTTTAGATCTAGTTTAGATACATATAAAGAGAAGGTTCCATCATCCGCAAGCTATTTTTCATCCGTATTTGAAACATTTTATAGTTAACCGGGGCACTGTTTCAAGTTGATGATAAAATACTGAAAATCAAAAAGTGATTCTTATATACAGTTCTTGGAAAATTTCCTCACGATAAAGCGTATGTGATAAGTGAAATAAAAGTAATTGGTGAAACCTATACCCAGCTTGACAACAATTAAAAAGCTTGTTTGGAATTTTGGGTTGAAAAATTTCAAAGGGTAGAAAAAGTTATCTTTTCTCTTCCATACAAAAACGTTTTCGAAGACTAGTACTAGTACTACAGACCAGTAGTTGCAAAGCTTAACTCGCCCCATGAAACTTTTCAGTTTCACTATGATATGACGAACGAAGGCGAAAACTAGATTTTAAACGTGACCAACTCAAAATTAAAACGCCTTCCAACATACACTATAATTATGACAACGGTACCCTGATGTGTCCTGTTTATGCTCGCACATTTAGTGCAAAAATTGGGTACCGTAGTCATATAAGGGGAAAACATCCTAACTAACAAATATATTAGAGCCAGGTCCCTGCAGCCGAAAACGGCTAGGTGATACTATATTAGGGCGCGTTAAGCCGTCGGTCCCGGTTACTATTTCTACGGATAGTAGTCGTTACATGAGCCATGAAAGGCCTTTGGCGGCTCAATAACTCTGACACCAGGATTGGTCAGGTTGACCATCCACTCGATGAAGAAGAAGAAGAAGTAAAGATATAAGATAATTTGAAAATCTCACCATATTCGTACTGACTTTTATTGAAAACTGTGTTCAAAATAAAGAAAACCGCAATGATTCATGAAAACGAAACCAAAGCAAGGTCCAATGATCTCATAACGGTCCAAAAGTGTTACATTTTTATGTATTAACAAATATTATTTTGTGTAAAAAGTGAATCGTTCATGCCATAGTTACGTCGGCTGTAAATTGGTGTTAATTAAATTTTCACGCGAAATTCTGTCAATAATTTAATATTTTTTACTTAATGTGACGTAGCTTGGTGTAGTTATTGTGAAGGCACGATCATTGTGGCATTGAACTTTGGGTTATATTTGCTTACTACACCTACATTTTGAACTATTTTCCACATTAATATACGCGTGCAATATAGAGCACTGCCTTGCGGTTTTACCCGCGTTCTACCTATCCCGTCCCATCCTCACAAACTTTCGCATTTATAATTAGTAGGAGTAACATATAAGTTCTACGTAATTTGGCATGTTTCACATATTAGGCCGAAGCCGACGCGTCATAACATAGTGGTACTTTCATTTTATGTTAATTTGTGTTGTAACACTACCTAATACAGTTAAAAGAGCATTACTTGTTACGAAAAGTAATTTTGAAATTTTATTGCGAGTAAAATGTATGTATAGTATGTTTGTTACTCTTTCACGTAAAAACTACTGAACGGATTTACATGAAATTTTACAGTAGTATAGGTTATACATCAGAATAATACATGGGATACATTTTATCCCGAAATTCCTGATGGAACGGGTACAACGCGGGTAACACCGAGGGCGCGGCTAATTGTCTACAAAATATTAATTACTTGAATAGTGTTGAGGACTATGAGATAATTTGAAGGCAAGATGTTAAGACCTTTTGTCTATTAAACCAAATAATTTGTATCAAAAACTGTTAGCGTCTTATTCATAAACGCTCTCTTACTACGACACTGCTTTAAAGTGTTTTGTCTCTCTTGCACTTTTGGAAATAACATTTGCCGTAAAGAGACAAACCATTTATTAGCTACTAGCAGCGCCCCGCGGTTTTACCCGCGTTGTGCCCGTCCCCGTGGGAATTTCGGGAATTTTTTTACATAAAAACCTTCCTCTTGAATCACTCTACCTATTACAAAAAACCGCATCAAAATCCGTTGCGTAATTTTAAAGATTTAAGCATACAGACAGGCAAACAGTGTGACAGACACGAAAAAGAGACGACTTTATTTTATACTATGTAGTGATAATGCTGTAATAGGCGTTTTTGAATAAGGCCTTTAGTGTCTAGTGTGCATCAAACAAGTTAATCATAAGAGTTAAGACTATCTGAACTATGGTGTGCTATACTTGACTTGGGGATCTATTTTCTTTATGTCACGCAGTGTCTGTAATAGCATGAACTGTTCATCTAATATAGATAGATAGAATAGAGGCCAATTACCTGTTTGTATTGTAAAGTTAGTAAGTTAGTGTTAGGTTAGTGTCCAACTCTAGTGTCGGGAGTTTTGGGACCGCTTATAGGTATGCCTCCGATAGTTAATTACATTATACAATAGTTTAATTAAACATTACACACTCTTTGTATATGTCGTAGGATAATTTGATACTTCGAATCTTCGCGAAAATCCTAGGGGTTTTGCGAAAACGCGGATAATTAGACATAGGCGAAAAATGTTAATGAAAAGAGAGAGTTTAAACATGAAAAAAATAATAACCCTAACCTACCGAATAGTAAGTAATTCGGTAGGTTAGGGTTATTTTTTTTTTCATGTTTAAACTCTCTCTTTTCATTAAAATGACATACGGCTAATACCCGAAGTGCGGCTTAGCCGGTTGCCTATGTCTAATTATCCGCGTTTTCGCAAAACCCCTAGGATTTTCGCGAAGATTCGAAGTATCAAATTATCCTACGACATATACACGAAAATCAGTTACAATTAATTGGACATATATCAATTTAACAAACCGAAGACAGTAGACCGTGACCTGCGTTAACAATGACTAGTTGGCACTAAAACTATCTGTGCATTACTCACGGACTCTCGGACTATGAGATATTTAGAGGCACTATAAATCATCAGGTTAGTTAGAAAGTTAGTTGCTATTACGCAAGGAAGATGCTTTTAATCGTTTTGTATTAAAACTAGCAGCGCCCCGCGGTTTAACCCGCGTTTTGCACGTTCCCGTAGGAAATTCGGGATGAAAAAATAAGCCTATAAGCCCATTGAATGTGGCTATCCATTACAAAAATAATTATGCGAATCGGACTGGTGGTTTCTGAGATTAGCGCGTTCAAATAAAAAAAACTCTTCAGCTTTATTATATTACTAGCTGTGCCCCGCGGTTTCACCCGCAGCGCCCTCGTTCCCGTGGGAATTTTGAGATTTTTATTCCTTATTTTTCTTATAGTCATCTTATTGTCAGGATAAGGTTTTTAACCTTGTCCTGACAATAAGACACACATTAAAAAAAGAATCATTCAATTTGGTGCTGTCGTTCTGAAGTTATGCGCTTACCAACAGATTCAGCGATTCATTTTTATATTATAGATTAGATAGTATAGAAGGTTAGATTGTGGGAAGATACTTATATAGTTTGACAAGCCCGTTGGCATGGTATGTGAGAGTGCTTACTGTGTCGGGGATTGCGGGTTCAATTCCCGCCCGGAGTCGACAATACGAGTATGTACAGACAGTTGTTACTGACGTCTGGGTGTCAACCATAATATATTAATTTGAATTTGTGTATGTATGTGAGCGTAGTTATGCAACATATATATTATCTCCTAAACCTTTACATCGGTAAATTTATTATTATTGTTATATGAACTAATATACGTCTAACAATTTATCTAAAGCACGTGCCATACAAGTATCCATTGCACTTAAAAATTCAAAGCAACCTTTTTAAACCCTTCCGGAGTTCTCAACTAGGGTGACAATGAATAGTCCTGTTTACAGAGACAGGGCGAAGCGTTAACTCGCGACATCTTTCCGATTAGCAACTGTATGACGACTTAACTGTAACCATTACGTTAGACAAACTACATTTAACTATTACTCATACGAATTTGAACTTTAACATGTACGTAATAATGAGTACTTAGAATGTCCAGACGTTGTTATGCTACAGTCAATAGCAGTCGTCATATGAAATCGTTGTCACAGTAAACACTTTTAAAAGTTTATGTGCTTACGAGTGATGTTTTGAAAACGTTTTAGCGTATGGATCATAGTGGTCTCTATGAGTATTTAGTCAAAATTGGGTCTGAGAATAACTTGTTCATTGTCACCCTATTTGTGTGTTTCGTAAAGTCGTCTCTTGTTGGCATTTTTATGATTTGGAGTCATTGCAGCAATTGAGTAGGTACTTGTATGGTGTTTTTAAAGCAAGGTAACCTTCATTTAAAGCATCGTTGATTTTGAGCGAGTTTATAAGCTACAATCCGGCGAGTTTAATAAGCGAGCGTTTCAAGTATAATACTTCGTCTGACGGCTTGCAGCTTGTTTCCTACAATGTCAACTATACGAGTACGAGTATATCCTTACTAGCAACGCCCCGCGGTTTTACCCGCGTTGTACCCGTTCCCGTGGGAATTTCGGGATAACATATAGCCTATAACGTTCCCGTTGAATGTGGCTATCTATTACAAAAAGAATTATTCAAATCGGACTGATAATTCCTGATATTACCTCGAACATACATACAAACAAACAAACAAACGAACTTACAAATTTTACCTCTTTATAATATTATAGTATAGATGAAGGTAGTTGGTTTTAATGAGTTCTCATAACTGTATTGAATTGTATTATAATATAAATTGTTCAAATACCGCTCACTTACTTCTGATCTGAACATTTCCTTAACTAATTTTAGATCTTTCAGGCTTTTCCATTCATTTGTTAGTAATACGAGTAATATATTCAATTTTAATTCATAATACAACATCAGTGCGACGTTTTAGCGCCAGAAGGATGCGCCTGCGCCCATAATGGGCCCGAGATGCGTTAATTGGTGAAGTTCTACGCACAATGACGTGCACTGTCCCCCTGAATGTTACAGACAGGTAGAGTAACAATTTTGTATAGGGCAGACACTCCACAAGAATAGTTTTCTTATCTACACTAATATTATAAAGAGGAAAACTTTGTTTGTTTGGTTGTAATGAATAGGCTCAAAAACGGGACCGTTTTTAAAAATTCTTTCACCATTCGAAAGCTACATTATCCACGAGTAACATAGGCTATTTTTCATCCCGAAATTCCCACAGGAATGGACACACAACGCGGGTGAAACCGCGGGGCGCTGCTAGTAATATCTATACTAATACACGAATCTGAAGAGGTTTTTTCGTTTGAATGCGCTGATCTCAGAAACAACAAAATCGATTTGAATAAATAGCCGTAGTAATAGAGAGCCACATTCAAATTTATAGGCTATTTTTCATGAAATTCCCACTGGAACCAGCATCATCTGGCTTCGGAACAATAACAACGAAGATTTAGTCCCGTCGCGTTTTTTAGTTCAAGACTTAAAATATATAAAATAATTAGGTACTGCTGGCGTAGCAAAAGCTATGACGGATCAACTACTAGAAGTGCAGAAAATTGATACTTTTTTCAACCTCATTCTACGTTTCGGATATCTTCATCGATCGATACACTACCTATTAATAATTTTTATTAAAATGCACAGTCAGCCCAAGAAAAAATTAAAAGCATACTCAGTTTGTGATATATTTTTTCATTATTTCTACCAATATCAATCCGATGCGATACTAAAATACTTGACACCACGCTAGGCATTAAACTTATAGTAGTTTATGCAACGTCATATAAAGAAGTTTCATAATAGTAACGAGTGTTTTAATACCCGTGTTATATGCAGTTGCATACACTACTTTATCTTCACTATTTAATGCAATTAATCAAACAAAATTTTAAAAACAAAACACATTGCGAAACATTAAATTCACGCGTAGGTACGTGTATTGTCACAGTGAACTTGCCGCCATTAAAATCTAACCAATGAGAGCGCAGCTGCGCGTAGGGCCAATCAGGAGCGAGCGAGATCTTACCAAAGAGTTTTGTGTATGTAGTTTCGACGAAGTTTTCACGTATAACCCAACTGTTTTCAAAAGCCAGCCTAATATCAAAATTTTATACAACTAGTATGAGGATTTTGACATAAGGCTCGCCAGGTTAATTGGTCGCGTTATAATGATGTTATAATGTTATATTATAATGATATTATATCATCATGTGCAATTGCTTAAATTGAGTGTTTTAGTTGTCTGTGCTATAACAGTAGTAATTATAAGTCAAGTATTGGAATCATAAGTAGAATGTTACAACATTAGTGTAGATAAAATACGTTATAGTCCCATCTATTAAACTTACATAATTCTTTGATAATGTCAAATGTGGCTGGGCATTTAACTAAAATACCTACGTTATATTCTATCTGTACACTTACATAATCTTTGGCCAACGACTTTTTTAGCGATGGTCCGCTAAGCGCACCGCAAACACATGCGCGGGCGGTCGCTGCGACACGGCACCGGCTCAGTGTTAAGTGAACTAGTTCTTATTCTGGTTATGTACCACAGGTGACCATCATTTCATTCAACACACGATCATTCATTCAGTTTTTTGATTTACTACAATGGTTGGGCGAATGTATAACTCTTGGTAGGGCGAATATATTGTTTTTCTGATATGATTTCATTTTGATGGTGACATACACTGTTTTTTTAAACATACTTACCGATTTTATCAAAAAAGGAGATTTTGATCGCAAAAGGTTGATTATATGTTCATGTATGGCAGACCTGGCATGTGTCAGGGACTGGGCATATGTTAAGGCATATTGTAGGTACTGTGTCAGGGACTATTTCGAAAAACCTTTCAGCGGGTTAAATATTTCAAGCCTTGGCATTGCGTGCTAACTTTGATCTCGTCTTTTTAAGACTCTTTGACATATTAAGTTCTCCAGACGCTTATTTTTCTAAGCTTTATCCTCATTCGTTCATCCGTTCATTCACACACATTCTGTTGCCTAGACTAATGTAAACTCTTTGACTGACAGTGTACCTAATTAAAGTATCTAGTCGAGTTACAGAAACATACTCGTTGAAGCTGTGATGTAAAACAGATTTATTGTTAATCTGTCTAGTTTTAATTTGATAGACATTTGTTTATTGCTATCAGTATGTGGAAGATACTTAATAAATTATGTATATACGTCTCAAGGATGCATCGCACTGAACTTCCCCTTAGGCACAACGAACAAAAGGTAATAGCCGAATCATATCCTAATTTAGGTACTTAAACAAACGTAAGTGAAGAGGATTCTAAGGAATTTTCCTTAGATACATAAACCTTCCTCTTGAATCACTCTATATGTTGGTAAAAAATCATGAAAATCTGTTCAGTAGTTTTTGAGAAAATCAATTACATACAGACAGATAGCTTTTGGGGACTTTGTTTTGCTATATGTATTTGTAAAATAGAGCTAATACTAGTAACTTAATTAAGGAGTTAATCTAAAAATGTCGGCAATTAGAATATCTAATTACGTTTTATATCCACGTTTTATTGAATGGAGTCACTATAACTTTGTTACTCGATTTGCATAATGGACAAGTTTTTTAATCAAACGTATTTTAGTTACATACTTCCTTTCTAGTTCTTGAAGCACTGGAGCACTAACTAGATCTAGCGTAGTACTTAGGGTCAACACTGCGTTAAGCGTGCGCACGTCTGTTCACTTTTGTATGACACCGCACGCGACGGGCGCACGCGACGTGTCACTTTTGTATGAAGCCACACGCGGAGAGCCCACGCGGCGTGCGCACACGGCGTGCTCACGCGGCGTGCGCACGCCGCGGGCGCCCGCGACGGTTCACTTTTGTATGGAACCGCGGCGTGCGCACGCTTAACGCAGTGTCGGCCCTTAAAGTCTTGTTCAGATATGTACATACTAACATTCTTTACCCTTACATTGTAGTTAAGTAATCGGTAGTTTTAAAGTTAGTACTGTACGTATTATCCCACTGGTAATGGCGTCATTACATTAAGTCATTCGCCTAATACGGTTACCGATCATGATATTCTACTTTGTTATGTTTACACTAGACTACCGCCTGAATGCAGATAATGTCGGTCGTATTTTTGAAACTTTTGCGGTCACCGCAAGCTGTAGACGAGTTACTTACTATACTAATATGTATTATAAAACTGGCCAAGTCCACAACTAAGCTCTATTAAGAAAGTAAACTCAACTAAATAGAAATAAAGCTTTTCAAAAAATTATTTAAGTTTAATCTGAACTAAATCAATTAAAGTAAATAGTTCAATCAATTTTCAAGTAATAAATATATCTGTGTCGTATTGATAAACTATTATAAATACAGCACCGTTAGATACCCTGTTTATCTGGTCAATAAACATAGTTATTGGTACATAAACCTTAACTTTCTAAGCGTTTCTAATGATTGCAATTGAATTATATCAATTTGTTGAAATAGAGGTCTTTGTCACACGATTTAATTACTTATTAATTTATATTGGAAAATCAAACATACTGGTTTCTCAAGTTTAAGCGAATTCTACTCAGTTTGAATTGAAACGACGTTAACGGATACACTTCGATTTAATTTTACATTTGGACTTCTTTCGCTCTCGTCTTCTGTGACCACGGTTCCTGTAAGGGGGCCGAAACGTCAGTGTTCAAATGTCAAAATGTTAAACAAAAGTGAAGTGTGTTTCAATTAAAAAACCAAACATGTCTTGACGTGAAACCAATGTGCGTTAAGCGAGCGAATTTACAAGTTGGGATCCGGCGAGAATAATAACTACTACGGAAGCAACACACATATTAAATTTTAAACGTTTTTTTTATTTCATCGGCTTACAGCTTGTGACTGCGCTTAATATCAACGATGCTTATGATAAACGCGGTGATTACGCTTCTTCTCCTCAATTTACAGTAAGATTATTTCGTTACTTTGCTTCATAGTGAAGAGATTACGCTTAACAACCACGCTCTTCAATTTTTTTTCGTTTCTTGATTGACAGTGAAGATTCTGCTTAACAACTACGCTTGCTTATCCATTGCCTAACGCTTACTAATAAAGACAATGACGAAAACTGCAAACGTAACAAAGGAACATAATTTAATTCTGTGCGTTCAAAACATAATCCGCTACATAAAATTGATATGCCAATAAAACAAAATAAAAACAACAGAACCCGCAATTAATTTGATCGACTCAATATTTTTTAAATCGTGCAAGAAGATCCTAATTTAGGGCCCAGCTTGATTAATTGCTAATTAAAGTCCGCGCCATGGAGGTATCATGTTCAATATGACTTTATTGAATTTCATGCTTTTTGATTTATGTGCCGAATCGCTAATTTATTATTAACCGTTCGACCTCATCGATTATGTACGCTTTCTCCTGAGTTATTGTATTTTATTGAGGAGTAAACATTATCGGTGTAAAATACTAGCAGAACTCTACGGGTTTACCCGCGTTCTAACCGTTCCCGAGGGAATTTTAGGATATAATCTCATGGGATAGTGGGATATAAGTAATCGATAATATTCTTTTTAAATCTGGCCGGTGATCTCAGAGAATTTATTTCAAACTCTTCAGATTTATTATACACTAGCTGTCCAATACGTGGCGCTAGAGTGAAAATTTCAAAAATTATTTTCCTAGATTTAGTGGAGTCACGCCCATACATTTTGTTGAACAGGATAAAGTCTTCCTTTGCATAAATATTTTTATCTACACTAATGTTGTAACATTCTACTTATGTTTCCAATACTTGACTTATAATTACTACTGTTATAGCGCAGACAACTAAAACACTCAATTTAAGTAATTGCACATGATGTTATAATATCCACATCGATATCGTAAAAGCTCATTATAACATCGCGCCCTGCGCGGCGCGCGCCCTGCGGCCCTGCGCGCGCAGCTGCACTCTCATTGGTTAGATTTTAATGACGGCAAGTTCACTGTGACAATACACGTACGCGTGAATTTAATGTTTCGCAATGTGTTTTGTTTTTAAAATTTTGTTTGATTAATTGCATTAGTGAAGATAAAGTAGTGTATGCAACTGCATATAACACGGGTATTAAAACACGAGTGTGAGTTTATGAAACGAGCGCAGCGAGTTTTATAATAGTAACGAGTGTTCGAACTTCTTTATATGACAGTTGCATAAACTACTATTACAAATATGCTTAGTATTTTCTCATCCTTCGTAGAAAACAGTCCCCGTAATAACCGTTATCATCGAAATAAATTATAAAACGACCTAATATCAATATTTCAGGTTTTGTATTGATAATTGTGCCAAAATTATAAAATTACCTTACTGCTGTCACTAAATATATGAAATAACCTAAAAACCTAAAGAATCTTTTGACATCTGTACACTCTGAATTCCCTTTTTTATGTAAAATGGCAAACGTTCAAAGTTAGAATAAGGAATAGTTTCTAAGCCATCGACAAGAAGAAAATTCAATTCAAAATGTTTAAGCGTTTGCTTAAATCAGTAAGAAAATCTAGCTTAAATATAAATCTGTGGCAAAACTTAAGCTATTCCTACGCTTTTCATATAAATAAATAAATAAATACTTGGACAAATTCACACAAGGTTAATTAGACCCAAAGTAAGCTCTAAGCTTGTGTTATGGAATCTAACTAACTGATACTACTACATATACATACACAAATACTTTTATAAGAATATATAATTAACACCCAGACGTCGTCGCCCACAACTATGTCTTCACATATTGTTGACTCCGGGCGGGGATCGAACCTGCAACCCCTGACACAGTAAGCGCTCTCATTGCCACTGTGCCAACGGGCTTGTCACATATATATAATGTCTAAGCCGAGAAAGCGTAACGGAGTGTAACTTTCACAGATGATATATACAAGGAGATAGTTGATACCTTATGATATAATAATTACCTACAGTTGAAGTTGGTTGAAACTTTATAGGTGACGTCCATTAAATAGTCAATTAAAAAATTGCCGTAATGTTTCATACGTAACATGTCAAAAATACTCATTAGCTGCCTTATCCATACACGCTCTATAACTAAAACACTGTAAGTGAGTGTTTTGTCTCTTTTACTCTTTGGAAAATAGCGTATGTCGGAAAGGAACAAACCATTTGATAGCTAAAATGCTGCTAGTCATTACATTACATAGTAAAAAACAAAGTCGCGTCTGTTTGTCTTCTGTTTGTCTGTCTGTATGCTTAAATCTTTAAAATTACGCAACGGATTTGATGCGGTTTTTTGTAATAGGTAGAGTGATTCAAGAGGAAGGTTTTTAAGTAAAAAAATTCCCGAAATTCCCACGGGAACGGGCACAACGCGGGTAAAACCGCGGGGCGCTGCTAGTATATGAATAAGACCTTTAATCTCTACTAAGGAAGCATTTGACGTGTCTGAGTACGTATAAGCACAGATTACTAAATAGTAGTATAAGTCAATTGATCAAATAAGTGTGAGTGAAACTTCAGCATTGTTGAGTGAGCTTACAAGCTTCGAGCAGATAAAGCAAGTTCTTGTACGTTAGTGGAGTTTTTCGACCGCCTAAAGGTCTCCTTTGTGGGCTAACGACGCAACAACCGTGACAGACCACTTTACGAGCCCTCTAAAGCACGGTAGCGCTCAGATAGAAATGCCACTAACGACGACCCATCCTAGTGGAGACCGAGGTGCACGTTGATTAGCAATTACAATGAGCTAACATCATTTAGTCAAACTACGCCACGAGAGTTACATAATCACTACATAGTATAAAACGAAGTCGCTACTTTTGTCTGTTTGTTTGTCTGTATGCTTAAATCTTTAAAATTACGCAACGGATTTTGATGCGGTTTTTTGTAATAGGTAGAGTGATTCAAGAGGAAGGTTTATATGTATAAAAATTCCCGAAATTCCCACGGAAACGGGTACAACGCGGGTAAAACCGCGGGGCGCTGCTAGTATGCTTATATAATAATAAAAACACGCTTATATTATACGTTTAGAAGCATGCTTCCATAGATAGACTTTTTAAGACGATGGTTTAAAATCCTATATCAGAATTTATTCCCTGTAGACTACTATTTAAGCATTTGATTAAATCATAGGCACAAAAAGTTTAATATACACGGTATTATAAGCCTTCAATTATAAATGACTAGCGGCGACTCGCGGTTTTACCGCATTGGGCTCGTTTTGGTAGATATTTCAGGAAGAAAATAGCTTAAAACCTTCCCGTTGAATGTGGCTATCTATTACAAAAATAATTATTCAAATCGGACCACTAGTTTTTGAGATAAGCACGTTCAAACAAATAAAAAGCAAAGTCTTCAGTTTTATAGTCTTAATACAAATCAGAAAAATATTATTTTGATATATTATGATCATTTCATTATAAACCAATAAATAAATAATAAATTAATTTACCAAGTCATTTGATAAACTTTTGTTTTCTTTAACGAAATTACAGTAACAAAATACAACATGAGAATTTTAACTTCTTATAAGAAGATAGTTTTCAAAATAAAAACCATTATTCAAGTAAGAGATAAACATTCGACTTACCTTTTTGTTATAACATATTTTACCGTTTCATTTAATTTGTTAGTTCGTATAAATTAATAAAATACTAACAACTCTCACTTCATATTTAAATTGAAAACTATTTATTTATTTAAATATCTTTACCTTTCAGAAGTGCACTACAAAGCTCATGCTTACTGTAAACCAAGGACGAAGTAACTGCTACATAATCTATGTCATATATCATCGCAACGAATTGTTGTTGCTTAAGAAATGTCACTCACCACCAAGAGTCAGTGATGGGCGCAAGCAGCAACAAGCACGCGGCGATAACAACTGGCCGCATGGCTCGGTGACCAGCCCTCACATGTCCTCTAACTACGCTACACGTTTCATAATTGAATACAAAAAAAGGCAATGATAATCGATTTTCAAAACACGAATTTCGCGGCGTGTCGCGCGAGATCCCTGTCGGCGAGAGATCGCGACTCAGACTGACGTTCACCTGCCAGCACTACCCCGCCGCAAGCGCACCGCAAAACGATTTTCGCGCTATTTTGACTAAGATTTTAGCAGATTAGCCTTTGCGTGATTAGCTTTACGAAGGTGGGGATATAATTTGTTACATTTAACGTGTGTGGGCGATTCGATGAATTATTGATATCGCCCCATTAATTTATGTACGAGCTTATCGATTTAACGAAATTTAGTTAGAAATTAAATCGTTTCGGTGCATATTTTAATGCAGAACTGATTTGTTTTCGATGGGCAACGCTTATACGAACCAGACTTGTTTGATTTGGAGTGATAGACAGTGAGGAGCGTTTGGTACACTTCTATTATTAGAGAACACGTGCGAAACTCTAATTGTGTTAAACAAACAATCTCGAGTAGATCACTACACCTGGCGTCCCACCGCTTCTCCATCCATGACATTCAACACTACATTTTTACACTCAATTGATAGGAAACACTCAGTTTGAGGACATTAGATATTGTCACTGACATACATCTTATTAAACTGAAAATCATTAAAATATCATCATAACTTTGTTCGATATTTTATTTTACAAAACTAACCCCTGTAGACTTAAGTTTGAACAACAACTACAGACAGACAAATACACACACATCTTGCATCATAGGTCAATTCATTCTAATGCTATAAAAACCAATACCTTCAATACAATGTTAAGTATACACTGGACTTTTCGCTTAGCGGCCAACAGCTCAGCAACATTGCTATAGCTAAAGGCAACATGTCTTGCTCGTCGACTTGATAGATAATCAGCTGTTCAGTTTGTAGAGCATTGTCGCTGTTACACCGACATGAAGTTTGTCACTAGTCTGTCAGTGGTTGTATCTGTACGTCAAACTTCATATTGGTATTGGTGAGACAGAGATGACGCTCTACAAAACAGAAATTAGTTGACTATCTCTTTCTAACAGCCAGGGGCAAGACAACTCTTTAAAGTAGTTATTTTTTTAATTAATGTTTTCTGCACTTATAAATCTTGTATTGAAACTAAATGAGATTACCCTGAAGAAACAATCGTTGAGTAATTGACGTCTTTTATTACGCTATTAAGCTAAGCACCAGTGGGTAATTATAAACAATCCAATATTTAGTACTGTGCACTGTTTTATAAAACTCTTGTGAAGCTGACTGTTCAACTTATTAATAGTTTTATAGCATTTTATCAGCATCAGTTCACAAACAGGAAATTCTTGAAACTATTTAATTTATGTAGTAGCCGATCTTATAGTACCTACACGAGGTATCTCGTTCAATAAAGTGAGGTAAAGTAATAATTAACTAATTATACCTACTTCATATACTGATTATTATGATGTGATATATGCTACAGTGAATGCTCTGTTTAAGGAATCTTAAGGACTGTAAACCCTCTACGCTAAACAATCAACGACTTTAGAGTAATGTTAACTATTAGCCACTGATCTTGAATTGGACTACGTTTACAGATACACTTCACTCAATGCTCTCTTCTGTAACCACGATTCCTATAGAGGAGCCGAAACGTCAGATAAAAATGAAAAAAAATAAACGCGAAGTGTATCCGTAAAGGGAGTTTCAATTTAGAATGAGTTGTGTTGGCTTAAACCTAAGAAACCAGTATATTAGTCACTGATCAAACCGGCCAGTAATTTTCCTATCACCACTAACCCTCTCAAAACCAACAACAGTAATTCTTTTCATACTTCAAGCTTCACTTACCGATAACAATCTAACATTGCACATAATTTATCATCTGAAATAAAGCTTCATCATGAATGAAAGCATTACAAGAACAAACCATCGATATAAAAAACAACTAGAATAGCTATATCCTATCGATAAACTGTCAATCGATACTCCATTTCTAGATGCGTCATTAAAAGTCACAATTCATTAAAATTATGGTCAAGCTCGTGATTTCAATAGGGATGACGAGTGACTGGTATTGCGAGAGGTACCGACATCGATACATCTCAGATCACTATCGGCCATTCCTGCACAGTCACTTGTCCAGGGTGGCATGATGGCATCACATCTTTGTGTTACAGCTATCTAGTACCATATTAAGCGTCTAATGTATGGAATTTAATTTCTTTAACCCACGCCAGCTAGTAAAGACAGGTTCCTAAGTGATCGTAATGGCTTTTAAGACTTTTCGTTCGTGTTAACATCTTATGACATTGCTCGTAAGTTGAAAGCTAATCAAAATGTTTTAATCGATGACGCGATAACATTAGTGATGCGCTTTTTTTAAATGTTTCAGTTTTTGTATCGATGAAACTGTATTTTGTTTTACAGTAAGTTTCTCTTCGAATTATGAATTAAAGAATTTTATGTTGCGATTCTTAGGTTTCTTTCTGTGAAAGAATTACTTAAGATCTATTTAGAAACATGAGATTGAATGGGATAAGATGTGTATTGTATACGTGCAGCTTTCAATGAATACTGCATATACGAGGACGCACAGTTAGATTTTTTATACGATAGCAATTCAATAGTATGTTTGTTTTAACTAACTTGATAAAATAATATGTCGCTTCTAAGTCAAATATTATCGAACATCTTGAGAAATTTCAATCACTACATAGTATAAAACAAAGTCGCTTTCCGCTGTCTGTCTGCCTGTCTGTCCCTATGTATGCTTAGATCTTTAAAACTACGCAACGGATTATGACGCAGTTTTTTAAATAAATGGAGTGATTCAAGAGGAAGGTTTATGTATAAATGTATGTATAAACTTTCCCAAAATTCTCACGGGAACGGGCACAACGCGGGTAAAACCGCGGGGCGCTGCTAGTGGATTATAATCTGATGTCTGCTTTTCAACCTATGAGTTTCTCTAATAAGATGTTTTAATTAAATTTAATTCAAACATGTCAAAGAAATGCTTGCATTTAAAAAGGCATTTAAGATAAAAATATGTTATAGGTAGAGTTCTTATCGATATGAATAAATCGATATTTATAATCGATGTTATTATAATTAAGACCCCATCACTAAAGGTGAATGAATTCTTTGCATTACTTAATTGATTTGTTAGATATTTCTTGTTGAGTGAACCATCTTTAATTGAGATTCTTAAACATAATATCTCCTCTTTGTGTTGGGACCACCTAAATTGATTTTTTATTTGTAAGCACTATTTTTATTTATTGTTTTTATTGGTAATCAAAAATAATTAAGATGTATTATATTAATGGTAGATTAGATTGTAATATGATCTTTTTAAAATTGTAATTTGTACTGTTATTAGCCCATTAAGGTTAGTTTATTAGTTAAAGTTCCCATTACCAAATGTTATGAATTGTAGGTAATAGAATAGATATTGTGTATAGTTATAGGCTAAATGTCTTGCTCATCGACTTATAAAGGAAGTTAGCCGACTTTGATCCACTAAACAAGACATATTGCTCTCTGCTGTACCTCTCTCTCTGTTGAGAATATATACATTTTTGATGATATAATAGAATATGAGGAACTCTGAAGAATTGAACGAAATATTAACCTGTAACTATTGGGTCGCCTGTGAAATGTTGCATTTATAATCCTCTATATTATGGTTGTGCACATCTACACCTGGAGTTCTACAAAAGAGAGCATAGACGATTTTTATGTGCTGCTGCCGTTTCACAATCCCTGGGACAATCATCGGCTTTCGCTTTAATAGATGTCTCACTGCTGAGTAAAGCTTTCTCATCTCACTGAAGATATCAGTACAGTGAGGTTTTTCATTTGAGAAACCACGCTTGAGAAAGATGGCAATAAAATTTTAAACCTTTAACGCGGATCGAACCTGCTGCCAAGAGAACCCAATCCAACCACTAAACCTAACCAAAAGCGACCACCAATCATAACACGATAACTATCACAATAAATATTAAACTAGTCCACTGAAGGGTTTCAAACACAGAAAAGGTTTTACGTGAAGTGGTCTAAACCACAATTGTTTAAACATAGTTCAAATCTCAGTTTAAACTGTGGTGTTGTCTTTGCATAGAACTGAGAGGGCCAGAGTTGAAGTGTTTGACTTATATCCATTGGTTAAGTAGTTCGATTGTTTGTTGTTGACGTTTCATGTCGGTGATTGGCATTTTCGAATGAGAAAAAGCATTGTATTGGAATAGTTTTGGTTTCAGTTCTTATTGTAGATGTAAATCAGAATCGTATACCCTCACTTCTTAGGGTTCCTAGCATACGAATGAAGTCACTAGGCCTCTCAAAAGGTACATAACTTTACGTCACTGATACTGTACTGTACACATTACGCAAGGGACGCAAGGACACGACACGTATGGACCTTGGATGCAAGGACCACGGACGCAAATGCCCTAGACCCTTCCATTTTTGCCTAAGGGTAAACCCGGGCTTGAAGGAAAGTCTATAACAAACTACATCCATTCTTAACTAGGTAAATGCACTAAGGAGGATTTGTGGAAGGCTAGTGACAGCTGAACAGAACTGGCTGAATTATGATCCAAACATATTTAAGCTACCCCATTCATTATAAATCTATTTTATGAATATTTATTAAAAACCATTTATCCTCAAGAAGAAGGAGGCATACTTACCTATATACTTCGGTATGTTTCTATTATGACTACGGGAAATTTTCACCTTATCTTGTTATCTTGGTTTCTTACTAGAGCTTATCTACTAGTTAATCTTTGTTAATTGCGCTCCGACTTCAATTGGTTTCAGTTAATTAAGTTTTTCTACTTGCTAGGTAGTACATTACTACGTAAGTATATATATTTTATTTTATTCCCTCATTCTCATTAGTCTCATTACGCTAAAAGTTAAAAGAAAATTGTATCGTTAATCACCAACCGAATACCTGAACTTAACACCTTAAAAGGAGATTAAATAATTAAAAAAACATTATAATACTAATGACCATTAAGTCGGGAGCATTATTGTAAACGAAATGTTGGAATCAATTGTGCGGCGGCAGCGGTGCCGGATCGATTGTAGAAATAATTAGTATGCCTTGAAAAATACTCATTTACACAGGGTGATAAATATTTACGAGTTATTGTTCTTTCTTGCTCGTTAGATTCGTGTGGACATGGCTTGGACACAATATAAATAAAAGTATGTAAAAATGTATTAGCTTGTAATGTCCCACTGCTGGGCAAAGGCACTGTACTGATATCTCATTGAAGATATCAGTACAGTGAGGATTAGGTATTATCACCACGCTTGCCAAAGCGGGTTGGTGATCTCAAACCCGAGCCATGTTTGAAAAGTACAAGAACATGTTTTCGCCCGACCCGAGACCTCAGTCTTGGCAATTTAAATACAGAACTGAAATTTTTAGAAGTTGATAAAGTTTCAACTATGACACGGCCTGGGTGTCATATATAATAAGGTTTGTTAAATAACTTGATATTGTAGTCCCAACATAATCCAAGTGGATTAAATAAAATAACTGACAAATGGCTTATTTGAGAAATTCACTATTACACACCAATTCACATCAAACATTTGAGAAATTCACTAAATTAATAATGCAAAGCATAATTTTGTTCGACACATCCATTGTGTTAAAAAGTCTTAATAGTAAAGTATTGGTTTTTAAGCTCCCACTACACGATAAATGTCTATCACTTACTTACGTACTCAGAGATGTCAAATGTTTCTTTAGTAGAGACTAGCTGTGCTCCGCGGTTTCACCCACAGCGCACCCGTTCCCATAGGAAATACAGGATAAATAGTAAACGGGATATCCTATATCCGTCTCCTGGTTCTAAGCTACCTCCCCACCAATTTTCAGCCAAATCGGTTCAGCCGTTCTCGAGTTATAAATAGTGTAACTAACACGACTTTCTTTTATATATATAGACTAGCTGCCCCGACAAACGTTGTTTTGCCATATAAAAATCAAGGGGTGGACTACCCTTAACATTTAGAGGAATGAAAAATAGATGTTATCCGATTCTCAGACTTACCTGATATGCTCGCTAAGATTCACGAAAATCGGTCGAGCCGTTTCAGAGGAGTTCAACCACGCACCCTGTGACACGAGAATTTTATTTAATAGATTTAATAAATTATTTTGACATGTAATGTATGAAAAATTATGTCAAAACCCATGTCCATTAACCCAACACGGGTTAATGGACATGGGTTTTGACAAGCCCGTTGGCACAGTGGCAGTGAGAGCGCTTACTGTGTCAGGGGTTGCGGGTTCGATCCCCGCCCGGAGTCAACAATATGTGAAGACATAGTTGTTGGCGACGACGTCTGGGTGTCAATTATATATTCTTATAAAGTATTTGTGTATGTATAAGTAGTAGTATCAGTTAGTTAGATTCCATAACACAAGCTTAGAGCTTACTTTGGGTCTAATTAACCGTGTGTGAATTTGTCCAAGTATTTATTTAAGTATTTATTTTATTTAATGGACGACTCTTGAGTGCGGCAGGTGCCAGTTTAGAAAATTAAAAAACTGGTCTCATCCATAATATTCTTTACCTCAAGCGGTACAAGCGCGTTTTACAGTAAAATAACAAACGTTTACAATAATTTCATAATAAAATAACGAAAGCTAATATTTATTAGTTCCCGGTGACTTACTTAATTAGTTGTATTTTAACAATGGTGGTTGACACAATCAAGTTATGGCTGTTATGTAATAATGCTTTTGTGAAGGTAATGCGTTGTTTTATTACGCTCACATGCTTTAAACAGTAATACCGTGTTGTAACTAATGACTTAGGTTTTAGTTTAGTGTGTTTTATGGTAGGAAAATTTAGAGGCTGGTTGGATTAGGATGGAAGGGAATATTTCGGAAGAAATGATAAATGATCTCATTTGATTATTTCTATGCTATACAAGATATCGAAAAAATACTCAAAATGCTGAATTTTTTTGACGACTCCATCAAACAATAAATAAATAGATTATTAAATATGACTCTATGTACTTATAAATTCGATGTGTCCAGCCTCTATCTATACTAAATATAAAGATAAAATATTGAGCAATTTAGTACTTTGTCAGATGTATAACATTTTTAAATTCATATTTACATGTAAGTAAGTATATAAAAGTTTTAATTAGACAAGATCCTTACATTTTTCATAGATTGTCTGGATCTACCTACAATGAGGGATAAATTTGTTCTAGATATTTCAACAAAAACAAGTTCTATAAAAAGAACATTGGCGCAGTCCAAAGTATAGTTTTAAGGCACTTAATTTCATGAATCAACGCAGTTCTCAGTAACCAATTGTATACAAATCATCAGCTATTGATTACCTGAAGGCTGAATCATTGTAAGCTCAAGTGTATGATTCACTTTTCTTTACAATAAATGAGCAATAAATTGTATCAAATGATTGAAAGGAAGTGACGTCAAAATAGTTTGCAGAAGGATGTAGCTTGATTGATGGCGGAAAGTTTGGGACGGGTTTTACCGGGTGTACATCCGGGTTCGAATTATAAAAATTGGGTGTAAAATATGTTTAATGAAATGGCACGCTATGGTGCAATGATAGGAACTTCGGTAGCAAACAATCATTTTTCGAAAAAATAAATTGAATTTCTTTGGAAGGGCTCAACCAATTACAGCAGCATTGGATTAAGTGTATAGCTTGAAGGATACTATGTTGAAAAATAAAAAAACGTTTACCCCAAACAATGTAGTAGTTTTATTTTTGGACGTACTTTTCTGACGGCCCTCCTTATGTCGGAATATTTAGATGGGTAAATCAATTGCGTTCTTTAAAAAAAATAGCTAATACCCTTTGATTTAGCTCCCCTAGACCCTCAGGATTCCTTCCCCCAACCGCTAGCTGCCGACGTCCAAGGTACCATAAAGTATTTATTTTTTCTCTTAGACTAAACGCCATGAACAAAAGAACTATAGAAAAATAGCTCAATAATCAAATACCTAGCTCTGTAGTTTAAGTAGATCACTGTAAATGGAAAAGTTTAAGCTACCAATTATCTTAGTCATCTTTGAGTCATGGGATCTCCCAGACATGACTAGCATTCATACAATTTGTCCCATTCCAAAAGCAAGGTTAGAGGGATTTTTCGCATGGGAATGGACGGTTTTGTTCTGCGCTACGGGAAAAATATGTCTAGAATTTAACTTGGCGAGACTCTTGAGCTATTAAAGCTTTTGATTATTTATGATGATCAAGGTGTGGTCTTGGAAGATTTTACAAGAACTTTAAGATATTACAGAAATAAAAAAAAATGTTGATTTAAAATTGAAACATGAAAAAATATTAATCCCGGTCAAATAAAAATGTCCAATAGAGAAATAATAAATATACAGATCTATACTAATATTATAAAGCTGAAGAGTTTGTTTTGTTTGTTTGTTTGTTTGTTTGTTTGTTTGTTTGTTTGTTTAAACGCGCTAATCTCAGAAACTACTGAACCGATTTGAATAATTCTTTCACTGTTAGATAGTCTATTTATCGAGGAAGGCTATAGGCTACATTTTATCCCGGATTTCCTACGGGAACGGGCACAACGCGGGTAAAACCGCGGGGCGCTGCTATCTTAAATAAAAGTTTTAGTAGCTGTAAAAAATAACATAAAATAAATCTGCACTGCCCGGGAATCGAACCCGGGTCGCAAGAATGGGAATCTTGCATGATACCACTACACCAGCAGTGCTTGCTTATTACGTTTGAAATTATGTAATACATGTCTATTGCACAACTTACAATCTAATTGAATGAATAAGGGTTCTTCACGAAATTGTCAATGCCCAAATTAAACTAGCCGTGCTCTGCTGATTCATCTGTATTGAAGCCGTAATTGCAGTACATAATTAAGTTTCTCTAAACTTCCACATGTAGGTATTTAGAATTTACATACTCGTAGATAGCAAAATTGGCCAAATCTTTTCTCGAGTTTTCCAGCGAGACAACGGACAAAAACTAATTTTATTTACAGGGAACTTTTTTAAAACTTATTAACTATCTCTAAAAACTTTGACAAACTTTAACACATTTTTATTTTAACACTTAGGTACCTATTTCACTAAGATAAAAAAGCAAAGTCTGTAACGTCCCACTACTGGGTAAAGGCGTCTCTTGTCACTGAAGATAATAAGATAAGATTTAGGTATTTCATTAATAGTAAAAAATGTTCCTGCCACATTAACAAATGAAACCAAATACATAAAGAATAAATAAAGTTGTACACTTGACACATTAATTAAACTAATCTACCTACAGCGTCGACACAAATGTCAGGCCCGCGTGCCTAATTCGTCACACCCTCACACATTCGCTTAATATTTTAATACATCCTTACCCCTGATATGACAGGATTAAAAGGGTCATCTATAAATTATTATGTTTATTTAATCTCATATTGAGACTTTAGAATGAGAGTGATGTCAGAAAGTAAAAATTTAAAAGTTAGGTAAAAAGGCGTATGTTAGTTACCATACTCCTCCGAAACGGCTTGACCGAGTTTCATGAAATTTTGAGAATCGGCCAACATCTATTTTTCATTCTCCTAAATGTTAGGGACCACCTTTAACTATAAAAAAAATTCTATGCCAAAACAACATTTTGCCAGATCACCTAGTTAATCTATACTTCTATACTAATTATTTTATGGACGTAAAGATCTAATTTTGTGTGTTTGTTTGCAAGGCTTGGGCTAATCTCAGAAACTACAAATCCGCTTCAAATTATTATTTTTGTTATAGATAGCCACATTCAACGGGTAGGTTATAGGCTATTTTTCATCCCGATATTATCACGGGAACGAGCTGGGTAAAACCGCGGGGCGGTGCTAGTAACTCATATTTTCTTTCTGTAACGTCTGCTTTTCATTTATTTTGATCCATCCAAAAGTTGCCTGGAAGAGATCGCTCTTTGCGCTAAGGCCGGTCTTTGTGCAACTTTTAATGTTATTCGATTTCTGTTTTATGTATATGTTAATGTAGTGACAATAAAGTGTTTATCAATCTATGTTAAGTAGTTCGCATAATTTTAATATAAACTAAAAAATATAGTGTATGAGCTAATATTCGAAATCTTTTTCTTTCCTACATATTTTCCCATTATTCAGGTTTGATTCCTGTCTGTCTTTTCCATTTTCCTCAATCATGACCTGATTTTCGTTGTTATTTTATAAATAGCTTTTCAACATCATTTTCCGAGGTATCTCCGTCACATTACTAACCAATAAAAAATGTTAGTAAGTCTACCACAGATACAACAATATAAATAAAAATTACCTCAATACTCTAAATTGTTACCCGAAAACCAAAACCGAACCGGACGCCAAACATGTAAACACAACCATCGGCGCGAGCGCAATAAAAATGCTGTAAAATTTTGATGTTTCTATTCAAGATGCTGCCTCTCTTTCTAGCAACGTAAAACGTGCTACATCTTTCTCTGTCTCTCACCTGAGAATGGCTCAGATTATTATCAATGCACTTTACACAAAGCAGAAGTTCGGAACAGAGTCTGACATTAATGTGACTCAGAAGGTAAATTGTATAGGTTTAGTGTCTGATAAGCGAAGGCAGATGAGGTGTCAAGTCATAAAATTAATAAATGGGTCTAGATTTCATTTTGAGATCCCGAATTTGATGGTTAATGGTTGTTTTTGATTGTAACGTTCATGAGTATTTTTTAAACTAACGCGATTTGAACACATAGTAAACGTATTCACACGTGTTTTTACGCGTTAGAAAGTTAATAAAGCAAGTAATAATAACTTACTTAATCCTCCCGAAATGTCGGGAAATAAAAAGTAAGTTATAACTTGCTACAAATTTTACAAAACGTTCACTATGTAACTAAACTTTCATTGTTTTTTTTTTGTTTTCCGCTAACACACGCACTATGCGTCGGGTGGACGTACATTGAATACAAAAGGAAAATTTAAAATTGCTTTTTCACGTCAAAATAATTACCGACCGACGACTCTGTTCGATTACTGTTTTGAACAGTTGTTGACATTGTTTCCTGGATTTTTCCATTTAGTTGAAAAATAAAACCAAATTCGGTAGAGTTTAGAGCACCAAGAGAACGTAGCTCAGCATTTTACCATAGTTTTCCTTTATAACCTAACAAGTAAAAGGGGCAGTATCGACTCTGACACCAGGATTGGTCAGGTTGACCATCCACTCGATGAAAAAGAAGATGAGAATGTAAGATACCTCTAGAGGCAAAGTAAAGGTGTCTTATCGTACAGAGAGGTATCTTTCCTCTGTCTACGTCTCTCGTTCACTGAAGACATAGATTAAAGACATGATGGTAGAGTAAATAAATTGAAGAAGGTTTTGAAAGTTGTATGCCAGTTTAATTCGTGCGAATCATCCAATAACACGAATAAGAAGCAGAAGAATGTTGTTTAAGGCAATCACAAAAAAACACATGACATGAGCATGCCATTGCCATTTTCTATTTCAGCGCTAGCATGCTTCGCACGTCGATTGTTTCCTCATTTGACTATGTAGGTGGCCTTTAAGCGGTCTAAAAAATCTGACACCAGTGACTCCCACTAACCTACACGAATTTTCTTACTGACCTTAACCTCCTCTGGGTCTGTTCCAAAACTAAAATTAACATAAACTTTGAAAGCATTTGTTTTGGTTTGTATTCAATCAATTAATTTTGGGCGCAAATTACTTGGTCGAGGTCTGTAATCAGGTCCTTTACCGACACAACCCGTTTAATGTTCGACCTGACTTTTTGAAATGTAATTTTAAACATATTTGGATGCGGCATTCTGCATGATCGCACCCGTCCTAATCATCGCACTAAAGACTGTGCAGACAGTTTATAGATGTTTTTGAGGTCTATGAAAATCTATCTAAATAAATAAATATAAATATACCTGGACAAATTCACACACGGTTAATTAGACCCAAAGTAAGCTCTAAGCTTGTGTTATGGAATCTAATTAACTGATACTACTACATATACATACACAAATACTATATAATTATATATAATTAACACCCAGACGTCGTCGCCAACAACTATGTCTGCACATATTGTTGACTCCGGGCGGGAATCGAACCCGCAACCCCCGACACAGTAAGCGCTCCCACTGCCACTGTGCCAACGGGCTTGTCAAATGAAGCGCACATCACAGACAAGACTTGTCTGTTGGACTAAATTATTCATCTTCAGTGAGATGAAAGGCCTTTGCCCAGCCGAGGGACATACTTTACCCTATTTTTTGTTAGACTAAATAATTGTAGGTACCGAACGAATCCTGTTGTTAAACTGACTTAAGACGGATTTGAATACATTGAAAAATCAGTCACTATCTAGTTAGACTATTTACTGTCTGCGTTATCTAATTTATTATTTAGCTTTATTCTAGGTTTAAAAATACCGCATCCAAAGCGCAACAATATCCATGTAATGAAATTAAATAATGGCCGATGATGTTAATCTGATTACCGATTTCATAGGAATTCGATCTATTCAGTATCGTAATCGATATTAATGGACCGTTTTCATAAGATGTTTAACCTTGATAATGTTATCATTAAGTGGTTTGATAAATATTATAACAGTGCAATTACATTCAGTTGTTATTGTTTGCTTGCGGTGGCCGAACTTGTTTCAATTTCGGTCACCGAATATGAAAGATAGTCTTCACACGTTGACTGCGGACACCTAATTCGGTGAAACGAATAATGTCTATATTAGGTTTATTGCGTTTTTGTCATTATACCCGGTATTTATCTATTTATATATATATATATGATTCTTATTGTTTGTGTGTTATAATATGTTATAAGGTGTACAATTAATTATCTAATCTATCTATTTACCCATTTCACACACACACACCCACACATCCATACAAAATATTTTGTATCCCCAACAAAACACAATCGAAAAAAACCTATCAAAATAATATAATAAGCATGACCCAGCACGTTCACATAAGAACCAAATTAAATATAATTAATTATATAAGCTCCAACACCAACAATTACTCAATTATCATAATTTTTGTGATCACTAAAACATTTCTCACGGAGAATGAATCGACAAGATCTAAACGTAAGCGAAGGTGGGGCGATAATACCTTAATATTCACACTAAAATAACCCAAAATACAAACAAAAAGCTACCCTATCTCTATCACAATAAAGATCACACTAGTTTTAAGTAGTAAGTTTGTGCAAGATACGACCATAGATTAAGATATTGATGGATATCTCTGAATGTTTTTTGACATTTGAGACAAAAGACGATCTAAGTTATGTTACGTTAACTTTGACTATGACGTGAAGTGGGGTAAACTAATAATTGATTAAGGCTCTTGCACATTACCGTGTTATATCCTGTTCAGAAACCGCTTGGCAAAATGGTAGTTTATATAAGATGTTACTAATAGTGACTAAAGTTTTTTTAATTTAAAATTGAGTGGTGGATATTATGATCTATCGTTACGAAAATTTTCGTTCCTATATATGTGAATAAAATATATGTCTATGTATGTATGTTATATATGTTATTAGTTAGTTAGATTCTATAAATAAGCTTAGAGCTTAGTTTGGGTCTAATTAACCGTGTGTGAATTTGTCCTGTACTACTAATATTATAAATGCGAAAGTTTGTGAAGATGGATGTATGTATGTGTAATACTCTTTCACGACAAAACTACTGGATGGATTTTGATTTAACTTTACAGTTTTAAAGGTTATACATCAGAATAACACATGGGATAAATTTTATCCCGAAATTCCCGAGGGAACGGGAACACAGGTACAACGCGGGAACACCGCGGGGTGCGGCTAGTAATCACTACATAGTATAAAACAAAGTCGCTACTTTTGTCTGTTTGTTTGTCTGTATGCTTAAATCTTTAAAATTACGCAACGGATTTTGATGCGGTTTTTTGTAATAGGTAGAGTGATTCAAGAGGAAGGTTTATATGTATAAAAATTCCCGAAATTCCCACGGGAACGGGCACAACGCGGGTAAAACCGCGGGGCGCTGCTAGTATATATATAATACTAGCTGCGCCCCGCGGTTTCACCCGCTTTGTACCCATTCCTGCGGGAATTTCGGGATGAAAAATAGATGTTGTCCGATTCTCAGGCCTACCTGATATGTACACAAAATTTCATAAGAATCGGTCGAGCCGTTTCAGAGGAGTTCAATTACGCACCCCGTGACACGAGAATTTTAACGAACTCTATGAAACTCGCTGACTCGCGGCTTCTAAACTAGCTCATCTTAACACCGCTTTGATCATTTCAACTAATTCAATAAAAACAATAATCCAGTAAGCTCGTAACAAAGTAGAAAACCACTTTTACTTTCAATCGGAGCTGTTAAATGTTAAACTGTGTTACCGTTAAATATATACTATTAAATAACGGTTACAGTTAGATAATTCGTTACGTGAGAATAAAAGTTACGTTACAGGATTAACATACTAGATTTTTTTTTTTTAATTAAATTATTTGTTTGCAGTTTATATTATTGTTTGTTTATACATGATATCGTTAATGAAATAAGTTGAAAATGGTATTATCATTTGGGTTTAATTGTATCTAGGTACTTGTTGGGTGTACATCTGAATTGTCATAAAATTAATCAGAGTAATTAAAGAATAATTTTCAAAAGACGAGGTTTCTCATAAAAAGAATACTAGTCCATCGAATATCGAATGAAGCTGTCCTCATTCGATAAAAAGTGTGAGACGTGCTATGACGTCACCCCACGTCAGTAAGTAGGTATTATTAATCAAATCAAGTCGTCGCGACGTCTGATAACACCACACGAGGCGGCGAGGGTCGGCCCCGCCCCGACACGCCCACGCAGCCCCCTCCAACAAAACCCCACGATTTTAATTCAAAATTCCACTTTCCCATTCAACAATTCCCGCTTTTTTAAATCAAAATTCCATTTTTCAATTTGGAATTCCCGCCAACATACCAACGTCTAAAGAGTTCGAAACAATGCAGCGTCTATGAAGACGGTTTCGAATTTGGAATGCTCCTGAAAATGTTTTCTTTACCGTTTGAAATTTAAAAGATATTTTTTGTGTAAAAGAAAATCATTCCTGGCTGTAAAAATGTTGTAGATAACCTTAGGCCAAATAAAAAGCCCAAACGATGCGAAGTAGCAGCGAAGTGAAGCCGCTGAGAACAACAACTTGCAATAGACAAGCGTTGTAATTACGCCTAATGTACTATATATGGTTGCCTTTGCAATAGCAAGATTTTTTTACAGTCCAGTTATTTTAACCTTGATCACTACATAGTATAAAATAAAGTCGTCTCTTTTTCGTGTATGTCTGTTTGTCTGTCTGTATGCTTAAATCTTTAAAATTACGCAACGGATTTTGATGCGGTTTTTTGTAATAGGTAGAGTGATTCAAGAGGAAGGTTTTTATGTAAAAAAAATCCCGAAATTCCCACGGGAACGGGCACAACGCGGGTAAAACCGCGGGGCGCTGCTAGTATTCCTATAAAAAGAATACCATAAATATATAACATAATTGATTTGAATATACAATATCAGATCAACACAATACCGCATTACATCACAACTCGCAATCATCAAAAGTCATCGAACTTCAAATCAATCGCAAGACGCAAGGTCATCAAAACAAAGCGAACATATACAGATAATTATTATAAAAGAGTTATACTTTTTATACAGATTATCCTATGTAACTACCCGACAGAAGGCTTTACCCATTGGGAACTTACCTTGAAAGGGAAGATTCTGGTTGATTTGATAGAGTCTGAAAGGTATAGTCGGATTATAGTGAAATTATTCTAACATGGCTGTTATGTCAATGTAATTCTAATTCAACTTAGAATACGTCTACGGATATAATTCGCTTTTATTTTCATCTGACGTTTCGGCCCCTTTACATGAACCACGGTCACCAAAGACTTTTGTTGTCACAAACAGTGATCACAGAAGACTACTGCAATCAAGGTTCCTGCTAAGGGGCCTAACGTTAGAAAAAAATATGTAAAATGAATACAAAGGTTATCCGCAAACGTGGCGCCAAAAGACTACTTAAGAATAATTGTACCAAAGTGACAGTTTAATACAACTACTGACATTCATTGCAGTACGCTCTCCAAAACTGAATCTAGCCGGCCATGGCAATCCCTCAGAGATCGTTGAGTAAGTTCTCTGCCGGGTACAGTAAACAAGTTAATTCCGTGGCACAATGGAGTCGAATCTCCGAACTACACAATAGGAGGTAATTAAAACGCAATCCAAATATTCTTATGTCTAGGCGGATATCTCGCTGGTGGTCGCAACTTCACTGTATTATGTCAAAGAATAAGTAAGGGAATGCATTTTGTGAATGCCTAATTTTAAGGCGCTTCGTTGAGGGTTTGGTAGTAAAGATTGTTTTTCTAAAATGAAATATAGTGTTTATTTGTGAGTTTTCTTATAATTATATTTTTCCCTTTAGGATGTCATATTAATCAACATCTTTTTGTTAAAATAATACACCAATATATCTACGAAAAAGTTATTAATTTAATAAACTGGCATGCATATATACTGCTTCAAATATATAAATACTGTACAAAAGAACTTTAACTGCGTAATTTTTAAGTATTTTCAAGTTCCTGCCAGATTCATTTTCCTATAAAAAAAAATATTTAGCCTTAGATATTTGGTCTAAGGCTAATAATAACCCGTGATTGTGCCGGGGTTGAGTGTCCCACCCTTGAGTCGAGTGTTTCCCCAAACAACCGGGGATGCACAAATGCCCCATTTATAAACAAAAAAGGTAGGCAATATGTATTTGGTTCTGTATGTATTTCTTTACTCTATGGCATGACTCCGCACCGCAGTGGCGTTCCCACAACGACCTCCATCGCTCATAGAGAACTGATGAAATTATATCGATTAACATGATAAATCAACCGATACGCGTCTACTCGATACCATCGATATGCCACTGACAAATTATTAGCTGTTCCCTGCACATGATGGTTTGTTATTCAATTGCTATTAATATTTTTAGTAACTCATCATTGCATGGTGGAGGATTAGGCGTGGCGATTACGCCTAATCCTCTTCGCTGTACTGATATCTTCAGAGACCTTTGGTAAATTGGACATTGCAGGCTAATGCTTTACTTCTACTCGTCATGGTCTTTCAGCATCTTTGTATAATATATTATTATAAGTAAGTAATACCGCGATTTTAATCGCATTTGACTCGTATATTAAGACATTTTGAAATGAAAAATACTCTGACTTTCCTTTGAATGTAGCTGTCATAGCATAGTCATTCCGAGTTGTGGCTTATAGTGGCATTTCTATCTGAGCGCTACCGTGCTTTGGTGAGCATGTTAAGCAGTCCGTCTTGGTTGATTCAATCTTTAAACCATGTTTGAGGCAGACGGTCTAAATACTCCGACACCAGAGTTGGCCATGAATAAATTAATCATAGCCTTTTTTCTATTCTGACTAATTTTGGTTTCAAATGGTAATCTCAGAGACGATCCCGTACAAACAAACAAACAAAAGCTCAACTTTATTTTATCAGTATGTATTTGATTTTAATATCAATTATCAAAGTCTAATAAACTAAGCTTATATAAAATCACGCAAAAGAAATAAGTCATTTAATTTTCTTACTTTAAAGTGTTATTTAATTAATATCTTGCCATAAATAGCATTGAATCTAAATAAGGCCACAGGCTAATTAATAGTTACTACATCTCTTTCACACTCACCTAGAGGCTCTTTTAAGATGTTACTAAGGATTACAACTGCAGGGAAACACAAATGTAATTATTATTGTAGTGTTTCTTCTTAGAGTCGAGGAACAAGCCCGGTCTTTTTAAGATGCATGCGAGGGGATACAGATCCAACTCGTAGAGGCCCTTTGAAATCGTTTAATGTAATATATCACCTACTACAGGGATTATAATTAATATTTTAATTATTATTGAATATCCAGAGATATTTACACATTACCAATATCAATACAACCTGTCCAATCAGTTTAAATTGAATATAAGTAAATATATTTACGCAATTACTGTAATTTAATGAACATAGATAGAACCTAAGCAATAAAATATGTATAGAATGTAAATGGTTGATCAATAGAGTTTTTATAGCCGTGTTTCAATTATATCTGACTTCGCAAATAGTGTGTAGAATTCTAAATGGAAGGAAATCGATGACGAGATATTTTTACAAAGAGTAGTTGTTAACAGATGGGGCACAGATATATAAGTTAGTGTTGTCCCGTAATGTCTCACTGCTTGCAAAGAAGCTTATCATGTCACTGAAGATTTCAGTACAGTAAGGGCTACACATAATACATCAAATGATTATTAGGTGTATATTAATAATATAGTAGATTTATTTCACGAGCGCCCCTGCACCATACATGTAGATGTAACACGAAATATAGAGCAATCAAACCACGCGTCTTTGTGTGTCTAACTATCGGTACTGTTGTCAAGATCCTTGTTTATGTGCATATGACATAACACTGTGAATAACTTTTCTCCGCTTACTCAGACCTACCATGCTTTCGCTACTTCAAAGACAATTTTAATGCGGACACATTGGATTTGCAGTTTTTTATCCTGCTATAAATAAATGACACATTGAGCGATAACTATGCAAAATGGGCGAACGCTTCAGTAATGGCTGTACATTCTCCGGTAAAAGTCAAAGTTCTATGTTCAAATCATGTATCAATGCAGAGAAATAAGTAAACAAAAAAACCAGATACTAACCGTTGGATTCGCTTACGTCTCCTCTACTATTTTTTACTCTTTGGCCGACCGATGCGTGTTGCATCGAACATAGTTTATCAAGATGGCTAAATGCTCGCAATTAGCTCATGTGAAATGTCACATGGACACGCTAACGAGATCCCGGGCCGAGCTTTAACGCAGCTTTTAAAGCAGCCACAGACGTCACAGAAAAAGTCCGAAAAGTTATTTGAAACTTATGTGTATTAGAACACCTGTTTATTATCTTTTTAAGCCACTGGATAAAAATATTTTTCAATGTAAAAAAATAACTGCATATATTATCAAATACATCATACTAATGCTATACAAAATAATACTTTTGTCTCCTTAATAATGATCTACAAAATATACATATATTAGTTTTAGGTTGGATTTCACCGTTGAATGAAAACGCGATTAATTGATGTATAAACACGTTTAAGCTCTTAACTGACAATTTTACATTTCACCAGCATGAAAAAAACGCAGTTAACGCAAAACTCGTTTAAAATCCTAAACGCCCGATATTGGCGGTTTAACGTCTATAAACGAGTTTAAGAACTGTCAATGTCGTTGCATTTCTTTTTTATACGTTTTGGAGAATACTGACAATAATTTTGCGCACATCAACAATGGAAAGAGCATTAGCACTAGCCTTCGAAGATAGTAGTGATGATGAGGACCTATTTGTTCGTCGTCCAAGGTGGATTCGTGTCAGAGAAGAATGTTTTGATACTCTTGATGACAAAGACTTCGTTACAAGATTTCGTCTCACAAAACCAACTGTTCTGTCGGTATTGGAGTCTATTGAAGATAAAATCGAGTTTCCTTCAAACATGTAAGCATCAACACATATGTTTACTCATGTAACAATGCGTTCTGTATCAGATACTTACGTAAGTAAGGTTATTAATGGTATTACTAGTTAATTCGATGTTCATATTGATTTCAGAAACAATAGCGTGTCTCCTATTAATCAGTTGCTTTGTGCTCTGCGTTTCTACGCAACTGGGTGTTATCAAATGACTGCTGCCGATTTATGTGGATTTAGTACTTCTACAGCACATAGAATTGTGCACAGAGTCAGTGCTGCCATTGCTTCACTTCGACCGCAGCACATTTACTTTCCTGAGTTACCAAACGAGATCCAACAGACACAAGTTGAATTTTATAAGAGAGCTCGATTTCCTTATGTTATAGGTGCAATAGACTGCACTCATGTGAAGTTCATCAAATCACCTGGTTAGTTTAAGATTATTTACCTATTTGTTGGTAGATTAATATGTATTATTATGTCAAACCCCAATAACATTTTGGTAACATATAGTACTTACTATACTTCTATTACAGGCGGGGAAAGCCCAGAGATCTTTCGTAACAGAAAACACTATTTTTCACTCAACATTCAGGCAATCTGCAATGCCAAATTGGAATTCACTGACATAGTTGCTCGATGGCCAGGAAGTACACATGACTCATACATTTTCAACAATTGTTATAGAAGAGCCATGTTTGAACAGGGCCAATATGGAAATGCAGTGCTTGTAGGCGATGCAGGGTATGCATGTAATAGGTACATGATGACTCCTTTGGAACAATGCAATAATGATCCTGAAAACTTATATAATGAATCTCAAATAAGAACAAGGAATTGTATAGAAAGATTGTTTGGTGTCTGGAAAAAAAGATTCCCAGCAATGGCTGTTGGTTTAGGAGTTACAGTAGAGCATTCTTTTCCAATAATCATCGCCACAGCAATCTTGCACAATATTGCAAGAAGAAGTGGGGAAAGTATGCCTCCTAATGATAACCAAATAATAAATTCAGCTTCATGGGATGCTCTATTAGCCTTGGGTAATATTAATAATGGAAATATACAACGAGCACAAAGAATAAACCCGAATTACAGAAGGCGCAGTGAGATAGTGACCAACTATTTTGCTAGGTAAGTTTACTCAAACTACCTACCTCCCTGATTGATTATACTTACACCCTCCTAGATTCCAACCCCCACATTTTATCCTATTGTGCCTAAATGGGATATTATAAAAACTCTATAAATAAATGCTTTTGTAAAATCATTTTAAGTAGTTGTAATACTATCAGTCAGTTAGTTCAGTGCTATGAGGAAATCATATTTTATTGGGATAGTCAGACATGGCCATACGTCAGATTATAATAATGACTATCTCAGATTGATTCACCAAACACTTCAGTAACTTTTATAGTTAAAAAGCTGATCAATATTATTTTTTCAGATTATCAAGATGAAGTCTATTAACATGGAATATAGAGTACTTATTAAATGATAATTATATATTATCACATCAATCAACTTGATAAATTCAATGTTATCAATAAATGGACTATAAATTAATGACCTCATTTTTTTTTTATAATTAAGGAAATACTTAAAATGAAATAAATGCTTTTATGTATACAAACTCTTTTATTTCTTAGAAAGTTCTAAATCTAAAATTTTTAATTTTATTTCTTCCTGCTTGGTTTTTAGGCGCTCCTGTTCCAAAATTTCTTTATCCTTCTCCTCCTGGAGTCTTAAAATTCTCATTTTTACTTCATGCTCCTCTGTAGCCTGGGTGTTGGCCAAAGATAAGGTCGCGATCCTATGAGCCGATAAATTCTCATCGCGCCTCAGCGTTGGCCTCCTGCGACTTGTTGATGGAGCACGGTGTTGGACTCTGCAAGGTGATTTAAAATTGCTGTTCTTATGAATGTGAATCAAATCGCGATGCAAATGTTTGTGAGGACAGATGGATATTTGTTTCTGTCATATGTTGAGTACAACACACAGACTACTTCTTATCATCATTTTCATGTAGATGAAAAGGTGGGGCAAAGCTAGTAGATAATTCCATTAAAAATAATTTCTTACTGGGGTGTTGGGACTGGGTAGTCTGAACTAGGGAGAGGAGTTGCAGACGCTGGCTGTTGCTCCTCTTGCACTGCATCCTCGAATTCCACCTGCCTTGGGCTCAGGGCTCTTAAGTTGGAATTTATTGTATTCCTCAGCATTGTGGGAGTGTATTCGGCCCAGTCCTGCAAATAGCTTTTATGTATACAAACTCTTTTATTTCTTAGAAAGTTCTAATTCTAAAATTTTTAATTTTATTTCTTCCTGCTTGGTTTTTAGGCGCTCCTGTTGCAAAATTTCTTTTTCCTTCTCCTCCTGGAGTCTTAAAATTCTCATTTTCACTTCATGCTCCTCTGTAGCCTGGGTGTTGGCCAAAGATAAGGTCGCGATCCTATGAGCCGATAAATTCTCATCGCGCCTCAGCGTTGGCCTCCTGCGACTTGTTGATGGAGCACGGTGTTGGACTCTGCAAAGTGATTTAAAATTGCTGTTCTTATGAATGTGAATCAAATCGCGATGCAAATGTTTGTGAGGACAGATGGATATTGGTTTCTGTCATATGTTGAGTACAACACACAGACTACTTCTTATCATCATTTTCATGTAGATGAAAAGGTGGGGCAAAGCTAGTAGATAATTCCATTAAAAATAATTTCTTACTGGGGTGTTGGGACTGGGTAGTCTGAACTAGGGAGAGGAGTTGCAGACGCTGGCTGTTGCTCCTCTTGCACTGCATCCTCGAATTCCACCTGCCTTGGGCTCAGGGCTCTTAAGTTGGAATTTATTGTATTCCTCAGCATTGTGGGAGTGTATTCGGCCCAGTCCTGCAAATAGAAATCTTAATCAAAATTTTACAATTATTTTTATTTCTAACTGTACTTTGTGAACTGTTCCGTAAGGGCTGTTGAGTGTTCCTGGATGGTTTAAGTTAGATCTGGACTTTAACCCGACCTGGGGCCCAAAGCAAACCACTAGTATATTTATAGCACAACTTTATAAAATCTATATAAATAAAAATTAATTCTCTCACCAAGTTTAGGTAGGTACTTACAGTAGTCACAGTGGTCACAAGTTCTGTAGCTTGCAGGTTTTCAATGACTGCATCTGAAAAACCAAAAATATTAATATGCTTGCCAAATTAAATTTTAAATTCAAGCTAGTTCAGATAAATGCCACAAATGCAAGTAAACAAGTGATTTTTAGTGAAATTTTTAATTCAGACTCTTTTATAGAACAAATACATGCAGGAGATTTATATCTCAAGCTGTAAGAATAATACATACCACTCATCACTATCACTGACTGAGAAGTCCCAGCCATTGCTTCATCAGTGTTACTGGAGGCTGAAAGAACAACTTTAATTAGCATGTTTTTAATCATTGTACCTACTATACAAACACAACACACTTTTGGAAAATATAATTAAATCTGTAATGCTGTTGATGTGTTTAAAGTGAATTGAATTGAAGTAATAACAGGTTATTTAAATCTAAGCTGTAGGAGAGCCTAGTTCTGTAATCTATGTATTTACATAAAACTCACCAATATTTGTACCATCGGAGTCATAAATGTTGGTGAACCCTGATACCCTGGTTTGAATTAGGTCGATCACACGATCAATAGCAGGGTCTTCATTGGGCTTTTTTGGTGGTCCTCCTCCTAAGTATAAAAGTAAATATTGATCATTTCAAATATTTCATACATGCAATATGGAGAGTATTAACAAAAATACATACAATATATAATCTGGACTAACCTGTAGCTATAAAACTTTGATTTTGTCGGGTTAACTCCTGCTTTGCTTTTTTTTTCAAATTTTCCCAACAATTCTTTAGTACAATCGGCTCTCGTGGATGGATGCTGGATGTGGCGTTGAATGTTTCAGCAAGTTTTCGCCACTCCTCTGCCTTCTGACGCATGCTGACAGCATCCGTTCTTTTGGACTCCACAACGTCGAAATGTTTTTCCACCAGGGAAATAAGCGTCAATTTTTCGCTGGCGCCAAAAGTTGGGTCTCTTTTTCTTTTCGCGCCAATGTTCGGCATAACTTCGCCCTTCCTTTTCGACATAGTTATATGCCGCAAGGGTACCAAAAGTCCAGTAAACAATGCCAAGGTAAATAGATCGCGCACGAAATCGAGTCCAGTATGCAAAGCCAAGTAAAACAGTCTGTTGTGAATTCGGAGTCCAGGAAACACGCAATAGTTGTAAAATTACAGGAAAATCACTCGAAAATACCACAAGCACACTCACGAAACTCGACGACAAGACGAGGAGAAACGGAATGAATAATATAATAAACTGTCATATCCTAATGGCGGATAACCACAGAGTGCAACACTCCCGCCGCGGGAGTGTTGCACTCTGTGGTTATTGTCTATGATTTTATGTAAATCTGTGGTAAATGTTCGTTTACGTAAACACGATCAAAATTTAACTCCAAAAAGCCGGTGAAATCGGTTTGACTATAAACGAGATTTTACTCGATATATAAACGCGTTTACATATAAACGAGTTTAGTTAAACGCGTTTTTAGATACTAACGGTGAAATCCAACCTTAATTCGTCGTCAAACATAATATTGGACAACATTATTCTATACGTAGCAGGGCAACATTTTCGAAATCAAAACTCGAAAACCGTCCGGTATGCGAACCGCCTAAAATCCTTAGGCCCTTCACTGATTTATGACTCCCCTATAAAATTCCTTAAGTTTTCTAATTGCGCCTCAATAGTGAAACGTCCAATCTTTGATATAAATTAGCGTGGCCTTATGAGAAGTTTGTATTCTATAGACAAGATAGAAAGATGTAGCGCTAAATAGGTAGGTATGGTATAATTGCTGTTAATTAGATATACTCGTATATTTTCACTAGCAGTGCCCCGCGAGTTTACCCGTATTGTGCCCGTTCCCGTGGGAACTTCGGGATAAAAAGTAGCCTATAACCTTCCCATTGAATGTGGCTATCTATTACAAAAAGTGCTATTCAAATCGGATTGTTTTTTTCTTATATTAGCCCTTGCAAACAAACAAACAAAGTTAGAAACTTTACGTCTTTATAATATTAGTATAGATTTGTTTTTATGTTCTAGTATGACTGCATACTGCATCTGCAGTTGGTCCACGACATTGATTGGCAGTCACGGTTAGCCGTCTGCGGTTGCAGTTAGCCGCGTGCGGTTACAGTCTGCGGTATAGCTACTACCTTAAGATTATGATGATATTAAGCGAATTTACAAACATCCAATGACTCTTGAATGTCAGAATTCCTCCGTGATAAATGCTCTCACACTTTTACACAACATAACTTTGATAATACAAAACTGTTACTAAAATCATTACCCCATAAATAATAACATTTAACAACAAAAGTCTCCCCACAGTTGGTAATTTCACAATATTAGCTGGCAACATTGACTCCCGCCACAAACATTGTGTGTCGGTGTCGCGGTAAATTCGCAAGGTAATTGATAATGATGGAAAATGATGCGTGACAGTAGCTGCGAGCTATGTGTTGTTCACATAATAGAGTGTACGTGCTGGAAAAGTGTTGCTAGACGTTGGAAATTACCCGAATTGTGTGGTAATTTATTGGAAATTCTATGTACTTAAAGTGGGTAACCAGTGTTATTATGTATACTAAATTTTAATGTTAATTGGCATGCTGTGCTGTAGTAGTAGTTTAACTGTTTGTTTCTGTTTACTATAGTAATTTTATTTTATCTCACGAGCGCCCCTGGGTTAAAGTGGGTACCTATAGGTAATTGTACATTAACATTGTCTTATTGTGCATCATGGTTCCGTTAGTATACTGTCAAAATTGTCTTTGAAGTAGCGACAGCATGGTAACGTGGTTTTACAAAAAAACAAAGTGCCCACAGCATCTGTTTATCCGTCTCACGAAAAAGTGAAGTTCTAACTACGCTACGTTTTATGTTTGCGCTTTACTCAAAATTGACTGAACGGATTTTCATGCAGTTTTTCTTATCAGGGTTATTCAAAAAGAAAGATTATGCTTGCATAATTGGCTGGCGAGTACTTCATAACAAAAATAATAGAAAATGTTGACCTCTAAAAGTAGTACAAAAAATAGCCTGCAATGTCCTACCAGCTGGGAAAAGATCTCTCACATCACTTATGATATCAGTATAGTGAAGAAGATGCGTAATCAATCTAAAAAAAGTAATATTTTATTAAAAACCTGGCAACATTACTGCTAATAAATGTGGTAACGTATACAGCAAGTAATCATCGTCGGATATTTATTTAAACACAAGTGTTTACTGACTAATGACGGACAATAACTATTCCATTGGCCGTGGGTTGTATTGTAGTTTATTCAATTTAGTGATGTGCTTAATATTTAATATACGACTATAATACGGATACGACAAACATTAGAACTTTAACTCTATTAAGTCGTAAACTGTTGTTTGTATAGCTTTAAGCCAGTTTACAAGCTGCTAGCGAGTAAATTTAAATAATGTTATTGTTAAGTATTTTGTCTCTTTTGCTCTTTGGAAAATAGTGTATGTCGGAAAGGGACAAACCATTTGATAAAAATAATTGACAACTATGTATATACCAAATATTAGAAAAGAGTACTTTTGTAAACCTTTGTATATTATAATTTGTTTAAACGGGAACTTACGTACGACGCACTTACGTACGAACCTATGTATAGTACGGTTACTGCCTACTGCCTAACAGTAACACTAACTACCTACTAATACCTACAAAGGTAAACTATTACTAACACTTACAAAATAATGGTTAAGTCAAATTTGTTGCTAGAAACGGGTAATAATAGACGGACCTATGCCAGTTTAATATTAGATGTTTTAAAGTATTAATTTGCACGTACTAAGTACACTTATAAAAGCCCTAATTAGGTGACCTAGATTAGTAATTGAAGCAATCTAGATTTAACTACCCCTATTTGGATAATAGGTTATAATGACTGAGTATTTGAAACTATTATTTAGACGTGGCATGTCTTGTAGCGTAGAGGTGTAGTGGCATGGCAGTCGCGTTGCTTATTCGATGTCTTAAGTTCATTTCCCGAGCTTAGAGAGGTATAATATTTTTTAAACTTACCCGATTTTCATACGAAGTAAAAATAATAAGATAAAGTAAGTTGGCAGTCTATCCCGGTTGTGTCAATTGTTAGACCATGTCGGAGGTCTTTGGGCGGTCTAAAACTCCGACACCAAGGTTGGCCACTAACCTACTCGAAATGAACAAATATTTACAGGACATATTCACACATCATTAATTAGACCCAAATTAAGCTCTATGCTTGAAATTAATGAATGAATCATTAAATCACTATCATTAAATCACTACATAGTATAAAATAAAGTCGTCTCTGTTTCGTGTCTGTTTATCTGTATGCTTAAATCTTTAAAATTACGCAACAGATTTTGATGCGGCTTTTTGTAATAGGTAGAGTGATTCAAGAGGAAGGTTTTTATGTAAAAAAAAATCCCGAAATTCGCACGGGAACGGGCACAACGCGGGTAAAACCGCGGGGCGCTGCTAGTTAGTTATAATCAAATCAAAATATTAAGTTAAACGCTCTAAAGATAAAATAAACACCTAAATAGTTTGACATCCACACTAAACGTTTCCTCAATAAATCTTTAAAGAACTCTTTATCAAAATGTATCTAATTTTTGAACTCATACAGGAAACACTAATAGTCCAGCTTCTTGTAAATAAATGGTTTAACACAATCTTTCTTAACAATACAAGTTTACGATAAACTTCCGCGGCGACTGTTTTATTGTATTGATAAAAGATTGTTTATTTTATTTTATTTATTAAAGCGGCATTTACACATGACATTAATAATTTAGTAAATAGCATGGATTCAAATACGGTGTGCAACACCAATTATTATTTGCCTGTATGTAAAAGTCTGCATAGATGGAGAAGTCTGCATCGGACTCACCGACAAGAGCCTAGCTCTTAAATGTATGATGATGTATGTAGAAGAATATTGTATACGGTTGTTTGTAACTTAATTCGGTTATTTTTTTTACTTATGACTTTGAAAAAGAATTCTCAGTTTGTGAAGATGGTTAACAACTTGTTATCCTCTTCTTTGTGTATCTTAACATATTTTTAAAGATAACCTTAATCAAGATATGTATGTAACTTCACTCATTTAATTTAAGCTCATTTCAAAGGCCACGACGCTTATTTCGATAGCATAGAGGCGTTTGTCCAGCAGTAAGACAGGACACACTAACACTATTACAAACTAACGTAGCGCTTATGGCGTAATTTGACTAAGCGATGCCAGTTCATTGCGATTGTTAAGCAACGTGCAGCTCGACCCTTACTTGGATGGGTGGCCCATAGTGGCATATCTGAGCGCTACCGTGCTTCGGAGAGCACGTAAAGCAGTTGGTCTCGGTCCCATTTGTTTCAATCGTTAGACCATGTCGGAGGCCTTTAGGCGGTCTAAAAACTCCGACCAGGGTTGACCACTAACCTACACGAACTTACAAACTAACTACTAGAATATTTTTCATCTTCATTTTTAAACAAATTCATTAGTAAAAGTACTTAATTTGATAAGAACCGAATACCTTACTATAATGTTATGCACCATCATGTTTTTATGTAAATTTGCGCTTTGATCACGTCTGTGCTCCTTCTCAACAACTTTACAGATCATTTGAAACATCAAACGGTAAGTAGGTACATATTTTTGAATAAAAATATTGTTAAGTGCTTCAAGTATTACTTAATGTTTAAGTAAATTCAATCATAATATTTCAACCTTAAGTTAATGATAAATATTCGTAAACCAACAGTTGCTTAAGCATTGTGCAATGGTCACAAAGTTATTGAAATATTTGTTTAAACATTTCGATAATAGAAAAAAATGTGTTTGGATATGTCTCATTTTCACAGGGAATGATAAAGTTACCGTATAAAAAGAAAAATGAAAAAGGGATCCCAATCAGGGATTGTAATTCATTCACTCATTTCGGAGGCCTTAAGGCGGTCTAATAACTCCGACACCAAGGTTGGCCACTAATCTATTCGAAATGAATGAATGAATGAATGAGATATACTGCAAAGGTGCATTGGAAGTTTTCAAAATGAATAATCCATCTACCATGTTATTGCAGAAAACCAAAATGCATTGTCTCTCATACATATAACAATTTAAAATTACATTTAAATTCTAAAAATAAAAGCACACATTTCACAAACCGCATTTCTCTTGCGGCGAACAAAACATTATTTTAAATCGTTTGCATTACAGATATTACTTTCAATTCTTTATTAAAACCTTGGTATAATAGACCTTAAGCAATCGTTATAAGGGTTATTAATATAACTAATGATAGGGTTGTCAGTATGATAATAGCTGAGGGGCACGTGACAAAATCACCCTCTCCTTTGAAGGGTCATATGACCCCTTAACTCTTTATTGTATGGACAGTACAACCCTATGATTATTGAGCGATTTGTCAACGGCGTGATTTACATGTCTGTTTGTCGTACTTTTATTGACAGAACAAATTGTATGTTGTTGATTTTCTGATGGGAATGATAAATTGATGTATATCTGTGGAGTTGTATTCGATATAATAACGAGTATAGTGAAAATCTTTTATTATTTTAGTTTTATACTCTATGGTAATTAAATATTTATTTATAATCAAGTATTACTTTCAAGTTCGTTTAGTGAGTATGAGGTCTGATTAAGAACTATTTTAGACGAGCCATTTAAGTCATATACTAACAAAGTAATCATTAAATTCGCCCACCATAAAACTCCATAAAACCAGCAACTAAATGTCGAAAACTATTATTCAATTTTGTCTCTACAATTTCCCATGGACGGTATAAAACGCGTGGGGCGACTTTTTATAGGTAGGGACTGCGATTATCGCGGCACTGTCAAACGAGATCTCAATAAGAACACACGGTTTCTATTGCTTTTATAAATATTACAAATGTGTGCCGAAATATGCAATAATCGTGTAGTATAATGAACGAGTAGGAGTGGCCAAGTGAAGACGCCCCACTAGGTTTTTTTACCGTCTGGGCGGCGCAATGAGCACGCCTTGCCCACGCTTTTGACTCGTCGTGCCGCGGCATGCGCGAACAAACACGATTTGAAATCGACGGCACATCACCGCCGGCACAGATAAAAACATAAACAAACTTTAAAAAAAACTAAAAAGGAATTTCGCGCGCGAATTCTCATCAAATACAGAACCGGTCTAACATTCAACAAATAACGTTCATAAAAATCTGTGATTGTGTTCGAATTTTAAAGTGAAAGTTAAAATGATACCGCGAAAAAAGGAACCAGTGTTGCCAACATGAAAAAGCGAGTTGCTATTAAAGAAAAACGCAGAATGCCAAAGACATTCCATGCTGCTATAGTTTTTATGCTATTTCTTTTTTTTAATATAGCGTGGTAAGTACCATGATTGTTATTTATAAGCACTACTTATACAATTACTTGAAATTACATGTATGCATCGTACAATATGTTTTCATCCTACATATAAAACTGGTATACCAATTAAGGACCAGTTATAATTTACAGTTTTTTAACTTCATAAAACTTTCTTGAGTCAATATGTGGTGGATTGCTGTAAAAATAAAAACTAGGTACTCATAACCTTATTTATTTTAATGAACAGTTTTTATGTTAATGAACCTATATTGTTTTTAATAAAATGTAAAATGTGTTTATGTATTTCACTTCACTACATCACTTATCATTATTTTAATCATTTGACATAACGAATTGAAATCAGTCAGTATTAGATTTTACTTTCATTTAACTATGGTTAAATGAAAGTTTTAACTATGGTTAAATGAAAGTTATATTAAAAATTATATCATATTATATAAAATAGTAATATAATTATTATAACGTTACATTAATATGCAATGAAGTTTAAAAGCAACTCTTATTTTCAAAACCTTCTTATTGTTTCTTGCACATAACAACAAAAGAAAGAAAACATACCTAATAACCTTAATTCTAGAGTCTAGCTTAAATCTCTCAAATTAATTGAAATCACAAAATCAAACATTTTTCAATATGGCCACCACATCTGCTTACATTGCGTCACACCCTAGTATATTATGACGAATCGATTTTCTGATTTTTTTATTTTTATTTTTTTATTAGAAAATTGATTCGTCCACATGATTCAAGAATCTCTTTATTTTCGGACTCGATTAACCAAAAACCAATTTCAACGAAAACGTACTTCAATATACTGATACCAATGCTTAAGCTTAAAACGAATGAATAATAAATGTAAATGGATGCAAATTTAAAAGGTGACAATCTGTGTGTCGGCCACCCAATAGGCAGTGATTTACACAGTATGCTAATCACAAGATATGCTGTAGCACGGCACTGTATAATGACGTGATTGTCTATGATTGACATTAATGTATGAAATTCCATAGACAACACTCTCTCAAGCTTACATTTTAAAGGTTTTCCATTTCCTTATAAGATTTGGGTTCATTCAATTCAATCCATTCTTTGGTAGAGCAACGCATGTTTCCAATTTAAATTTCGAACATCTGGGGTGTGTGTTCACCATCAAAAAATATCTTCAGTGAGCGTATCGAGATGTATTACATAAATCTAGTTAGAATTAGCGCTAACTAATAATTAAGTACTTACCCTCTATGCAGGCATTAATAAATCATTGAGTAATAATTGCATCATATTGATAAATTGTGTTTGTTTTGCAATTCATTACCAGCTAACAACATTAATTTATTTTACCATTGTCCATTGTTCATTTGATAGTCTCCATTAAATTAAAAGACACTGTTTTAAATAAACCAAAGGTTTATAGACGAAAGAAACGAAAGAGTTTCTATTAGTAGAAACTCTTTCGTTCCTGTGGTCAAACGATTTTAAGAATCAGTACCCACAAATTGAAGCTCTTCAAAATTCTCCAGAACGGAGTTCTCTCTATAGTTCTAAGTATCTAGTAAGATTTTTTCAAAATGTATTTCTCTAAAATCTTCCTCAAAACGTTTCAAAGAATAAAATTAATTTATATCTAACAGAAATAACATTACATAAACCCATAATGGCTCTCCCTCAGTAATGTCACTTTCAATACCTACCTATAAACATTGGAACACACTCACAGAACACCAGTATTCACTCGTAGCAAATCGAAGCAATTAAAAAAACTCTAAAAAGACGATAGTACTGATTTGTTTCCATCCCGTACTAATGGAATACAAGCACAAGTAGCCACTAAGATAAGTTTACACACAATTTATGTGCATATCACACTTATCGAGCTAATTGACTTTGGTTTGCATTTTTAAAGGAACAATCTGCCACAAATCACGTACCTATCTTTACCTTTCTCATGGTAGATAGTAAACAAATAGGCACTAAATACGTATAAACATTGTTAATACACGGAATTTCAATCAGACTAGCTTTCGCGCTGCGCTAAAGGTGAAAAGTTTCATTTGTTTGTCGCGCAATTTTAGCGCTAAAAAGTGATGAGGTAAAATTTATTTTTGCATGTGACAATTGTGTTTTATATTGTTTTTGCAATGAGTGTTAGAGAAGGGAAAAATATTTGCAGAATTGTCGGCTTGCTGGACGCGCAAGTAGCCGCAATTTGTATCGGAATAACCTTTGAATGAGTATCGTAGCATTTCATCAAGCCGACACTGACTTTAGATTTATTATTTTTTACCGTAGACGGTATTAAGGTACGAAATTATTGTTTTTATCTCGTCATGTGGTATTTTTAAAGCAATTATTAAGTTTCAAGTCGAGTTTTAATTGGATCACTCAACGGTCTTAACGACTGTCTGTTTGTTTATGGAACTCACTCGTTCAGTAAATATGAACGATTTTGTTTTATTTTATTTCAATTCATTTATTTTAGAGTTGAGTGTCATTTGTTTCGAAACATCTATGCTTGATAATATGCAAAAAAATTATTATGAAAGAAATTGATTTATAGTGTACTTAGAACATTATATTTATACTTGCATTATTCCTTCATGTCATGGACAATTTAAAAATGTTGTCTCAATTAACGAACGTATGAATGACTAGCAGCGCCCCGTGGTTTTACCCGCGTTGTGGCCGTTTCTATGGGAATTTTGGGATGATAAATAGACTATAAACTTCCCGTTGAATGTGGCTATCAATTACAAAAAAAATTACTCAAATTGGACTGATAATTCTCGAGATTAGCTCGAACATACAAACTTTTACCTCTATATAATATTAGTATAGATGATTGAAATAATCCTAATCAAAATTAGTATACCTTCATTTCTATTCTTAGACCATCTTCAAATAATTAAAGAAACAGCTTGACCGTGAGAATCGTGGAGATAACGACAAAGTAAAGAAGGAAGAACTTTCAACAAATAATAACTTTTTACAACTTTTTAGTGATCCTTAGGAGTTTTAAGCAGTTTTTTATAATTCTTCTTAATTCTATACAGAATCCTTTACGAATTTTTTATATATATTTTTTTTTAATAATTCTGACACTATTATTATTTTAAATAACATATAATACCTAGTATTTGTAAAAATACTAGATATTAAATACATTTTCAATATTAAGTTTTATTAAAAACCATGATTTCTTTTCAAAGGTATAAAACTATAGATTTATTGAATTGTAGAGCTTTTAAGTAAGTTTACATAATTTAAAGTAAGGTACCAGCTTGTAATATCCAACTTCAGGTCAACAGCCTACCATCTCCCTGAAGATATCAGTACAATGAAAACGATATTTGCCTTTAGCGCCATCTATTGGACTAGACTAGAACGTCAGGTTAAAGCTAGCAACAATCATTAATTATTTCATTTCGAGTAGGTTAGTGGTCAACCCTGGTGCAGTTTTTAGACCGCCTAAAGACCTCCGACATGGTCTAACGATTGAAACAACCGGGACCGACAATTTAACGTGCCCTCCGAAGCTAGTAACAATATAAAAGAAAAATAAAAAGAACCCGGGTTCGTAGTCTCTGCTCTGTACTCGTCTTAAAACAAAGACAAAATCTGATAAGGAACCAGTTTGTAATGAGTACAAACAGACACATTGTAAATATAAGGTTAAACCATCACTTACATTCCTTTTAACGCATCTTGGTACATAAGGACACTTTGGTTTTAGTAATAACATAACTGTTTGTACATTTTCGAACCTTGTTGCATTTCAATCACAGCGAAATACTGAGTTATACATGACACCTTTCAATAACAAGTTAAATTAATTAAAAACCCCTATGCAAAAATGGGTGACTAGATTTCTACCAAACATAGCTGAGAACTCAGACATGACAAGGACTCAGAAATGGATTTCATACGACAAAAACCGCATTGGTTCATCCGTTTAGTGATACGGTACCACAGACAGACAGACACAAAGCCATCGACGTCAAACTTTTAACATTAACTCTTACGTCAGGGGTAAAAAAGTAGTACATACTTTATTTCCCACAGCTGTGCAAACGCCTAGATTTCAGTACAGCAAAAGTGATTTTAAATAATAAAAAACTTAATCAAAATAGTTTTACCCTATTCAGTATGGTTTGAGATGTAACCTCGCACAATCTTAAAGTAGGTATATTTCTCTGAACTCAAAGTCAAATATTTTTATTCAGTTTTGGCCCCATAGAGGCTCTTTTGATCTTACATATCTATACTAATATTATAAAGAGGTAAAGTTACTAACTTTAATTAATTGTTTGATTGTACGGGCTAATCTCATGAACTTCCAGTCCGATTCGAATAATTATTTTTGTAATAGATAGCCACATTCAACGGCAAGGTCATAGACTATTTTTAATCATAAAATTCCCACGAGAACGGGAACAACGCGGGTATAACCGCAAGGCACTGCTAGTATTAATATGCCGTCTCTATTTAAGTAATATTTTTGATAAACAGGAAGTGTGACAGAGTATAGGAATACATCACGTACTAATCAAGAGATCATTCTCACGGAATATCACAGATTACGTGATAATGAACGACATTTTGTTTTTATTAACACTTAAATAAAATTATGTTCAAAATAAATCTTTAAAGCTTTTTTGTAACACGATTTCAGTTAGTTGAAGAAACATACTTTTGTAACTAAATCATGTTTTATAATCGACCATATAAATTTACTGGTTTCTTCTGTGACCACGATTCTTGTAAAAGGGCCGAAACGTCGAATAAAAATCACTACATAGTATAAAATAAAGTCGTCTCTTTTTCGTGTCTGTCTGTTTGTCTGTCTGTATGCTTAAATCTTTAAAATTACGCAACGGATTTTGATGCGGTTTTTTGTAATAGGTAGAGTGATTCAAGAGGAAGGTTTTTATGTAAAAAAAATCCCGAAATTCCCACGGGAACGGGCACAACGCGGGTAAAACCGCGGGGCGCTGCTAGTGTAAAATAAAACCGAAGTGTATCCGTAAACGTAGTTTAAATTCAAAATCGACCATACTTATTAACTTTAATGTCCTTTTATAAGAAACATACCCATCGAATTGAGACATTCCTTCATCGGTGTTAAAAACTGTCTTAAAAAATTTTTCATCTACGATCAAATCTCTCGCATATTTGATAAACTTTATAAGCTCACCTTAGATGAACTGCGTTTAATGGACCTAAGTCCTAAACTTAATCGAGATTACCTCAATATTTCAATAAACAATGACTAAAAACTCTTAAAACCAGTATATATTTAGCTATAACAAAGTTTCCAATCCATTAAACTCATATAAAACATATTTTATTGACGTTATTATACGAAAAACTTGCATTATTATCTTTATGAGCATGTCAACAAATAAAACAGACTAAAGCTTAGTTTACAATCAACAAATATACACCAATAAAGTTTAACATAAGAACGTTACTAATTGGACGCTTCTGAACTAATTAACGTCAAAATAATTAATTTATTCCCCAAATGTGATATTATCGAAATAGTTGTTGAATGAAACAATTTGTTGAGTAGCTACCTTAATAATTGGATATTTTGTCGGACTACGGACGCGAGCTACTAATTAATTTTGTTTGAATATTTCGGATGTTTCGCCGACCGAAGTTATGGATATTGTTGGGAGTTATGAAATGTTTCGTTAAGGCTGTGCTCTGATGAAATCAGCGAAAAGTATGTTCACTGATGGTTTTTAGTGCATTTTCTACAAAATAGACTAATAGAGTTGTAGGTATAGAAATGAGGGGTTAGCCACGGGACTCGGTGGATTTCGATATACTTACATAGAACGTTTACCCTAGCTAGACTTTATAGGAATTTTTTTCTTTAACCAGTCAAATATATGAACAAACTAAAGTAATTTTAGTTTACCATTTGTGGGCTAACAGTATCACCAAATATTCTACGACCCCCACAAACTCAAAATACACCTCTCTTCTGTCAAGAGAATATCACATTATAATAAAAATAGCTACCTACGTTAAAACAAACACAATTTGTCCACAGTTCAAGAGACAACATGCTTCCAACCCTCAAGTTGAACTCGGCTCTGACTTGCCGGCTAGTCGGTGGATTGACCAGAGAACAGAGAGCTGTCTGCCACGAAGCCCCTGACGCAGCGGCCGTAGCGTTCGAGGGTCTACAATTAGCGGTCAAGGAATGCCAGCACCAGTTCAGATGGCATCGATGGAACTGCTCGAGTTTGGGGACCAAGAGCAATAATCCTCATACTAGTGCTATTATGAGAAGAGGTTAGTAACCTCCTTTTTGACTCTTGGTGTAGGGTGCCCTCTTTTGCGCTGAACCGGGATAAATGTACTGAAAAGGACGTCAGACCTATTTTTGTAATTTTTTAAATGATTTATTTGATTTTTAATGTCTAGAATTTTTCTTCGTAATGCCTACTTGTACTCATTCGTGTCCTTTATTTACTCGTATACGAGTATTATACGGATATACACACTCGAAATATCCTTGCCTTTTTACGTTTTCATCATTAATTACAGTTTGAAGTCTCTAGAGGCCTTTAAAGGCCTTCTATAAGTTACACCTGTGACCACTCACAATCCCCTGAAAACCTCTGAAAAATTATCTTTCCGTGACACAAAAAAAATAATCCTATTGTTTATACTCCCCTGTTAAAATGAACCATAATAACGCCTCATAACATATTAAGAAATTAAACAAGTAATCGTGATATATTCTAGTAAACATAATAAATACTCAAATTCATCATAATTATCTCAAACTAACCTAAATTATTTATTTGATTGCATCCAAATTATTTTACTAAATCAGACCTTTAGTTACGGACACTTAAGGAATAAACATTTGCTAATCAACTCGGTATGAACTGTAATCTCTCGTAAATTACCAATTATATATAATAGTTGGGATATTTCTTAATTTTACTAATAAAATACAGTAGTTTGTTAAGGTGAGAACCGACTTGGTCATTCAATTCACACGATATAATATATATATTTGAAGAAACAGTTCCTCAGCATCCTTGTTAGCGAAATTAGTAGAATCTTTGTTTCTAAGTACACAATATAAATTCATTGGTATCCTTTTAGCTGCCTCAGCCTCGAACAAATTCCTCATAAAACTACAACAAAAACGACATAATTCCTTGTCAACTCAATGCTAAAGCAAAGCAAGAAATACTTATATGCCACCTCTTTTGCCGTTTGCCGTCCCAATGTGCACGGAGCCCAAAACAAACTGACTAAATTGCACTTCATCTTAAAACCTTCTTCAATATTCACATAGAGAATGGTAGTCACCTCGACCTGTATGTCTGTAATGCTTAATATTCATTTATTACAGTAATTACTCTCAATACGATTGAAACACGAAACAACTAGCAGCAAATGGAGAATGCTCGATGTAACTAGAGATAGATATATACAGTCGACTCTCGTTAATTCGAAACTTGAGGGACTCTTAAAATATTACGAATTATCGAATGTTTGAAATATCAAATGGTTCGTGTATGTTGATACAAGTTTGAACTTGTCGCTCTTTCTCTGCAACTTTGAATTGTCGAGTGTTGGACGCCGATGAGTTCGAATTAACGCGTCGTTTTATTATATATACAAGTTTGAACTTGTTGTAACAAGTTTGAACTTGTCGCTCTTTCTCTCTGCAACTTTGAATTGTCGAGTGTTGGACGCCGATGAGTTCGAATTAACGCGTCGTTTTATTATATAGCAACGATTTTTTCGTTCGAATTACCAAGTGCATAAAAATGTATTGATTTAGTTCGAAATATAAAGAGATTTTGTAGGGAACTCGTGATAACTTTGAATTATAGAGAGGTTCTAATTATCGCAGGTTGGAATTAACGAGAGTCGACTGTACTACCATACTGTAGGAGCTTTTTAACTAATAATTATATAATTTTTTAAGGTTGTGTGAATTATCAAGTGTTTGGGGACTTATTTATAATTTTACAACTTTACTTTTCAAGTATTTCAAGTATTGGGTACTTATATATCTATATTTTTACCGCTTTACTAATATAAAGTTACTAAAAACTGCGGTCTGAAACTTTGATAGGTTTGGCTGTTAACCTACTCTTACTTAGTATTTTTTCCTACAAGAGCACTTATCCTATCTGTAGGACGTATTTTTTTCGTATAAAAATACTTCTTAAAGGCACATATCCTTCCTTCTTTCTTATTTCTTTGACAAAAAGTAATGCATCTTACTAGAAAATTGCATCTGGTACGAATTGCTATAATCATACAATTATGAGTTAGATTCCATAATACAAGCTTACAGCTTAGTTTGGGTCTAATAAACCACCTGTGATTTGCCATGTAAACATTTATTATTATTTAAACACCACATTTTTGTAACTCAAACAGAACGTCAAATAATACGAAATATTACCAGGTGTTGGCAATCAGTATAGGGTCATTTCGCCTGTTCGCGTCCAGCGCCCTATTCGCGTCCATTTTTCGGACCTCCCTATAATAATTCTCGAAAATAGGTATATTAACACAGTAAATCGCCGAAAAGTCGTTACCGCTAATACCTAATCGTATAAGAGGCATATAGAAATAGACAAAAGTTCTGTGAGCTAAACCAATCATGTCTAGAAAAAATAGTTAGTTTCCGTTCTTCAACAAAGAAGCGCAAACGCGCGAAATGTCGGCAAAAAAATAGTGAGCAGGGGCGCGTTCGACGGTAAGTATTTTATTGTTTTATGCGTATTTTACAATACACAGCTGTTTTTATTCTTAAAGCATGAAAAAAGGAGTAATATTAATTATGTATTTGCTTGTTTTTTTTAAAGTTAACAGTTAAAATAAGGTGGACGCGAATTACTACACCGAATTTATAAAACTTCCACTTTGCGACCACAATGGACGCGAACTCGTGTATTTACGATTTAGTTAGTTTTTATTTTTATGTGATAAAATTAGAAAAAGGAATTTGTTTTTATTTTTTATTTATGTATTATTATCATACAATCGTAATGAGCAATTTGCGTCCACGTTATTATGATTCTAGAAAAAGATAATTAAAAATAAAAATCGTTCATCACATGTGGACGCAAACTATACCTACAAGGAAATTGTATTGTACCAAATTGCGTCCATTTTTTCATTAAATTCATATAATAGCTTATAATATATATTTTTTAACTTGTATAATTTAATATGCATTTAAAAAAAAAAAACTAAGAGTTAAAACTAATAACACTCTTAAGTTGAAGTTTTCTTTGCAGAAATTTCTATCGAAACTGAATCTGAGAGGTCTCTTATGGAACTATCAATAGAACGAAATAGTAATATTTTAGAATTGGATGCAACTAAAGAAATCTCTAGTACAACCATCTTCCGCAGCTGTTGGCAATTCAAGCCAAAAAAACCTGTGATCCATTTAAATTAAAACCCACCTAATGCTGCCTGAAATTTCTAAAGAAGCAAGGAAACCTAATAATCAAAGGACTCCAGCAGCCATATCTTCTGCTGCATGGAGAAAGTATTACGAACATAAAGCGCAGATCAAGAACGAAAAACAGGAAGCAATCCGAAAAAGAAAGAAAGAATAGAGAAATAGAACAGGAGAGAGCTCGAGAGGTTCAAAAAATTAATCCGAAACAATAAAAAGATTATAAAAGTTACATAGGAAACTATAGAGTCGATAAATGTGGAATATGAGAAAGAAAATGTACCAGACGTGGATTAACGAAATATTCTTGAATAAAGAATCTGTTAAAATACAATTTTTCTTTACATTATCTAAAAATATCACCCCTACATTCCTTTTCTTAGCTGGTGGACGCAAAATGGTCTATGGGTGGACGCAATTTAGATTTTTTGGACGCAAAGTGGGTAAAACGCCTATTTTTGAAGTTTTTCTATTTATAAAAAAAACACAAGTACTTTCGAACAAAACTGTAAGCGAACCTTATAGTAGACTATATAATGAACACATTACATAAATTTTTCATTGAAACTAGGGCTGGAACATTTTTATTTTCTCCTTCAAACTTGCCAACTCCACTAAATGGACGCGAACTGGCGAAATTACCCTACAGAAAATTAAAACCAGTCCCAAGGCACACATATTATAAAACAAAGTCCCCGGCCGCGTCTGTCTATCTGCGATAAACTCAAATACATACTACTGCACGGATTTTGAGGCAGTTTTTTTAAATAGATAGAGAAATTCAAGAGGAAGGTAGGAAGGAAGGAAGGTTTATCTGTTTAAGAAATCCCTAAATTCCCTCGGAAACGGGCACAACACGGGTTAAACCGCGGGACGCTGCTAGTATTAAAATAAACGCAACTCAAGCTTCGAACCTATCGCGATTAGCCATTACAATCCGAATTTATAACGACTACATATAATTCACGGATGTTAAAGTCGCAAGAGGTTTATGTTATAACTATAACTAACTATATGTATAGGTGTGAACAGTGAAAAGGCTTTGTCGATCTCATTTTTTTCGATCATCGCACACGTTGACGGAAAAATTTACGAGCATGAAAGATGGGAGACAACAAATAATAAGATGTTCTTTGTTGGCCAGGTGTGGCCGCACCCGCGTCATGATTTCACGCCACGTGTGGGCCAAGACTCCCCTCCTCCGACCCAAGGCATCCCATTGCTTTACCAATTAATATCTTAACTGAAATTGCCTCAGCGTCCGACGTTAGGGCAGCCATGATTATTCTATTTTCTTGTTTTGGTTGCGCTTGTGAATTTAATGTTGTGCGTATTATGTATTTTTATTTTATGTTTTCGCCGTTTTTAGTACATGATGAGATTTGAAGCATTTTTAAGCGTTTTATATTAAACTAGGTAGTATAGATAAGTATTCGTAGTTTTAAAACAACTAAATCGCAAATAAGTATTATCAAATCATGTATGTATATTGTACACCGTTAATTCTAGTAGCTACTTTTAGATAATATCTCTGCAAACCTTGACTGTAAGCTCTCATTATGACTGGAAGCTTTTCTCTGACACAATGTCGTCCATTAAACATCACAAACTGATGGACGAGTGATTGAGCCGTTTGGAAACATGTTTCATAAACACAGATCAGCCGGAGAGTAAGTAGATTATAGACATGAATTGAACAGGGATTATTCTTTAAAATGTTACCGTACCATTGTGCCTCGGACAGTATTAGTATTGGTAATACCCCGTAACAACACCTTCCGGCCTTTCAGCTACACGAACAACGTTCCAACTTAAAAATTGTGAAAAAACAGCGTAACTAAACACTTAAACATCTTTCTTAACGTGTCCATTGTTAAACTCCGAATTGAAACGCCGAGGGAAGAATGAAAGCAAAAAAACGAGAACAAATCGAGAGATGCTTTTAAATAGGATAATAGCGATCGATGATCGTAGGAGAAAGATAATAATGATTCTGTACCGTTTATTTTTTTGCTGGAATTGTATCGTGGAGATTCCGCGCGGTATTCTGGATAGATCACGGGATTTGTTCCGCTTCCCCGGGATCCTCCACACGTCGTTAGCGCTCTTGTTGTACGTGACGGAGTAACAATACACCAACAAACATTAGACTAGAGTTTTGTGAGGCTAATGAGTGTATTGTGGGATGTGTTGATGAGGGGTGAGATTAGCGGCCGTCGCGTGATGTGGCCGCGCCGTGAGAGAATGATGCGTCCGCCAGGGTGGCTGCCCGCCCGATACATATCAGACGCCCGCACGTGACTCGCATCCACAACGAATGTCTCATAAAAAAGTGACATTTATTGGCGTTTTATATCATCGACGTGTCAACAGGTGACGACGACAATGTGCAATCATGATCCGGCAAAAACACACGAATTGTCGTGGGAATTCATGTAACAAATGATACCTTTTATTTTAAGCCTGTATTTATGCTATTATGTCAAATGTCAAATATGTTGCCGAGTCATGAATGAAACATCAAGGTGTTGGTGCAATAATTTGCGGGTGTTTCGGATGGAATGGTGAAGAGGATGATGGGGCAGAATGAGAGGGCGTAGAGATCGGAATAGAGGCTGTTACGTGTCGAAATGTTTCGGTGCTGTCCCTCTAATGGTCGCGATAACATCGTCCTCTGCGCGTCAACAAATCGTGCTCCTTCAGAGGCCTACTAAACTGTGAGAAAAAACACACAAAGGCCACCATAAAAAAAATATGAATTTGTCCAAAGTTCCCAGTTTTGGACGTGACATCGAGTGGTTTTTTTGTTTCGACTTTTTGTTACCTGTCGGATTATAAAGCGGCTTTTAAGGGTTAATTAAGTCGAGAGGTGTATGAGTGATCTTGCGGAAATTTCGAAATAATATTTTAATGGAGTGATGATTCAACCGAATTTATGTTTAATTATATTAAATATATTAATTGGCTTAGTATAATTTATGTTATCTGGATGTGTGATCGTTTATTTGGGCATAGCCGGAGTGTTATGGCATGACGTCATTCACAACATTGGTTTCGCGTAACATCATATTGGCTGGAATATCGGCTGTTTCGGTAATTAGCGATTCGCAACACATGACCATACCCTCGGGCGAGGTTTAATTGGTACAAAAACCCTTCAGCCACCGGTGAATAATATACATGATTATTATTTAATTCCACATCTCGAATTATGTCTCGGAAATAAAGTGTTTTATGTCGTGATGATTACTGACATGTAATATTCATAATTAACTTGTATAGGATAAAGTAATTTCGCAAATTGTCAAGTCTGGTTTTTCGCTTCATTGAGGAGGAAAAGAAGATGGCGCATTTTGTTTAATTTTATGAATACTTTCCATCAATACCTTAAACGTATTGCAATGAATAAAAAGCTTCCGAACCCGTTAACCATTGAAGAAACAGCCAGTATAAATCTCATTATTAATCATTGAGTATCGAATAATGGGTGAACATGTTGAATTTTCGATGTGACAAGAAAAACTTTGTTCACGTTCATTCATTTTGGCGCCAGATTTATAAGCTTCCCGAAGCGAGAAGGTTTGTAAAAAGTAGTTTTTAAAAATCGAAGTGCATAAAATAAATCGCGTATCACGCTTGACATGCGCGAACACCAAGATACATCAAGACGATATTTAACTCGCGGAAAAACCCGACCACCGCCGTGCTGTTCGGAAAAACGCATCATTATGCGCATCTGTTTAAATATAATGTCCACGCTTAAAGAATCACAGATGAATAAAACGTTCAATGATAATTGAAATTTGTATTTACTTAGTCCGTTAATTTTTTTGCGAGTCGGGCGCCGCGGCCTTATACGGCACCAATGTAGATTCGCCAATTTAATGCTGACTTCGGGGAATCGATGTGGTTCCGAGATCTCGGTCACACGACTTGTCTACAGAGATCATCATAACAATCGATTAATTCAAAACATCGCTTAGTTTTTATACAATTTGCAATGATGACACAGCCTGTTATAGAACATATTATTTCGTACTCGACTGTACTATCTCTAAGCTAATAGCTCAGTTAATTAATTAAATTATACAGCATGTTGTGATATAAATAACCACTTCGTATGTCGACATCTCGTAACCGAAATAATTACAGCAACATCATGCATTATTAAAACAAACATAGAACAAAAAACAAAATGGACAAGTGTAAGGAAAGAATTTAAAATCTGTCACCAGTTGTAAATTCAGAGCATTTCGTTGGAAAAAGTTAAAAAAAGAATAAACGGAATTCATTAAAGTCGATTAAGGAATTCGGCACGGGTATCGAATGCGGTCGATTAACAACCTTAGACTCGACTAATTGGCACAAATTGACACTAAACCGTGGGATGATGGTGATTACAATTCGAGCGAGACTAAGAAAACGAATCGATATTAAAATATCGACTTGATCGATACTAAAGAATAAACAAACGGGAAACACTGAACGTTATTTATAAACCCGTAAAAGGCATTGTGTAGCATTCGACCATAAATGTGAACCAACTATGGCGGAGTTGTCAATAACATGAAATCATCAAAACCTATCACTGCGGTTGGAAATAAATCGAGTCATATCGATAGAATCGGTTCAGTCGATCGACTAAAATACATTAGTCACAACCTTCTCTGTGGAACATGAACCGTTGTTTTATTTTACGAGCGAATTCTTCTATGCCGAGAACATTGTAACAGTGCTTACACTGTTATGGTTGCTTACCTTTATCTATATTAATACTAGCTGCGCCCAGCGGTTTCACCCGCTTTGTACCCGTTCCCGCGGGAATTTCGGGATGAAAAATAGATGTTGTCCGATTCTCAGGCCTACCCGATATGTACACAAAATTTCATGAGAATCGGTCGAGCCGTTTCAGAGGAGTTTAACCACGGTACCCGTTCCCGCGAGAATTTCGGGATGAAAAATTGACGTTGGCCGATTCTCAGACCTACTCAATATGCTCACAAAATTTCATGAGAATCGGTCGAGCCGTTTCGGAGGAGTACGCGAACGAACACTGTGACACGAGAATTTTATATATAAGATTATAAAGAGGTAAGTTTGTAAGTTTTTTTGGTTTGTATGTTAGAGCTAATCTCAGGAATTACGGGTATGTGTACTCGCCTGCTAAGACTGAGGTCCTGAGTTCAATTCCCGGGTCGAGCGAAAAACATGTTTCCTACTTTTGAAACATGGCTCGAGTTTACGATCACCAACCCGCACTAGGCAAGCGATTATGCGTAATCCTCTTCACTGTACTGATATCTTCAGTGAGATGAGAGGCCTTTGCCCAGCAGTGGGACATTAAAGGCAAATACTTTTTTTTTAAATAGTTATATTCAACGGGAAGGTTATAGGGTATTTTTCAACCCCCAAATTCTTACGGGAACGGGCTCAATGCGGGTGAAACGTGAGGCGCAGCGCCTCACGTTTAGTTAGTGTCTACAAAATAGAGAAAGACATTTGTACCATACTTGTAACATTATCAACAGTGCTAACATTAAACACACGCCTATTTGTTTAACAATTTGTATCTAATAAATATCAACACTTTTTACACAAAACTAAAGATTATTCATGTGAGCGATAAGATAAATACCAAGTGGTAAAATAAAACTGACGCCCGTATTTATAGACGTCAAATATATATTTATTTTTATTCACACACGGAGAATTAGACCCAAACCACGGTAATATTTACTGTGCCCAAACTAAGCTCTAAGCTTGTAATATGGAATCTAACTGATACTAGTACATATACTTACATACAAAAATACTTAATAAGAATATATAATTCACACCCAGACGTTCGTCACCAACAACTATGTCTGCACATATTGTTGACTCCGGGCGGGAATCGAACCTGCAACCCCCGACATAGTAAGCGCTCTCACTGCCACTGTGCCAACGGGCTTCTCAAAATGTTTCCTTAGTAGAGATTTAATGAGTAATTTTGACATTTAATGTATGAAAAATAACTTCGATTACTTAAGTGTCGATTTAACAGACGTCTCTGAGCGGACTTACAATCAGCGCACTTGATCTCAAACCACTTAATAATAACAAAACTTAATAAAATATAAAATTTGGTGATTAAAATACTTAAAAATCTTGATAGGAAGGCAGCTAAAGCAATTATACCATATCGCGGAGCTGTCAATTAGCGTCCATCGTGAGGGAAGGCGAGGGCCACTAATCCACTGATAACAGAGATATACACTTATTAATCACTTGCCACAATCGAATTAATTTATACCATTCTTTCGTATAGTTTAATCGAGATATTGAGAGAAGAATTAAGCTACAATTTCACGTTCATTTTACTCGGCTGCGTCAACAAAATAATTTTTAATTTACCTGTGATATGAATAAGTGACAATAGCTGCTCATTTTTTTCGTTAACCATACATATTATGATGTTTACAGCAAATAGATGTCAACTCTATAGACAGCTTCTATAGACAAATTGTCTTTGCCTCCCTCACTGTAACGATAACTTTCGTCAGAAAACTAATATATCTGCATCGCTAATAACCACTCTAAAAGTGTTTTAGTAATTTCGACATACTAGTTACCGAAAACTGCAATGCATTAAGTAAGTAAGTAAATTTGAGGCTAGTGGGCATTGTGGGCAACTCTAGTGTTGAAGTTTTTAATTTTTTTACTAAGTTTCACTTATGGTCTCCGACATGGTCTAACGATTAATACATACGGGACCGACAATTTAACGTGACCCTCGAAACACGGCAGTCGTACTTCGAGGGTCACCATCCAAATTACATAAAAATAGTACTAGTGTATATTGAATTCATACCCCAGTACAAAAGACTTCAACGCGTACAATATTATGAACTCATTCGTGGGTCAACAATATGCAAAAAACAAGAATAGGGCTCTTTCAAATTAAGTGTTCTCAGTCATCCTGCTGCTATATGTGCGTTTCATCTATGCTAAACAAAAGAACATCCGTGCGCGCGGACGACTACACAGTGCATACTACTGCGACGCGTAGCCGGACGACTAAAAAGGTTTAAATTGAAGGAGTCCTAGTGTAAATCGAGAGAACTGTACAGTAGTGTCGAAGATAAGAATAAAATAGGCAATTTTTAATGAGTAATCCTTAAGTATAGTCCTTTAGAACTATGAAATCCCAATCTACCAACTACATATTAAAGCTAAGCAATAAATGTATCTTCATAATAAAATATGCGTCTAATCGCAATTTAATTACCAACAACAGACAAACCCATTAATCTCTATTCCTATTACAGTTACACAAAGAAATTACTCGGACAATTAACTGTTTTACCTAACTTGAATGCAAATCGGCTATCAGCTGTATATGGTCATAAGATTACATTGTGCTCAAAGATATCCTATCTTCGCGAGAATCTAGAATGGATTCAGCGTTTAATTTATAGCGATGGACTTGACTTGAACGTACGGCTCGAATTGACAGAAAGTGGTATAATTAATTTATTTGTTTTGCTATGTAAAGCCACGGCTATGTAGAATGAGGTATGGTTTTAAAACTTTCTTTATACATATAACTAGCAGCGCCCCGCGGTTTTACCCGCGTTGTGCCCGTTCCCGTGGGAATTTCGGGAATTTTTTTACATAAAAACCTTCCTCTTGAATCACTCTACCTATTACAAAAAACCGCATCAAAATCCGTTGCGTAATTTTAAAGATTTAAGCATACAGACAGACAAACAGACAGACAGACACGAAAAAGAGACGACTTTATTTTATACTATGTAGTGAAGTCCTTGAAAATCTAGAATATACATATATAATGCTCGATATCAAATTAAAGTCGTAGTTTCGTCTGGATAAATGAAGGGAAAATTAATACTTCGACAACGTCAATGCTACTAATATTAAGTTTGTGAGGATGGATGTATGTATGTTACTCTTTCACGAAAAAACTACTCGACGGATTCAGATGAAACTTTATAATAATAGAGGTTATTCATTCGAATAACACATGGGATACATTTTATCCCGCAATTCCCGCGGAAATGGGTTCGACGCGACGCGGGCGTGGCTAATTACGCACAATATGTAGTAGCATCAGTCATTTAGATCCCATACCTAATACAAGCTTCAGAGCTTAGTTTGGGTGTCTGATTTACCGTGTGTGAATTTGTCCTGTAATTATTTATTTATATTTAATAAGTTACACAAATTAATTAAATCCAGTCATCATTTAGTTATCAAAACAAATCCTGTACAAAGCATAACTCAATTCCATGATAAACTACAATGATGAAGTATCGAATACGATCGGAATGCGGCATCCAATATAATTTATATGAATTAAATACTTGTCTACTGAAACCATGGACCAAGAACGATGTGATCTCCGAAGATTGTGAAGATAGAGTGGTTCTCAACCAGTGGCCCGTAAAACTACAATTTAATTATAGTTGTTTACTCGTAGCGTAGTTTGACTGGGTTGATCTCATCTCGGCTGTTAAGCAACGTGCAGCTCGGTCCCTACTTGGATCCCCGGTTGTTTCAAACGTCAGAAGATGACAAAGGCCTTTGGGCGGTCTAAAAAGTCTGACATCTGGGTTAGCTACTGACCAACTCGAACTTGCTTACTTAATTATTATCCTATCCTACTATAATATTATGAATGCGAAAGTTTGTGAGGATGGATGTATGTATGGATGGATGTATGGATGTATGTTTATTGCTCTTTCACGCAAAAACCACTGAACGGATTTGAATGAAACTTTACAGTAATGTAGGTTATATATCAGAATAACACATGGAATACATGTTATCCCGAAATTCCCGCGGGAACGGGTACACCGCGGGGCGCGGCTAGTAGGTCAATATAACAGAAAACAAATGTGTTATGGTGTTAAATGATTTTATCGCGATCTAATTGAAACTCATTTTACGTTGATGGTTTGTTATTCGAATTAGGTTAACTTTGGATCACATAGCACTTTTTATGGTTCCGTACCCAAAGGGTGAAAACGGGACCCTATTACTGAGACTCCACTGTCCGTCCGTCCGTTGTACCAGGCTGTATCTCAAGAACGATGATATCTAGACAGTTGAAATTTTCACAGATGATGTACAAAAATAAAATAAAACAAATATTCAAGGGGGGCTCCCATACAACAAACGTGATTTTTTACCGTTTTTTAAAGTACGGAACCCTCCGTGCGCCCGACTCGCACTTGGCCGGTCTTTTTTTATTCTTGTCGACTCAAAGTCATGAAATCCCTCGGAATACATCGAATACGATCGATAATATAAATAAAATCATAATCAAGACTAATATGTTATTCTATGGAGTTAGTTTTGTATGACGATAGGGTATCGTTTTAGGATCGTGGTATAGTACGATCGAATTAGGATCGTATTCTATAGAACAAGACCGAATCAAGTAGATGTACTAAGATAAGTAACCTCGTAAACTGTACCGACTTATACAAACGTTATTAAATTAGTTCTTATATTAGAAACCCTTCAACTGTATTGATAAAGGAGAAGTCTTTAATCCCATTATCTATTACTTAGTATTCAGATGAAAACTTGTTCAATATTAAACGTGGACGGAATAAACATGTACAGTACTCGGCAGAAAGCATTACTCGTTAACTGTTGGGTGATGGTCGGCTACATTCAGTTTTTTAGAGCGTTCACTGTCACACTACTAATATATTTCTATTTATATCAAAGATGATTAAAATTTTAATAAATAATTAAAAAATGATCGTTTTGTCCCGACTAATTAGTGAAAAAATACTGTGTTTTGTATTTCGTAATAGGTATGTGTTATATTAAGCACGCTGTGGCGCCTAATAAATTGCATTTATATTTTAATGTTGTGTTATGTGAGGGCATTGCAGGCTGACTCACCTGATTGCCCGAAAAGTAAGATGATTCCGTGCTTCGGAGGGCACGTTAAGCCGTCGGTCCCGGTTACTTTCTACGGATAGTAGTCGTTACATGACCCATGTCAGAGGCCTTTGGCGGCTCAAACTCTGACACCAGGATTAGTCAGGTTGACCATCCACTCGATGAAGAAGTGAAGAAGTAGATAATATTTGTATAGTGTAACTTTTACTGGCTGTCCTTAATAAATAAATAAATATTCGAATAATGAGCGCAGGTTTTTAGTCACGTTAAAAAGAAAAAGAGTTTGTTTGTTAGTTAATCGGTTTGTCGGGAACCAATTTCACATGAGTTATTAAAGCTGTGCAAAATCATAACTACCCGATCATCTTCGCTTCTATCCTCCATCCAGATCCATGGGTAACAGTTTCTGCCGGGTATTGTACCTCCATTAATATAATAGTGTAGGTAAAGCGTTCGCGTGGGGTCTTGTGAAAGGTTTTCAATATGTCCTTTTATCCAGAGCGATGTTATTTAGATGTCCCATTTAATAAAGTGAAGTAGTGATATGCTTGGATATATATATTCATGTACATATAATATACTTATATATAGATCTACGAGTATCTAATATATAAAAATCTCGTGTCACAGTTTTCGTTGCCATACTCCTCCGAAAGGGCTTGACCGATTTTGATGAAATTTTTTGTGCTTATCCTGTATCTATGAGAATCGGCCAACATCTATTTTTCATCCCGAAATTCCCGCGGGAACGGGTACCGTGGTTGAACTCCTCTGAAACGGCTCGACCGATTCTCATGAAATTTTGTGTGCAAATCGGGTAGGTCTGAGAATCGGACAACATCTATTTTTCATCCCGAAATTCCCGCGGGAACGGGTACAACGCGGGTGAAACCGCGGGGCGCAGCTAGTAGATAATATAATAATATAATTTTCTATGGCTGGGTTTTAGAATGTGAAATGCTTACATGTAAAATGTGATTGGCTTCTTTCATGTTACTCAGCATGAGTTATCGTGAATGAAATGTCAACTCCTGAATGAAGAAATGTAAATTCTAAAAGAAACGACATGGCTTCTTTACGTAGTAAAAAATAGACAAGAATACCAAAGTTCCAATTTTTTATGGTTATAACTTCAGTGATTTTTTATTGTAGAGTCTATTTTTCTTAATCTTATGACTATGTGGGAAGCCATAAGGTGGTCTAAAAACTTTAATTGCACTATGGTATATATGGTATGGTATGGATTGGCCACAATAAGAGTTTAAATACAAACGAATACTCACTTATTAGATTTTAGTTTGTAATACTTTTATGTCAATAAAGATATTTATTTATATTTATTTATTTAAAGATGATTTACATTATTTTTTATTCTTTCAGGATTCCGCGAAACCTCATTCCTGTACGCGCTAACATCGGCTGGAGTAGCGCACTCAATAGCCCGCGCATGCGCACAAGGAAGGCTTCTCTCATGTGGCTGCGACCCCCTCGGGTACCGCGCCTCCCACGACCCCCGCGGCAGAGCGAAAGTCAACAAATGGGAGTGGAGCGGATGTTCCCATAACCTAGCCTTCGGGATAGAATTCTCTAGAAAATTCTTGGACGTGAGAGATGAAATTGACGATTTGCCGTCAAAGATTAATGTGCACAATAATATTGCTGGGCGATCGGTGAGTATTGGAAATATATGTTTGAGAATCTCTCTTAATCTTACCCTCCGAAGTACGGTAGCGCTCAGGTAGATATGCAACTATCGTCATCTAAATGTGCTGAAAACTATTGATCACCTTACTTTCACCAACAAATACTTTCCATTATTAATCGACTTTCGATCGATCTTCGCTCAATTCTCGAATCTCGTTCGCGCAACAATGGGCTAATGTTCGCGCGGCTGCCGCATGTTATCTGGGTAATAAGCTTAAGAAGGTTTAAAAGTAACGTAGAAGCGTTCTGCATCGTAGTATACGCGATGACATTCGCGCTTTACTAAACTATACTCGCGCAAAGGGGCTTAAGGCTAGCAGGCAGGCTAAAGTAAAGTATTAGCCTGTAATGCCCCAATGCCGGGCAAAGGCCTCAAATTTTTCTACACATATACATGATGTTTTTTTTAATACACGTGTATTGTAGTATACGTATACTGCATACACTCACAACATTTTAGACAACCATCTTTAAAATATTAATTAAAGTTATACACGTTAATTAAATCGAGGTGAATCCATATCATCACTACCACTACTCACACAAAGGAGAGTACATCTGTAGAGTATAATTATCTAACCGTAAAATTAAACTGAATGCAATAAAACAAAGATAATGTTATACCAGATGGACAGTAAAATAATTTTTATTACGTATAAACGTAGCTAAGCGAATCATTTGCGGCGTTTTAATAATCTTTGCGCGTAATATCATATTTTACTTGTTCTGGGTTCAATTCCCGGGTCGTGCGAAGCATGTTTACAATGGTTACTATTTTACTTAGTTAAAAATATATATTAATCTATAATATCCGAATGCTAGTAAAGGCCTTAAAGTATATCAGTACAGTACTACTGATAGTTAATTTTGTCCAATCATAATCAAAGTCTTGATAACATCGACACTATAATTCAGAATTTTGTATCAAAAAGCGTAAATAGATTTCAGGAAAAATAAAATTTGCTATTCATATCAAATTTCCGAACGCCATGATCTAGTGATTATAAGCAATATAGCGATTGCCGTTTATTTCAATTGCGGCAATCGCTTTGCATTCGCTTCGTTATGCTAAAATGGATACGATGTCATAGCCTATGACATCCCGTGACTATGAAATGACATTCTATTTTGATATAAACGAAGCGAAGCGAATACTACACAATAGTCATTTGTTTATGAAAGCTTATCACAATATTATGAAAAAAACAATACTAAAACTGTTGTTGCTAATTTTAATTCTTAAAGCTGAAGAGAACCTATAACATCTTAATCGACATTTTTAAAAATCGAATTGAAAAAATTGACGATCGTTTTAAGTACTTATTTCATTGATAAAAAGTTTATTATTTTTAAAAAGGATTAATACTGCAGGGTGGTCTCCAGGTGTTTTGCGGTTTTCCTACGGGAATCAATAAATAACAGAACGAAAATTAACTTAACATCAATGTGAAAGCCCTTTTATGAGCGAAAGTGATACTAACTTTATTGTGAAAGATATGACCGTTGAAATATTGGCTACATGATCAAATATTATATTAAATTATTAAAGAGAGTCTACATATCAAAAAGAAAATATAAATAGTTCAGATACGAGTTACAATATTTTTAATTAACTTATTTTTTTAAATATTTTATATATTCAATGACTAAGACTTAAAAATTAAATTGAAATTGTTTTGAAATATATTAGGTACCAATAACTAAGTAAGTTCTAACTAACCAATGGTGGCCATTTCTGGTGTCGGAGATTTTAAACCGCTGACATGGTCTATCGGTTAAAATAACGGGGACCGACAATTTAACGTGCTTAAAATTTTACAAAAATAATTTTAATTCACCGATAATTTAATGAATAACAATTTCACTCTCCATTCAGTTAAGCTACTGCGAACCAATCGACTAATTTAAATAACTACACTATGTTATACAAACCATGCTTAGTTTATTATTCCTTACCAAAAACTACAAAGTAGAGAGCCGTGTGCGTTTTAATTCAGCGATCCGGAGATAAAGCCTAATTGTCTTTGATGTATATTCAAAGGACGTCTCACAAAGTAGGTTGAAAAGGCTGAGTGGAAATCCTTCAATTTACCTCGTTAGATGCAAACCTCGACGTGTGGGGTGAATTTTAAAACGTCTGGTTTAATGAGACAATTAATGCCCTTAGTTAATGCCCTAGGCACAGGTGTGGTGGCTCGATTTGGTCTTATTTTCTTCATGTATCTTTATAGGCTTTTAAATTTTAAGACCCGATTTTATGAGTGTGACTAGGCTTTACTTGCGCTTGATTGGCTGGTGTCAAGTTGGCCATCTGTAAACCAATATTTTTTTTTAGGTTTTACCAATATACAGTAGGTAATATTTTCTGTCCGTTACTGCAAAAGAACCAATGTACACTATACCAAAGTATAGCTTGAAATTATATAAATATAATTAAACGCAAATAAATAAAATTATCCGCACGTTAATTAAAACAACACAAACTTTCTAAACTCATCCCAAAAGAACTCCCAGCTATATAAAAGATTTGTTTACAAAACAGGCGGTGAAGTAACGACTTTGAGGCGTCAAAGAATCTCTGATTTAGCTTAAATTGGATAGCATAGTGGGCGGAGCTTACCCGATCGAGCGTGGGTGGTCGCCTGAGCACATAAAATATGATATTATATCGCACATGGGACGATCACCTCGCATTACATACCATAAATTGTACCCTTTGTAATATTAACACGAACATCAATGAATAAAAAATCGCAATACAACTTTAAATGTCACCAGCAAATTATGTCACGAACATTATTGATTTTAAATTTTAATTTTAATATTGTAATTGGCAATTACTTGTACGTTTAATGTGTTTGAGTTTCGAACGAATTCGAAGTGGTATTCTGATTGTACGTAGAAATTGAATCTATACTAATATTATAAAGCTGAAGAGTTTGTTTTGTTTGTTTGTTTGTTTGTTTGTTTGTTTAAACGCGCTAATCTCAGAAACTACTGAACCGATTTGAATAATTCTTTCACTGTTAGATAGTCTATTTATCGAGGAAGGCTATATGCTACATTTTATCCCGAAATTCCCACGGGAACGGGCACAACGCGGGTAAAACCGCGGGGCGCTGCTAGTCATTCAATAAATTGTGTTACAAAGAAGCGGTTTCTAATGAATGTATTAGAAGTGTCATTTAAACCTGTTTAAACTTGTCCGGGGACGTTATTTAGAATCGCTTCCAATCCACTACCGAGTAAACGAGACTAATACCAAACATAGATGCTCGGATTAATTTTAATTTAATAGGCCCCTTCCTCTTCACAATAAATATGCCATGCGTACGACAATTTAACATTTACGGTCATTTAGCCCGAATCTAATCGATTATATGCTTTATTACGACGTAATTAAATTTATTATATTTTGTAGTAGTATTTCTTCATTTGTTTTATACAGGGTGGAAGTTTAAAATGTGTTATTTACTTTATTAAATATACGCAATGTAGTTAATTTATTAATTTTAATTAATAGGATATTTTAATAATATTAAATTAGACCCAAACTAAGCTCGAAGCTTGCATTATAATATAATGAAATAAAAAATATTTTATTTACTAACTATCTAATAAGATAGTTCTCATTAAAACAGCATATTTGTTATTTAAAATTTAAATTGGAAGTACTTCAAGGAACATGTGTAATAATTATTTAAATTTTAAATAATTATTACACATGTTCCTTGAAGTACTTCCAACTACCTAACACAAAATGAACTACATACTTTGTTTTAAAAATATTACTTTGTTCCAACTACAACCACCCTGTATCAAAAATTAAATCTGACATTTATACATACGATCTTTCGGCCGCTTATTTAAACGGTTTAATGTCTTATTTTTTTATACAAACACACGACTCAGATACAAATTATATTATTGGTTACACTCTTCTTAATTTTTGTCGTCATAAGACGTGTGGGCTAATTTATAGTGGACCCCACAACAGTTTAGTGACATTAACAGCAGTATATTAAGTTACAAATAATTTATTATATCACGTTGTTTTATTGACCACAAAAATGCTGCTTTTCGGTATGCTGACAAGACAACGTGTTATCCGGAACTATATCAAAATGTGGCATTTTATGGCTCTTTTATAGTGAAATTATTACCGCTACTTCAGAAGGCACAATATACCGAATGAGTGTAGATAGTCACTTTTAAAGATTACTGTGGAATTGAAACAAAAGTTATGTCTTTCAAAACTGTAAATAAACAAATGAAATCTACTTTTTAACATCACTGAAACATCGCGTAGCGTTAGTGTTGCTAGTACTCAAACCAATCTAAGGATTAAACTAATTCATTAACTTAAGAAAACCCATAGAACTTGGCTAATAACAAACCAAAATGAATTATTCCTTTTTCGTTCACGCGGAAGACCCGCTGAAAGATAGTCAAATAATTGACTTACGTAAAAACGCGAGGATACGTAAGTGTGTTCTTTATTAACTACCGGACTTAAAAAACGTCCATTAAATCGACACTTGACTAATAGAAGTAATTTTCGTACATTACATGACCAAATCACTTATTAAATCTCTACTGCGGAAGCATTTGACGTCTTCAAATGCGGGCGTAAGTGTTCAAACCGATTGAGTTTAAAAAAGACTAGCAGCGCCCCGCGGTTTTACCCGCATTGTGTCCATTCCTGTGGGAATTTCGGGATGAAAAATAGCCTATGTTACTCGTGGATAATGTAGCTTTTGAATGGTGAAAGAATTTTTAAAAACGGTCCAGTAGTTTTCGAGCCTATTCATTACAACCAAACAAACAAAGTTTTCCTCTTTATAATATTAGTGTAGATTAACACAGGGAGACTCATAATAATTATATAGTATGTAGCGGAGAAATACATTCGACGTAGCTTACAAAGGCAAGAAAATCCACAGTAAATAGTTTAAAAAACGCGATGAAATCCATAGTACATAGCTAGTATTCAATCGAAATGAAAGGCGGTATCGTAGCAAGCCCGGTGGTCCAAGATCCCAACACACTTAACCATTGTTCCCCATCTCACTATTTTGTGACCATATAATTAACAACCTCCAGGGAACTCCGTTAGACACGCTCTCATAATAACCTCGCGATGATATTTTTATTAATGTCAAAATAAAGTCGGTTAAGACTGAGGTCACACCAAAAATTGGGTGTTTCTTTTTTATATTTAAATGTATTTAATGTGCTTTTATTGATATTAGTTATGGACTGTTTTGATGTAATGCTATGAGTTTTAAACTTTCATTGGTGAATTGATTTGTAACATTTTGTTGTTTATTTGGTTTGTGACTAAATTGCTAACACAAAATGTAGGTTTAGTGGTTTATCTCGCCACCGCTCAGTGTAAGATAGAATGTATTTTTAACAAATAATCAATAATTAAGTTTTGGAATTATATTTTAATTAGATTGATTGATTGAAATATAAAGGAAGCTACTTTTGCAGTTTTCAAATTAGGAATTCTACTGGAGGGTATAGCTGAAAGTATCAAAATTAATTTAAACGTACGTTGATGTCATTATTATTTGTTCAAACGGGAACTTACGTACTTATTTATTTATTAAGGTACACCAACAGCGAAAAATGTAAATGTAATTAATGATAAACTTATAAAATAACGTACGACGGACGTTCCCGTTTGAACAAATAATAAGTACCAAAATTGCAGTGAAAATTACGTTTCCAATCAGTATTAATTTTAACTAAAAGTATAATTTAGCTAAGTACCTATACGAGTATATTACGTAATAATTGTTAACTTAAAGTAACTTAATCTCCAAACGATTACGGTGTAATATAGGTCTCGAGTGATTCCCTCAACATTCGGGACCATAAAAGATCCAACCCACACAAGAAATAGAGGCACATTAGAGAGTCGAGGTGATAATTACGCCACAAAAAATATATTCGATGACTTAATATTTCGTTGTATCTCGAATATCGAATATCAATTAAGGTTCAGCGTATACAACCATAAAAGTTGAACAATATACGCTACATAGCACAGTTTTTTTAATAAACATCAATAGGTATTATGAGGTTCATGGCGTTTGGCTTAATGATGTGAGCATCGCTCAGCTTAAAGCTTATATGTAGGATGATCACTAAGTGTTCATTCAACATGTATTTGACTATGTTGATAATGACAATGACAATATTTATATGCACAGTTTTGATACTCGACGTAGCATTAGTCAGAGCATTCTGCGCACAGAATTGTAAAATCAAGTCAGTACAGTGCCACCAACTTAACTGTTCAGGTGGGCAAAATGGGAACTACAGCCGCGTCATATTGAATCTCTCTCTTAGTTAGGCTTTATATGATTGATATTGTAGTTTCTTAAATTTTAATGATATTTATAGACTGACTTGCAAGACATATTTTAATTACCTTTGTTTCTTGGTGAATTTCTTATATTATGGCAAAACCAAATTCTCCACTAGCGACGCTGTCAACTGAACAGATAAGATGGTCGGACTGTAGTCTTAAAAACTATTTTCCACTTAAATGACAATAAGAAGCGTAACAAACTGACTGTCAAAACGCAACCTCCAATAAAGTAAAATGTCTGTTGTCATTTTATAAAATTTTAATCAAAATAGAGTAAAAAGTAAGTAGTCGGAGTTTTTAGACCGCCTGAAATCCTCCGACATGGTCTATCGTTTAAAACAACCGGGGCCGACAGTTTTATATGCCCTCTGAAGCACGGTAGCGCTAAGTCTACATTTGTTATTGTCGTTTGTCTTCAGCTATAACATTATCACCTTAGTTGACATTAAACCTTAGGGGCCATATTAATAAATGTGTAATAAGAACATTTTAGCTATCAAATGGTTTATCACTTTCTGACATACGCAATTTTCCGAAGAGCAAAAAGAGACAAAACACAGTGTAACAGTATTTTAGTTACACCGCGTTTATTAATAGACGGTTGTCCAACGCAGGTTCCTATAGCAAACAGTCATTTGTTTGTGTCGCTTGCTCTGTCCTGTCCTATACTGTTACTGTTAGCCTGTATTATCCCATTGTTGGGCAAAGGCCTCCCCCCATTTCCGCTACTCTTCTCGATTCGAAGCCACCAGTTGCCAGTCTCTCTTGTAGGCGTCCAGTTCGTCCACAAACCACGTCCGCAAGCAAACCTTGAGATTGGACTTCTGGATGTTAGTCAAAGACCAAGTCTGTGAGCCATAGGTGAGAACGGGAAGGATGCCCATGTCCATGAGTTTGCGCGTAAGCGCTATCGCCCTATTGCCCTTCATCATTTCCTTCATCGACCAATAGCTCCTCCAGGCGCTCTCAGTGCGTCTCTGTCCTATACGCTAAACCTTATTGCTGTAAACATTGATTGCCACGGTGATCTCCTGGCTGCGTTGGCTCAACTCTTTGTGTATCAATCCATCGGAGATGCGAATGAGTATTCCTATTGTGTTTTTATTAGCCGGAATATATGTACGTGTGAATTTTATTCACGTTATGTGCAAATGTATGGAAGTGTCCGAAATTTAATGGGCCTTATAAAATGATTGTTGTGTTATTCGTCTATGAATTAGTATTGGTAATAAATAGATTATAGCGTTTCGTTATAGGTGTGATTTTTTGAGTTTAGGTATGTCAAGAATGAGTGTCGAAAAAATGCTGTTATTTTTAAAATAATTAATCACCATCACCATGTTTGCTTGAAAATTATTTTTTACTGATTTTACAGGAAAATCCCAGTAAAAACGAAGGCGAGTGAAGTACTCACTGCTTATCTATTTTGTAATTTTTTTCGTGTATAAAACTTTAGACTAGTGGTAGTTATAAAAGAATAACATTATAACTATAGACTAGATATAAAAGAATAAATTACTTACATTATAAATATTACTTTAACAATTAATTTAAATAATCATATTATAAACATCCATAAACTATATTTACCTGGTACAATATTTGATTACATCTAATAACATTTTAATAAAAGCTTTTCAAATTGATAAATACATTCATCTCAAGTAATCACGTCACCCGAGCCCTTAATGACATCACGTTAGGTCTAGAACACTCGACGGGTGTTATTAACATGTCTGCCGTTATAAATAAATCATTCTTGAGCGCTGAATGAAACCTGATTAATGGCACTCTTTATTTATTACTTGACTCTTCTCCAAGTGTTTATTATTAAGTACCTTTATTAATTTTTGAATATATCGACTAACACAATAAAGCTGTTTGATTTTGTGTTTGTTTGACCGCACAAATTTTAAAAACCACCACTCCGATTTGAGTTATTCTTTTTGTAATGGATAGAAACATTCAACGGGAAGGTTAAAGACTACTTTTTACCCTGATATATGTACAGGAACGGGCACAACGCGGGTAAAACCGCGGGGCGCTGCTAGTTACTTATAATTGTTATAGATTGCCACTTTTATTTAGGACTGGTACTTATTGAAATAAACTACGAGCCGTAACTTTTTTAACAAACTCCATTAATTGAGTTACAGTAAAAGATAAGAAAGACACACGAAAAAAACCCCACATTCTTTCGTACAAAGGATGCTGGCGATTCAATAAATACGGGTGGTATCTAAATAACCATCTATGAGTTCCGTCTGATACTGGGTGTTACTAGCGCCACTATTACGGACTATGGATAGCGGCCTGGCGTGGCCGCGCCGCCCCGGGGCCCATATTAGCTCGCTGTATTTCACGAACCCACCGCCGAGGTGAGAACATAATAAGCGGTTTGAAACCATTTTTAATATTCCGGCTTCATTACGGCGTATTACAAACGTCTTGGGTGGCGAATTCTATCGCGAACGCTCTTAATAGCACGTTATTAAGGTCCGCCGGGTACGGGAGGCGGGCCCGAACACCGATTTATTTGAATTTTTGCCCCGACTCAATTTGGGAAATTGTTTGGCCGGCGGCGTTGGCGAAATTAAGACGTCAACGTGATTGCCCTCGCCGAGGCGTTTAATTATGTAAATGTTATGAGCTAGCTGCGGTAGGTGGCGTAATGGAGCAATTGTGCCAACCTGCGCTCACGGCTCTCGTACCTACTCGCTCGAGTACGAATACACAGTTTGATTTATGAACCAACCGACTGAAATATGCCTCATATGTCGATATGTCTCGGTAATCGCTGTCCCTTATGACAACTTCAGATATTGCCAATTATTTTTTCAATCACTTTTTACGATTTGCACTTGTTTTGTTTGTCACGTGAAGATCAATAAAATAACCAATAAATTCATGCTTTTAATAGGCTTAGGCCAATGATGGTACTTAAAATGCTGTTAAGTATGTGAAGTAAAGTTGTTAATGTTTTCAGATACTGTCGTCGCAGATGGAAGTTCGTTGTAAATGTCACGGGCTTTCTGGCAGCTGTCAGATGAAGACTTGCTGGAGAGCTACTCCTGACTTTAGGGTCGTGGCTTCCACCATAAAGAGGCAGTATAGAAAGGTATCGACATCTTTTTACTTAGTATAAAATAAAACCTTCTTCATTATAGTATAAAACAAATTCCCCTGCAGCGCTCTCCGCGTCTGGCTGTCTGTACGTTCGTGCTAAACTCAAAAACGACTGAACGGGTTTTCATGCGATTATCACTAACAGGAAAAGTATTTAAAGATGGAGTTTTTTGGTTAACCTTTATCCCGATTTCCAAACAGGATATCTTGATTCAACTGTTGAAAACCAACACGTAGAGTGCAATTTAGAAAACCTCCTCCTTTTTGAAGTCGGTTAATAATATAGATGTGTAGGAAACTATTTTTTTCAATTTGAATTTGAAAATACTTCCAGATAGCTCAATTTAAATTTCTTTAAAAATTATGTTATATTATGAAGTGACGTTCTGTTAATGTATCCTCAGGCACTAATAGTAGCTCAAGAAGAAATGAACAATGGATTGAACGTCCTCCGAGGAAGACCTCGAGGCAGGAGGAAGAGCAAGCCTCGACCAGCACCGAAGAACAGCCTGCTGTTCTTTGAGAAGTAAGTTTCTGAACCAATATTATGTTTTGATTGATTATTCCCATTTTTCTCATGAAAAGTTGAGAAAAATGGAAATCTTGTCTCATTTCGACAAATTGTTTTGATAAAATAAGTTTGCAGTGTCGCAAATCATTAGAATGAGAGCTAAATAATATACCTAAACATCACTCATAGAAACGGCGTTTCCTTACTGTGCTGTAACTTCCTTCAGAGGCCTGGCGGTGGGTTTGAATTATGATCTTACTTTCTCGGAGACTACTGAACGGATTTTGGTGTAACTTTGCAGTAGCGATACATGAGAATAACACGTTCTACTAAAATGCAAAATTGTCACAGAAACAGCTACAATAGAAGTAGGCCCGAGGGGTAAAGCTAGGTATACTACTATATATAGTTCATAAAAATACCACCTAGCCCACATTCCCAAACTTTCCACCCAGATCACCAAGTTTCTGTGAAGCTGACAGTCGCGTGGACTCTGCCGGCACCTCCGGCCGCGTGTGTCGTAATGGCAGAGCATCCAAGAGCGGTTCCTGCGACCTCCTCTGCTGCGGCCGGGGACACGCGCTCATCCGACGGTCCAGCATCAAACCTTGTAACTGCACCTTCCATTGGTGTTGTCGGGTAGACTGTGATAGGTGTAGGGATGATAAGTGGGTTGCCATTTGTAAATAGTGTGTTTTGTGATTGGCTAATGGGTTTTAGAAGAGGTCCTTTACTTTTAGGCCTTTTACTAATGTTGATTGAGTGGCACTGACTTTTTTGATTTTAGGTTTTCATCATATAGAGTCACAAACTGACAAAAAAAATGTCCCAAAAAAATTCGGCGCATGACGCAGTGTGCCGTGTTTTTGTTTATCTTTAGTGGCCGTCATCATGCCTTGAGTGAATAGTTATAGCATTGCGTACAAGCGACATTAAACACTTATACTAGTGACATAACGTCTACATTCGAGCAAGTGTCATTGCAAACAATAATTGAAATAAACGGGGCTCGGACATTTATTGAGTGTTGTCAACTATAGATTGTGACTCTATAGGATTCTAACTCAATGGTTTTCATACGTCGGTTTTTAATAACGTTGATAGTTGATATCCTTCCACTTCAGTTGAACTTCAATTTTGTTAGATCACATATATGAACTATGACCCATTTGTTTGCATAATCAAAACTTAAAAATGATACGATTGTTCAATTGAAAATGATACTTTTGCTCGTTGGTGAAATTATATGCATTAAATTAAAAGAATAAGTATGGATGTGAGTTTGAAAGTTTAGATATTTAAGTAGGATTTTGAAAGTAGTATGAACGGCAAGTCCTATTTACTTAGGAAAATATTGAATACCCAAAAGGTTTGACAACGAATTGGAAAACGATTTTTAGGCTTATTTCTTAACCATTCTTTAAATTATGTAGGTTAAATGCCACCATATCAAGACTTATTAGAAACGTAAAGTTACAATCTCTTTCTTCTTACGAATCCTAAAATATAAACTAATATGCGCTACTATAAGCGCCCCGCTGTTTTACCCACGTTCCCTTGGGAATTTCGGGATAAAAAACCTTCCTTTTGAAAGTAGCTATCCAATACAAAAATAATTATTGAAATCGGACTGGTAGTTCCTTAGATTAGCCAGTATGAATAAAAAATCAAACTCTACAGCTTTATATATTGGTAAAGAGGTTAGATAGTCGGTTTTCCAACCAAAGACAAATCTGCATTCTAGGACTCTTGTAAAAGAGTTAGTACTTACCTATAGTTATTTCCTTGGATTTAACAGACAAGGGTGTGTTTCCATTAAAGCGGACAGGAGCTGAGCAGAGCTCAATTGCTCAATTGACCAATCGCAACGCATATCGAAAAGATTTTGACAATGACGTTGCGTTGTTTGACAATTTTAACGCATTCTTCTTCTTCTTCTTCATCGAGTGAATAGTCAACCTGACCAATCCTGGTGTCAGAGTTATTGAGCCGCCAAAGGCCTCTGACATGGCTCATGTGACGACTACTATCCGTAGAATGTAACCGGGACCGACGGCTTAACATGCCCAAGCACGGAATCATCTTACTTTTCGGGCAATCAGGTGATTCAGCCTGCAATGCCCTAACCAAACTGAGGACAGTCTCACAAAGTGATTTTTTGTGAGATATCCCCAGCGGGTGTCGAACTCGGAACCTCCGGATCGTGAGCCGAGCGCTCAAACCACTAGACCACGGAGGCTGTTTTTTTAACGCATTGTGATTGGTCGATTGAACTCCCCACGGCTCCGTTTTCCACTCCTGAAACTGTTTCCAAATAAACTCTTAATAAGAAACATTCCAGTATTTTATAATTAGACTGTAAATATATTTAGTTCACATGAATTAGTTTAGAATTTACTTTTAACGCGTACTTTAATAGATTTTTAATGTAAGTATGTAAACATTCTCAAGTGAAATTCATTGATCGTAACTATTTATTGTTCATGTTCATTAAATTATTTATTGTAATAATCGTAAGCCTTGTCTGTAGTTTTTATTCCAAAAATTAAAATATGAACTTTAAATTGGTTTCGTTTCTTTTACTAACACCCGTGCTCAAAGAAGTCAAATGTATCCTTAGTAAATACTAGCAGCGCCCCGCGGTTTTACCCGCGTTGTGCCCGATCCCGAAGGAATTTCGAGATGAAAAATAGCCTATAGCCTTCTTCGATAAGAGGACTATCTAGCACTGAAAGAATTGTTCAAATCGGACCAGTAGTTTCTGAGATAAATGTGGACTAATGTAGTCCATTTTCCAGCTGAACAGGAGAGTTTAGTGATTTAATTCCATTCTTACTCCATCACTGAACCCTTTTCCATAATGGAAGAAGTTGGAAAACAGTTGCTCATAACCGATCATAACTCAATGAACATGTTCGTTCACTCAATCTTTTTCATTCACTTCAAGAACGAACGACTACTCGCTCTAATCTGTTCTCACCAAGTGAAACCGGGGTCTACAGTTACGAAGATCACCCATGAAGCCACTTACCGAAGCGTCACGTTGAAAAGAATAACTTAAATTTGAAGTAGCAATTACAATATTATTCCGCCTAATTTGGCCCTTACATTCAAGGGCCCTTCACGAGCCATCGACAGCGATACAGCTATTAACTCTCATTGAGTAAAGATAACAATACTTTATTCGGTAAGATAAGTTTTTTCTCCTATCTAAACGATAATTTATTTACTCTGTGTAGAACTTGAAACCATTTTGGTACTGTTGGCATTAATTATACCAATATTACTGTTTAATCACTGAAATTACAGTCGTAATTTTAGATACCTACAATTTTACTTTTTTTTACTATTAATTGAAACGTACGTTAATGTCATTATTATTTATTTAGAGGAACTCTCAACAGTAGCCTCCGTCGTACGTAAGTTCCCGTTTAAATAAATAATAAATACAATTTTACTTGTTTACTAACTTACAATGATTAAAGTAAAATATCCTTTTAGCATTACGGTGTACCTGAATCATAAAGTATTGTTATACATAATTATCACGAAAATATCGTTAGCGCGATTTATAATAGTTTCACACTAACGCCATCTATTGGATCGCACTGAAACAGCTTGTTTTAATACAATCCTAAGTTTAAGCATGTAAAGCAAACATCTACTCACAAAGTTTCATATTCAATGGTTTTACGAAGATTTTTAGAGTTAACTGTAAACTGACAGCATGTCAAGTGATGTACGAAATCGATCTTAAAATAATTTGACAGGTTTTAAGTCCACACAATACCGGCATGAATGGGATGGGGAGTATCCCAAATATTCCTATTGTCCGAAAAAGCTTCAAAGATTAAGTTTGCAGTGTACCTCTTATATGTAACTACACTTGATCGAAGACCCGTAACTAATATATTTAGGAGTTGATAGAATCTACAAAATTGGCGATACGAATCCATTGAAAACACAACAGTATTTTTTATGAGTGTAACTGATTTATTTGAGTAACATATCAATTACTTACTATAATCGATTTGAGACATTGATTGATAAATTGGTACAATAGATTTTTATTTCGGTAGTTTCAACCGAGTTCTAAAATGGAGGAAATTCTTTGTTCGATATACTTACTAGCGGTTATACTAGAGTATAAGTATCATAATATACATAATTCTTCGTTAAATACATCCCAACGCTGGGCATAGGATTACTCACTGAATGTAGATACTACAAGATGCATGAACACAATTTTTCCGCATTGCATTATTAGGTTTGACACCATCTCAACCTTTAATCTAGTGTCTCATAAAAATGAGTATGTCAAGATAGGGTTACCAAGCAAACAACTAGATAGCTTACTGTAAAATCAATTAAATTTTTATTGTCTTAAGTGACGATCAAATACGAAGTCCTATCACCGTTTATTAGCCTAATCAAATAATATATCTAACTAAATTGAATTACATTCCAATTAATAGTGTAGCGTCCCTAATCAAACTGTATCCAAGTCGGTAGAAGGTCGTTCGTATTGTGACCTAATAGTATTACTTGGGATTAGCGCCGTGTTCTTAATATGTGGAAGCCATAGCACTTGTGAGAGCTCGCGCGGAGCCGCCGACATTTACCGTGTCGGCTCCAGTGAAGGAAAGACGTACATCAGAAACAGGTAAGCACAAACCCCTTTCTTCATAATAACACGTATTCAAAGGTTTTAAGTCTCCACGCCTGCACCGACAGAACATGCGTGCAAATAATGAGTCAATTATCTAAGCAGACCCACCAAGTAAGTACTCGTTAATAAGTGGTTACTTAAACAAGCAATAGCTAATGCCCGCATAAATACAGAATGTTAATTTCAAGATGACAGCAAAATGTTAATGTACGATTTGAACATGAATCGTAACCAGCGTTTTCATTAAAACAACTTGGGCATTACATCGGGACTGTTGACAATAATAAAGGTTGTAACTTATCCGGCAGGATTGTTCTGTCAATTATATGTTCCGCTGGACAACATGAAGGACGGCCTGAATGTCGCCTCCTTACCGAGCCCCGGGGAAAGGTACCAGCTAGACGCTAAGCTCGGCTCGGGAATATTCGGAGCAGTGTACAAAGCCACTGACACACAAGCGACGGGAAAAGCCGTCGCAATCAAAATACAAACATTCAACGACGATAATGAAGTGCACATACAAGACGAATACAAAATACTCAGAGATTTCACCAAACATCCAAATCTCATCGACTTTTACGGAGTTTTTTGTGAGAAAACTGAAGGAGTCAAAAATATCTGGTTCGTTTTGGAGGTTAGTGATGCTTTTTTCTTTTCATTGTTTATTATGCAAAGATATTTAAAACGATTGTCTTTTTTAGCTGTGTGAATGTGGATCTGTCATTGATATTGTCAGAAAACTAAACGCGGCGGACAGAAAAATGTCCGAAGAGCATATCGCCTACATCCTCAAATATACGATCAAGGTAAGCCCATATTCGACTGACTATAAACATGTCCCTCGTCACATTCAAGTCGAGATGGCTGTTTATAAAACAAAGGGTCTGGCAGTCCAGCTTTCAACGGCTGAATCAATTGGTAGGTACTTTGAATGCAAACTCAATTGTTCTCGGATCCGTGTCCCAGAGATTTCTGTTGCTCGCGTGACGTCGAATAAAATATTGCCGAGCGAATGTCCACGTACGTTGAAATACAATCTAGGGCCATTACTTAAAATGCACGCCGCTTTATTTGATGTGATTCGCGACGGAACGTTCGAACTTGTCGATGCGAATGTCGGACCGCGCCCGACAACACTGTGATGGCCCCCCATCGCGGCGCATCGCTCAATTATCGTAAATAATGCTCGCACACACAAGATATACGAACCTCTGACGCAGTAGCCAATGATCCTTCTAACACACCTTTACCGATCGAAACTCACCCCTATCGCATCTGAATAGAGTCTACACCTATAAATATCAATCGATATCTTAAGCTCCAAGGGCATCGAGTAACGCTTAAATGCGTATTATCTTTATGCAAGCCACTTGGACCACAATACCAGTGCTCGGTCCTCTTGGTTCGGTTCATCTTCCCTGCATATCTATCGATGTTATATCTCGTAAGGTACGATTGATCAAAGCTAGTGTTGTACTAAATACGATTTCAATTATTTATTTTAGATTGGACGTGTAAATTTTTTGTAAAGTGACTTTAAATAGGTTTGTGGTCTTTATTTTTTTAATGAATGACGACAAATCTTATTAGTTTGAAATCTTTCTAGAATATTAGTAGCAAGGTCCTTTATAAATTATTTAACCCCATAATTTGACAATAAAGTTTAACTGAATCTTGGAATCTTACATCAATTAGCTCAAATCTCAAAAATAACGTCGCAATCCATAATACGTACCTACCTAAGGGATTAATACTTGATTAACTCATCCAAGAAGCAATAAGTTTATGTTATTATAAGTACATGCACATCACTAAAGCTAAACGATCATAATGAACGCATTAAACACACTGATATATCAGACAGCCGTGTGCCCGGACAGGCGGGCTGCGCTTGCGACAGCATCGAGTCCCGATACGTATGCAAATATGCCCCAATGAATCTTATGGGCGTCGACCGTTTGACTGACAGTGACGTTACTATCGTCAGCCTTAACAAGATGCGCCATATGGGGCGGTCATTCCATCACTCTCTGTCAAACTCGAGTGTTGCCTTCTCCGATTGGTCCGATAAATCTCATATGCATTTCCAGGCCCTCGTTTACTTGCACGAGAACAAAGTGATCCATCGTAATATAAGATGCAGTAACATTTTGATTACAAAAGATGGAGAAGTTAAGCTGTCAGATTTTGGACTTTCATGTAAATTGCAAAATACTTTGGATATGAGTAAGAATAATATTGGGTCGCCAAGTTGGATGGCTCCAGAGGTTGTGGCTTGTGGGGATGGGTATGGGAACAGAGCTGATGTCTGGGCTTTGGGTATAACTACCATTGAAATGGTAGACGCGAAGGCTCCGTTTCAAGATATGCATCCAACGCGAGCGCTGTTTCAAATAATAAGAAATCCACCGCCTTCTGTGGCGAAGCCAGCTATGTCGTCTAATGACATTAACGACTTTATTACGGAGTAAGTATCTAACATCACATAGGTTATATTTAATAACAAAACCTAAAATTGAAACGTACATGCAATTATGATTTCAGATGCCTTGAGAAGAATCCAGAACACAGACCATATATGATCGAGTTGCAGGAACATCCTTTCATACAATCTGTACCTGAAAACGACTTTCATGTAAGAATCTCTTTCAAATAATACAACAAATCACTTTTTTAAAACATGATTTTTAAATCCAATATTTTTTATATAATTATATTTCTCCCCAGCTTTCAACCGAGCTAAAACATTTGGGTCTGGAATTAAAAGGAGTAGAAGCCCCAAGTCGCACTCCAGAAAGGATAATCAAAAATGGTTTATTGACTACCGAAGGTAGTCAAGAAGCTGAGACAATGCAAGTGGAAGACTTAGCAGCGTTAGAACAGCTTACGGAAGATAAAATACTCAATGAACTGCAGACTAAACTTGCTAAGGGATCTTTTACATCTTATGTCGGAGATGTACTACTAATATTGAACTCAAATACACAGGAGGATATTTACAATGATAATGTGAGTTCAGTTTATAATTATAAGGGAAATAGTACTTGTTAGAACAAGAATGCTACTAGTGCGGTTGGTCCCGGTTGTATGTATGAATCGATAGACCACGTCTGAAGACTAGGCGGGCTAGAAACTCCGACATCAGGGTTGACCAATAACGTACTCAAAATGAATGAATGAAGTGCGGTTTCGCTATGGTTTAAAATGTGGTTTTTTTTTTCAGTACCACAAGAAATATGAGTATAAGTCGCGTTCAGACAATGAGCCTCACGTTTTCGCCGTAGCTGATAGTGGCTACCAAAATGCACTACACCACAACGAGCCCCAACACGTAGTGTTTTCTGGAGAAAGCAAATCCGGCAAAACAACCAACATGATGCACGCTTTATCACACTTAACTCATCTAGGAGCTATGAAAAATAATACTGCAGAAAGGATAGAAAAAGCAACAAGGGCTATTCAAGCTACATTGACAGCCGGAACACCTATCAATGCCTACTCTACGAGAGGAATATTTCAGATCCAAGTTACTTACGGCAGTTCTGGTAAACTAAGCGGCGCTATCTTTTGGCTTTATCAGTTGGAAAAATGGAGAGTATCTTCCACAGATATGTAAGTTAGAATAAACATGAGTAATTGATAATGTTAGCAGGTATAACAGATTTTGTTAATATTAATTATGTTCTTTTTAGGTCTCAAGCAAACTTCAACCTTCTCTACTACTTCTATGATGCAATGGAAGCAAAAAATAGATTAGAAGAGCTCTATTTGGAGAAGAATCGTAAACACAGATATTTGAGAATACAAGAAGAACCAACAAAAGGACCAAAAGGAGCTCGTGAATCAAATGAAAAAAACCCTGAATTATACGAAGAATTCATAAACAATTTAAAAACAGTCGACTGGGAAGTCGAAGATATAACATTCTTAGAAACAGTGCTAGCATCTATACTAGTTCTCGGTAACGTAAGATTCAAAGAAGGTAAAAATGGATGCGCTGAAATTGAAAATATAGAGGAAGCAAAGAAAGTGGCCAAACTCCTTTCGTTGGAGGAAAGTAAATTCTTATGGGCGCTTTTGAATTACTGTCTTATCGAAGCGGGAACAGCTGTGAAACGAAGACACACGACCGACGAAGCTAGAGATGCGAGAGACACTTTAGCAAGCGCCTTGTACAAAAGATTGATCGACTGGACGATAAATATCATTAATTCCAAGCTATCATTTATGAGATCGGTATTGTAAGTATAATCTCGTGACTATTTAACTCCCGTAATAAGGTTAAGCCCCAAAGAATAAAAAATAATTGTTCGATATTTTTTTCAGTGGTGACAAATACTCCGTAAGCCTATTAGATATGTTCGGCTTTGAATGTTTTCATAGAAACCGTCTGGAACAACTTATTGTGAACACGACGAATGAACAGATACAATTTCTGTACAACCAAAGAATATTTGCTTGGGAAATGCAAGAGACCGCCGAGGAAGATATCCCTGTGGTCGCTTTACAGTTTTATGATAATAAGAATTCTGTTGATCAACTTATGGGAAGACCTTTAGGTCTTTTCTACATTCTAGATGAAGCAAGTCGCACTTCTAGTGGACAGGAGTTTATAATGAGTAAGTTATCAAAGAAAATATAACCCTCCCAAAATAATGATATCTAAAATTTACATAATTGTTACAGGTACCATAAGGACATCATGTAAAGGCCCTTACATAAAACTCTCAGGCAGTCACGAATTCAGCGTAGCTCACTACACTGGCAAAGTAAACTATGACGCACGCGAAATGGCTGATAAAAACAAAGATTTTCTACCGCCCGAAATGATAGAAACAATGAGAACATCAAGTAATATAACCGTGCAACAACTATTCAGAAACAAATTGACTAAAACCGGTAATTTAACCGTGTCACCGAGTCAACCAAAAGTTGAAGTTGTGAAATCTAAGTCTGAAAAAGAGATGGAGAACTTAAAGGCCAGGGTAAGAATAACAATGCGAGTAGATATTTACTTACTTTACAATAAGATAAATCAAACTAGACATAGAAATAGACATCGTCTTTACGGCGCAAATAATTAGGTATGCGACAACCATTACCTTGCAAATTGGAAGGATCCTAGATAAATAGTAGAATATAGAGAATATCCGCAGAAATTTCTTAAACCCATCTAGCCATCCTAAGTAAGCTCGTGACTAAATTTCCAGAAATTCAACACAGTCTCACGTGGTCAATTCTCCCAAGTGCATCGAATGAGGACAGCTGCCGCTACCTACAGAGCCACCAGCCTTGAACTTCTGAAACAATTGTCCGTAGGCCCAGGAAGTGGAGGGACTCATTACGTGAGATGCATCAGAGCAGATTTGAACAACAACCCTAAAGGATTTCAGAGAGAAATAGTAAGGCAGCAGCTAAGAGCATTGGCTATTTTAGATACAGCCAAGGCAAGGCAGAATGGGTACTCAAGCAGGATACCTTTTGCTGAATTTATTAGGAGGTGGGTAATATTTGAGGAAGGTTTTAATATATGTGTTTCCTTAGATTGGAATTACGACCACTCTAATATTAAAATATGAATCCCATAAGATCGAAATTGGCTTAAATCTTTTAAAAAATATGTTGAGAAATCCTTGAATATAGTAACAAAATTGTACATAAGATATAAGATCTTAAGAATTGTATTATTTCTTACAGATTCCGATTCTTAGCTTTCGATTTCGATGAGACAGTGGATGAAACAAAAGAGAATTGCCGATTGCTTATGATAAGGTTGAAGATGGAAGGCTGGATGTTGGGGAAAACAAAGGTCTTCCTAAAATATTATAATGAGGAGTTCCTATCAAGGTAACTTAATAGTGGGCCTTTCACCAGAGCTTGCTAAGTATTTATGTGGTTGACGCCATACCACCATCGCTCTATGTGACGTTGTTAAACTACGTTTGATGTGATTGGTAAATACCAAAGGTAGCATAATTCCGAAAAGATTTTAACAATGTCAATGCCTTTTCTGTTTATTTTAATGCGCTGTGATCGTTCGACGGCTACTCTCAGCTTCTTTGAAAACGCACCCTAAAAATGTTCCAGGTAGTGCCCAAACACTTATATTCATAGGGGTTATTTAAACAGTAAACAACTGTTTCAGATTATACGAAACACAAGTGAAAAAAATAATCAAAGTCCAATGCATGATGCGCGCATTTCTAGCGAGAAGAAAGGCTGTTAAGAGTAAAGCGAAAAATCTGCACAGTAAGTAGAATACTCTCTCTAAGTAAAAACGACAATGTTTCATGTCAATATTGTATGAAATTGAGGGTTGTTTAACTTCAGTAGTGTTTAAGTTATACGTGCATTCGTTTTATTTCCTAATCCTGCATTTGTTTCCGTTTTCAGTTAAAGAACTGAAAAAACATCAGTCCATGAATGTCACAGAGGACGAAGCTGCCCTATTGATACAGAAAGGTATTTATTTTCATACAAATAACTTTAATACTTATAGCATTTTAGGGCTGTTTTTCTCATAGTGTTCTGTAATTCTATTTAGCATTATGTTATATGAAATAGTTCAAATCTAAGGCAGGGCTAAATAATAGGCTTTAAAATAAGTAATTATATATAGGGGTTTCTTATCCCAAGAACTGTAGAATTGCGAAAGAAACTTAAAGGACAACATAAATAATAAAATATTACCTATTCATTTGCAGCCTATCGGGGTTACATAGTCCGAAAGGCATACGGACCATTAATAAGCAAATCAACTGGCCAAATTGACGAAGAGACGGCATCATTCCTTAAAAGATTTGCCATGAAATGGAAAAGCCGATCTATTTTCCAAGTATTGTTACAATATCGAGCAGTCCGATATCAAGACTTGGTGCATTTTTCACAGCAGGTAAAATTTATTTTTAAAGCCAGCAGAATGAGCCATGCAGTTAAATATTTTACAGGTACGCTTATTTTAACTTTACTCGTGACATAGGTAATGTTTAAATATCTATTTGTTCTTACGGATTAAAAAAAAACTAATGTGGCCGATTGTCCATGACACCCAAAGACAATTTGTTCTATAGAGGAAAAAGTTTAACTGATTTCATTGTATTCATACCCCAAGTCTGAAACTTTTTCGTTTATAGAAAAGTTGCTTAGGTTGTAAAATCAGCCAAGAGCTCGTATTATAGATCTTGTAAGAAAAAATAGACTGTACATGACATGACATGTTTCGCTAGTGAATTTTATAAGGTTCCCGGAATCATTTGTCAAATTCTTGCTTCCCAGGTCCACATATACAACCAAGCTGTTTTAGAGGCTCTCCTAAGTACCAGCATCTCCGTTCTTCTGGACCGAGTAGACCCTCAAGGAAAAGAAGCAGACTTCCTAGGGTCTACTCCTCAGACTGTCTGGAAACTGCCTTTTAGAATTGACCAGCTCCAATACTATGATACCACTTATATGTGTGATCCTTCGGCGAAGAGCAAGTGAGTATCGAAATTGGCTTCATTTTAACTCTACTTTGATATTTCTGAATCGTTTCTTCTTATGATCATTCTTTACTAAACTTAATTTCGACTTCTCCTTATAGCGACACATTTGCCAGTCAATACGATTCCGACCACGAGCAGTGGGACGAACCATTGAAGCGTCGATTTAGTTCAGCACAAACTGAGGTCACTAAATCAACGGCAGGAACTCAGACTCTGATAGCCGTGCCGTTCTGCAGAGACCCTACGCAGCCTGTTCCAGTATTACCGGTCGAGGATCACAAGCCATCACCGAAATCAAACCGTCCTGCAGTATACAAGAAGAAACCAAGTCAACAAACGAACAGCTTCTACCAACCTCCAGAACCTTGGGCATCGCCAAGGGATGATACGGATATTCTAGAAAACTGTGGACCAAAACTACGAAAAACTGGACACAGCAGAAGTCTTTACGCGATTGACAATACAGAAGTAAATCCTATTAAGGAACTGCAGGCGATGGCGCGATCTACTAACGATATGAGTGATGATGAGCCGCCGTTCAACTTCCAAGCTATGCTGAAGAGGACTCCAAGGAATAGAGCCTCTATGAAGAGGTCTGGGGAAGCAGACAGTTTGGAGAAACGGAATTCTTCAAGGAAATCCGTGCATGCCCCACAAGTACCAGCTTCACCGATGAAATTTACGAAAGCGCCAACTCCACCGCCGTCGTACGCAGCCCCGAGTCCACCACCAATCAAAATGAGGACCCCCACTCCTTCCAAAGAACTAATTAGACAAGACTCCAGAGACCTGATCACTTCACCATTAAACAGACGGGAATCCAAGCCAGAAATGTTCTATCCCATCATAGACAACAAAAATGAAAGTGAAAAGATAGAACTGGCTCCAGGAATCACAGTGGAAGGAACAGTCACGGATTTGTAAATGAAAAGAATCATATTATTGTATAAAATATATTTTAATTTCCAATGTACTGGAAGTCCATACAATCTCTATTATAATATAATAATTATTATGGCGTATTTATTAATATTTTTGTCAAATAAGTTTTAAAGCCATATTTACGTTAAGTCATAAGATTTGTTACTATGCAAATGGCAATGCAAATTTTTTAAAATATTTATATTATTTTTAAATGTCATGTTGAGGCTCTATAGATTTCTTTCTTTAACAATGAAAAAAAAAGTAATTTGAATTTTCAATTGAAAATTGGAACAAAAATTTACATTAGCATGTTGAATAGTTAAGGATATATTTAATACGAGACTTAATTAATACTCATGGCGAATTTAGTTACAGACATTCAAAAATATTATTTCTCTCACACAGAACACACTTTCCATATATTTCAAATGTCCTTATTAATGCATATACATACCACATTAGTAATGAATACAAAAATATGTTTGTTCATTTTCGATCTTACTTCTAATATTCTTAATTAAATTGCTTTGGTAACTTATTACAATAATTGTTATGAACTAAAATTATCGTTATTTATTTTCCAATCTTTTTAAATATATAGGTCACAATATATATTTTTATACTTATAAATATTTCCAAAATATTTTTGCGATTTATGGTATACATAGTTGAGTGCATTCAAATTTTATACTTATCCAAAAAGCTCTTTTTGCGTATAACTTGTACATTTTTGATATGTTATTATTTAAAACTCATGCAATGTTAATGAGAATATTATGAAAATTTTATTTTGTTTTGTATATTTATCAATAGTGTGGATGCATCTTTATGTCACACAATCTCATCATGTGCAACATGACACATGTCACATACACACTGACACACTTTAATGACGAATTACATAAATACCTTTAGAAATATCATCTAATACCACATGTCATATAACAATATATTCTTTCAAATATATATTACCAATATCTTGTTACAATAAATCACATACTGACGTTGCCTTAATATGTTTTTTTTATCAAAAATATATTTTTTATAAAAACTTTCCAAAAACTTTATCAATAATCCAAAACACTGGAATCGTTAGGCCTCAATTGGAAATATCGGGAAAATCCATAGAAATATATATATGTTTCTTTACATACCACATAATAACGCCTCTATATAAATCATATTATAATTATAATTATTGCAGACATAATTTACTGCTAAACCGCTTACTGCTAAAACATATTACATATTACTTAGAAAGTTACTTAAAAAAGGACTAAAATATCAATAGTTTTTATCAAACCTTACGTATATATTTATTACTTTTAAGCTCTTTACTTAGTCAGTGTAAGAGAGCCTTTTAGCCTGTTAATAAATTACAGTAAAGGCTATTTTATTAACTCACTTATAAAAGAGGAAATTGCTCAATTCGGCTGGTATATTATTTTGACCAAAAATTACACCCCGTGGAAAACGACATTGAAAAACATTGAGCGGTAATCTACCATTAATATTTTAAAGGTTTATCATTAATGGCACATTAAACGAAGAAGAAATAATGGGTCCAAGTATATTAGTCACCTATTTTATTAAACTTTAGTAGGAATTAGCAGATTAATTCATAATTTAACCTTTTAGAATCTAGAGTAAAAATAAAACGCTAAAAGCCCTTGTATGGGAACGATCCCTTCAAAGAAAATAATGATATTGTGTTTTAAATTGCATCCTAGCGCCACCTAATGAATGCCAGTGAAACCGCAAAGTACAGTTAGTTTTCATAAAAGTATGTCTATCTTTATTTTGTGTGTTTTTCGTTAACTTTATTGGCGTTTTGGTATACCGGGCGAATGTGACTTACTTGAGCTATATGTGAGATCATTATTTAACATATTCTCTTAATTATATTTATTAAAACTATTCAATTTATGTTTTCATATTGAAGCATATCATTTTTTTAACATTTGTTTAGTCATATTGAAGCATATCATTTTAGCAAGAAAGAAATTAAGATAGATCTAAATACAATCATTTAATTCATTTTATTGATACTAATGTTTTAATGGATAAATATAATTATGTCAGTTTAAAAAAAAATATTTTATTAACTATGTTGTCAAAATAAGTAATGTAATAAATAAAATTAAGCATTAACTTAGTGCGTTGTTTAAATATACCCAATCTAAACGCCATCTGTCGGGATAACTTTGCAACTTAAACAATCGCCATTTTGTTTGATTTTAATGAAGCTGAACATCAAAATCGACTGATGGCAACAAGTAATATAACTAAAAGCGTGCAATTAAAAAACAAGTGTTTACATCTTTTACTGACCATAGATAGTATAAACTGACCATAGGCATCATGACTTGAGGCATCATAAACTGACCACAGGCAAAATAAATCATTAAAAACCACAATTTACAAACTAACTTGTAAACTTGGTCGAAAATAAGATCTTAATCCAAACTTAGTTAAAGTTTACAGACCAGAATGTACTCTCACTAAGTTCTTAACCCAAATTATTTTAAAGTGAATAATAGACAATATCTTGTATAAAATTATACCTTAATTAATCCAAAAATGGTTATAAAATAGTTATATTTATTAGACACTCCTTTATTGCTTTTGATAAGCTTTAAATTCACTTATTCTTATACGAAATATTTTTAATTCAATTGACATTTTATATGAATGGCAGAGTCGACTTATCTTTATAAAGATATGAAATCATCTTTTGCATCGTCACATTAATGTTATTTCTGTGACATAGTTTATATGACATAAATATGAATATATGAGACTTATCTACAGCAAATCAAGAGTTTAAAATCCCATATCACATTATTTTTAAAGTCTAAAAAAACTTCAATTTCTGGGGGAGGACTCAATTTATCTCCTCACAATGTAGTATTGAAGTAGTGTCAAAACTACTTATTTAGTTGTTACAAAGTGTCAATACCACGTGACCCTACCTGCTCTACTACAAGCTTATGACGTGTAAATACACTAATGACAAGAGGAAGCTCTCTCCGTTGTAGTTATAAAAACTGTCACTGCCATGGTACTACTATCTCAATATTTCTATTACACTGTAGATTATTATAACTGTCTGCCTGTATTTGTGTTGTATGAAGAGGCACAAACAATTCATACAATCTGGTGTAAGGACTAAAGCTAATTTAAGCTTTTTAACAGTCCTGCACAGTATACGCATTGGGACGGCTGCGCAATACTATGATTAAAGTTAGATTGAAACCGCCTTAATTGAAAGATCCTTGATTGCATTTCCTACCGTATTGAAGCAGAGAGAAGCTAGAAGGACCAATCACAACACACTACGAAAAGATTCTGACAATGTCTCTCTCTGTCAATCTCTCTCTCTCTCTCTCTGTCTGTCTCTCTCTGTCAATGCCTTGTTTGACAATTTTAAAGCGTTGTGATTGGTCTTTTGAGCACCGCACAGCTCCGCTCCGCCTGAATGGAAACGCACCGTTAAACTTGTCATATCTAATGCCCAGAGGAGGTAGGAACATACTGTGTTACCTGGTTGGCTTTTATACAGTGCTACTTCTCCGCATTTTCCTGCTCAATGCCTAGCTGTCCCAACAGCTGAGCGGCCGACGGCTGAGCCAGTGTGAGCACGGCATGCGCCTCGACCATCACCACGAGTGAGTTCCGTGCTTCCTCATGCGACACACCGTGCAAGCGAGTGGTGTGGGAATACCAAGCGCCTGTAGAACTTAGCACGCTTACACACCATTTGCAGGACAACCTGGGGATATAGGAAATTGGTATAATTAAACAACTTTAAGGACATATTTGATGTATAAATTGAACTATGCTGGCGGCGCGAGTGAATCGTCACAACTGACAATGCGACTTTCGTTCAAATCGAATGCCATCAACATTAACTTGTTAAAAAAAACTAGTCTCGCATCGCAACTCAAAAATAATTATTCAAATCAGATCGGTAGCTGCGGTTTGCTCAAGCTTTAATATATTAGTGTAGATAGTTTCGGAAAAATAAATACGTTCAAATTACTAACATATTAGTGACATGTCTAGATTTGACATGCCTCCGACGGTACCCCCAACTGTTGTACACTCTCGGACAGAACGGGCACGGGAATGATGGGTTTGCATAGCACATGTTGTTCTTATCTGAAAACACGGCATTTAAAAAATATTATCGACAATGGACTTATAATACACACATATCTAATACACTAACTAATACGTGTCACTGCCCTGCAGTGGGATATTACAGCCTTTTTATAATGGACTGAAGTCTAGCAATCTAGTAGAATAATGGAGAGATTGTAATTTGCCTTCATTTTAGTCCCACAAAATTTTAATTATCATTATAATAATCACTACATAGTATAAAACAAAGTCGCTTTGCGCTGTCTGTCCTTATGTATGCCTAGATCTTTCAAACTACGCAACGGATTTTGATGCGGTTTTGTTTAATAGATAGAGTGATTCATGGGGAAGGTTTATGTGTATAAAAATTCGCGAAATTCCCACGGGAACGGGCACAAGGCGGGTAAAACAGCGGGGCGCTGCTAGTTTAATAATAAACTTTAAGACGAGATTCTGTTGGACAAAAATACTAATTCAAAAATAAAACTAAAGTACCTTTACAGTTCTGAGCTTCGCTGGACACCGAGTTAAGATTCTCCGTAGTAATACTCAAGGATTCCACAATGGTGCCACTTTGCAGTACCGTCTCAACTTCTTTATCAATTTCAATGCATTCCTTATCTTCTTCATTAGCATCACTACTCTTGTTGTTAATATTGAGACATGGTTGAGTACTACTGACTTCGCTAAACCACTTCTTAACGCTCTGATCACTTGATCCTGTAGTACAGACAGTTTTTCCGGAGAGATTGTCCGGACTTATTGGGTATTTCTTTTCAACTGTATCGTCGAGTACAGCGATGTCTGTGTCACTTGTATTATCTCCGGAATAGTCAGTTAAAGGGGAGTCTATCGGCTCCAGTTTAGGGACTATGTTCTGTAATTAAAATTGATTGTGTTGATGTAAGTATAGAAATAATGTTTCATGAGTAACAGCATAATATTCGTTGAGTAGAATTGTTACTCTACCTATTTCTAAATCATATTACAACTGTTACTGTTAACCACTATCATCCCACTGTTGGGCAAAAGGCCATTCCTGCCACTCTTCTCGATTTAGAGCTATCACTTGCCAGCTCTTATGAGCCTTGAAAAAGATTAAACTAAGGGACCATGAAAAAGATGTTATCCTGTGGAGTGTGGATCATCAATTGTTAAGCAATGTGCAGCTTCTCCACTATTTGGATGAGCGGCAGATAGTGGTATTTCTATCTGAACACTACCATACTTTGGATATGTCAAATTGTTGTTTGTTACAACTGTCAGACTATGTATTACTATGGGTATGTATTTTTACTTACTAGTGGTCAGAAATAGGAAAATAAGTAATAAAAATCCTGAAAGTCGCAGGCACAGATTAGATTGGGTAGGTAAAGTTATAATATACTTTCTATATGTTACGAACCGTGAAAAGTTTTTCACGGTTCGTAACATATTGAATATATATTGAAATTACTTTGGTATATCTTTACCTACCCAATCTAATCTGTGGCCGCGACTTTCAGGATTTTTATTACTTATTTTCCTATTTCTTACTAAAACAACCTTCTGTGCCGCGAAAAACCCATAGTAACAGGTTAATAATGTGTAAAAATCGCGAAAGATTGAAAAAGACTATTGGCTGACTATGTGTGTCAACTTTAGGTTGTCTAAAAACTCCCAACACCAAGGCTGGCCACTATACCACTCAAACTTACTACCTTTGAAAGAAACTTACATTATTTTTAACATTATCTGTGACAGTGTTTTGTACTGAATCAGTTTTGACTAGACTAGGCTTCTTATTCTTAACGTTATTGTCTTCGACTTCACTCTTTTTACGCTTCTTCGTTTGTGTGTTTGGAACGGTTTTCTGAAAAGATTTCAATGTAGATCGGTGTTAAAACATTTGCATCTTAATGTAATTTAAAACAAATAAGAGGTAACGGGCTGTCTGTCGCATAAAACCTTTTTATTTGTTTGTTTTTTAATTAATCATTAAAACATATTCAAAGGTAACAGTCAGTCAGAGAAATTAAACCACTGCGATTTTATTGTTTTCGAGGATTGTGTGTATGAATGTGAATGAATTGCATTTGATGTTTTTTTCCAAATATACTTAAGGTTATACATTAGACAGCAAGATTTAGATTTAAATGCCCATAAATTAGTTATTTTTATTACTTACTTAGGTATATAGGTAAGTAGTAAATACTTCCAGGATCGGGGTTAATTATATCTTTACTAATTTTATAAAGAGGTAAAATTTGTCAGTTTGTTTGTTTGTTTGTATGTTCGAGCTAATCTCGGGAATTACCAGTCCGTTCTGAATAATTCTTTTTGTAATAGATAGCCACATTCAACGGGAAGGTCATAGGTTATTTTTCATCCTGAAATTCCTCCAGGAACGGGCACAACGCGCGTAAAACCGCGACGCATTGCTAGTTCTAAATATAATGAATAAGAGAATGTAAGTAGCTTATACCTCGTCATCCTTAACTGCCTCGTTAGCGGTAGACAAGCCGCATATTCTCAAAGTCTCAGCCGTTTTCAAGAGAATAGGCAAAAACTCCTCCGTCACGTTAACTTCTCCATTATACATAAACGTCAACAGTGTCCTTAGAGAGGCCGTATTGATATCGTGAAGCACTATTATTGGATCTTTGTGGGGGTTTTGCTGTAAAAAACGCGTAGGTGTAATCAGAAAACTTACTATGTTCAGAGGCGTTTACTGCGTAATAACGCATGTAAAACCTACTTTGTACAGTACTTACCTGGAATATACTCTTGAACACAGCACTGTTTGCTGATAAAATCACTTTATGAGCCTTAAAACTCTGCCCATCGCACACCAAAGTCACGTCCGAAAGACCCTCGTCTTTAAACAACTCCTTTACGTTTGACAATATATTGCTTTGATAACCATTCCATTTTAAACTTATTTCTTGGTTCGCCATAGCTCGTAGTTAAATCTTAATTTGAAAACATGTAAAACTTAGAAATCAACTTGTTGAAACACAGAATAACTAAAAATAATCGAACGTAACCAAATCAAAGAAACTCCTCAAACAAAAGTCAAAACAATTTTCATTACCCCGTCCACAGACAAAAAAATAATGCGTGACGTTGTCAAAGTGAACGAATGCTTGAATGAAAGGAGGAACAGATTATAAATAGTACAATGTTGTGAGTAGTTTGCATTGCGTTAGATGTACTATGGATGTACTAAAATAATGTACTAAAGTACTAGAGAAGTCATCACAGAAAAAACCTTTGGATTTTGTTGAAATATCAAGATTTCCTTAAAAAAATAATACAAAATCGGCTGAACCGATTTTTACCAAACATATAAGAACCACCGCAAGAAAACAGCTCGCCACAAGCCCTGTCCGCTACCCTGTTTTATTGATTGTCCCAAATAACACCGGCTTACTGTACTTTTATCTTGTGGAGACAACAGTGAAGGTCGATCTTCTTCGGATCTTAGCTTGATCTTAGACCAAATAGTGTTTTTAGTTGGAATATATTTTCGCCAGCTTCTAAAACTAAGTGTCATGAGTTAGAAACTTTAGAATACCTATTGGTTCGTGGTACTTATGTGTTTAGAACCCCATAGAATTGAATTGTTCTGATTAATATTATACTTGGATTTATTTGTTTATCTATCTATATCTATATACTTATAATAAAACTGTAGAGAGGTTCAATTCTGTACATTGAATATTCAAATTAATATTGGAGGATGAATGGTGATCGATACTGATGCCAAAAATACATACAATCAGTCATTTTTTGTCTGTCTGTCTGTATATCGTGCATATACAGACAGACAGATGGGTCAAAAACTACTAAAGGGATTTTAACCATACTTGGTACGATTGTAGTCCTTACTCCTGGGCAGGTTATAGGCTAAATAACATAACGCTAAGACACATAGAAGCTGAGCAGTGAGCAGTGACGATACATTTGAAGCAAGTCGGATGAAAATATGCGCTCTCGAGCTCTTATCCTCGCATACGTTGATCATACACCAAAAGTATGTATTACAAAGATAATGGTCTTCAAAAGATCTACAAAAAAGTCCTCAATGGTATATATCTATCCCGGAATTCCCGCAGGAACGGGTAACAACGCGGGTAACACTGCGGGGCGCGGCTAGTAAGAAATAAAACTAATGAATGCCCGATATTAAATCACCTTTATTGTTACTAAATAACATTTATGATACACTTAAATAATAAATAAATAATAAACGCCTTAATCATATACGATATTTAACTTAAACAGTGATTTTAAGTGTCTTGTCTCTTTCGCTCTTTGACAAACGTATGTCGGAAAGGGACAAACAACTAAATTTGACAGCTAAAGTAAGGCTAAAGTGCTGTTAATATGCGTTTATGAATAAGGCCCTACACGTTTATAAATAAGCCTTTATAAATTCTTCATGTTTTGATACCCACGTGAATACAGCGTAATTAGCGTCTTGGCATTTACTTTTGCTGTTTGGCAAAGCTGTCATAACTCCCCGCAAGAAATATCTTGAGGTTCCTTGTTCGTTTTCTATGAAAACTAGCCCTCCACCGCTGTCTGTTTTACATATCCTCGTGCCTGTCGAAATAATGTTATTATAATTTTGCACTGTGTAGGTACCTACCTAAGAAATTGCATTTATATTTCTAAATTTTTTCTGTCTGCGTGCTACCCTTCTTCGGAACACGTTAAGCAGTCGGTCCCAGTAGTTTCAATCGTCAGACCATTTTGAAGGCCTTTACGCGGTCTAAAAACCAGGGTTGGTCTAAGCTACACGAAAGGAATGAATGCTAATAAGCTACGTTCGGTATCCACCAATCGTATTAATCGAAGCTCTTGTGAAGTGCATCCTTCCTTATCTATACTAATCTATACTAATATTATAAAGCTGAAGAGTTTGTTTTGTTTGTTTGTTTGTTTGTTTGTTTGTTTAAACGCGCTAATCTCAGAAACTACTGAACCGATTTGAATAATTCTTTCACTGTTAGATAGTCTATTTATCGAGGAAGGCTATAGGCTACATTTTATCCCGGATTTCCTACGGGAACGGGCACAACGCGGGTAAAACCGCGGGGCGCTGCTAGTGTGAGATATTTCTGGTAAATATAGTACCCCTACTATGGGTTGACATAGTTATCTCATCTTACTCTACAGTAGTAAACGTGAGAACGCAATAATAGAAGGATTTAATGTTGGTACCATGAGCTGTGTTGGCGCCAAATGAAGCCATGTTATTGTAGTATAATAAATTTTATTTACCTAAACGTAACTAAATAAAGCGACTCATAATAGCAAAGTAAGATCATTCCGTGCTTCGGAGGGCAAGTTAAGCCGTCGGTCCCGGTTACTTTCTACGGATAGTAGTCGTTACATGAGCCATGTCAGAGGCCTTTGGCGGCTCAATATCTCTGACACCAGGATTGGTCAGGTTGACCATCCACTCGATAAGAAAGAAAGAATGACTCATAATAGCAATGTTGGCACTTCAGCTATCCGCTAGAGGCGCTGTTCGAGATTTAATATTTTTTTTAACTACAATGTCTGCGGTAATCTAAACTCATAGTAGAGTTAAAGGGGTCCCTAAAAATACTAACCATTTCCAGCACAAAACTTGTCCGTCGTAATAAACTCGCGAAATAACTTCGACGAATCTTCAAGGCATTTCTGTATATTCTGATATGGCATATCGATAACTTGCAACACAGGATATTCCTTTTCGTTTTTCGTAATGAGACCGTAACCAGCAAATTTTCCGTAATTTCCAACCTTCAATTGGCGATGTTCGAAATTGTAGTCAAAATCTAGACATACAGGTCGGATAAATGTATGAAATTTGAATGTGACCATAGTTTTCACTATCACTATGTCTTCTTGAATGTTGGATAAGCTATGCTTGAAGCGCGGTGGTGTTATTATCTCTGATATCTGTAAGAACAAAGTGAGATAGTTGATGAAATGTGAGCTAAATAAGTAACGGATCCCGTATTTTGATTGGAGGGGCATAAACTTGGTGAAGGTATAAGATTACGGATTGGTGGACTTAGCCCTGGTAAGTTATATGAGGTTTTCTTGGTATGACAAAAATTAGAAAATTTTGAAAGAAGTCCTTGGATCCGCCACTAACTCCGAATTTAAACTTACATTTGATTTCTGAGTATCTAATTCGTGATCACCATTCCAAGGTCGGTACTGTTTCCCGACAGCCACAGCAAAATTATCAACTGTTACAGGTACATTAAATTCTTCAGTAAAGCAATGAGCAGCTAGAAAAAAATACAAGTAGATATTAGTAGGTAGATAGAAAAACAACTTAAAACTAAATATGGATTTCATCGATGGATAGTATCGATTAAAGCATCGATGAAATGGGCAGTATTGATGGAAATATCGAAGAAATGGGTAGAATCGATGATAGCATCAATCAAATGGGAGTATCGATGAAAACATCGATCAAATGGGTAAAATCAATGAAAGCTGAATACGCGATGACGTGACTAGAGCTTTTAGAACTGGCATACCCATATTAGTGGCTAGCAAGTGCATATGACATAATTTCTGTCCGTTAACTAACATGTCTATTATGTAGCATAATAGCATTATGCTATACTAGCAGCGCCCCGCGGTTTCACTCGCGTTGTACCAGTTCCTGCAGAAATTTCGCGATTAAAAGTAGCCTATGTCCTTTCTCAGGCTCTGGACTAACTGTGTACCAAATTTCATCGGTTCAGTTTTTGGCGTGAAAGCGTAACAGACAGACAGACAGAGTTACTTTCGCATCTATAATAATAAGTTAGGATTGTGTGTCGCATCATAATTTTAAAATGTTCGTCTTAGTTAGACAAGGAAACTAACCGGAAATGATAATGTTTGCCGACACCAGCGATCCCCCACAGATTTCCATGTAAGGTTTAGTAGTCGTCGTGTAAATGGCGGCCTGCCAGGGCATCTCACCGCGCCTGGCGCGTCTTCCATCCAACTCCAGTTCGTTATCTTCACCTAACGAATACACCAGTCCACATTCTGTGTGAAATTAAAAAAATAAAAATAAACAAATATACCCGAGCAAATTCACACACGGGTAATTAGACCCAAACTTAGCTCTAAGCTTGTATTATGGAATCTAACTAACTGATACTAATACATATACATACACAAATACTTTATATGAATATGTAATTGACACCCAGACGTTGTCGCCAACAATGATGTCTTCACATATTGTTGACTCCGGGCGGGAATCGAACCCGCAATCCCCGACACAGTAAGCGCTCTCACTGCCACTGTGCCAACGGGCTTGTTTATATGTAAATGTTTTTTACTTTCCAATAAAGCTAAGTAAGTAATTTTATAAACAATCGATGCACATCACTTATCGCATTATGTGTTGTACTTGGTTATTTTACCGTCGTACACTATTAATCAAATCACCTAAATTTCTTTCATAATCGGTTGAAAATTGGGGCCAATCTGTAAGCATAATTACAGATTGGCCCCAATTTTCAACCGATTTAAAAAATATACTTCTCATAAACAAATATTTTCAAGCCGATGTTCCGCTTGAAAAACTTATAAGGATTGAAAAAAAACCATTCTCTTAGTCCAGCGCCAGACTTGACGGAAAATCTGTTACGTCTATCTCGCGACGGAACGCCGATACATGTTATTGTATATAATTTACTAATAGCGTTCACACTACGTCGAAGATCCGTTGCTCCGGCGCGTCGTAAATTGTATGCAAAAATATGTATTGGAGTTCCGTCGCGGAAGATCAGCGACGGAAGATCCATCAGGTGTGGCGCTGGCCATAAAAACCTTTATGAGTCGATTTTTCGCTTAAAAAATAAGAATAGAAACATTTATTCAGACAATCACACAACAAAAGGAAGAACAAAACATAAAGAAAACTACAGATAGTACCTACCTTAAATAACATACATTGAACAATTACACGAACAGAAATACTGTGTGAGGTCTGAACATGACGTGTGACCCTGGCAGCGCTGATTTTCAGACTTTCAGACGAGGCCTTAAAAGGTTATTAAGATTGAAAAGACTCACGTGGTGAACAAGTGGCTATGTAGTTCCATATTCCATCATCACAGGTCATGTAAGTCAGAATAGTTGAAGCGTAATACTCCGGAGTGCGACATTTGGGCCGAACTATTGTCCCATTTGGTACTAAGTCTTCGCATTCAGAGTCATTGTCGTTAATACAAATGTATTGTACACTCGGATGCTTGGGGAGTTTACATTGAGCTGTGAACATTGCAAGTTGGAAAGATGTAGTCGAAAAATGTAGATGCGTTTACCTACTAGGGGCCTCATAATCGTTCATTTTCAGCATTTAGCTATCAAAAAAATAAATAAATAAATATACCTGGACAAATTCACACACGGTTAATTAGACCCAAAGTAAGCTCTAAGCATGTGTTATGGAATCTAATTAACTGGTACTACTACATATACATACACAAATATTTTATAAGAATATTATAATTGACACCCAGACGTCGTCGCCAACAACTATGTCTGCACATATTGTTGACTCCGGGCGGGAATCGAACCCGCAACCCCCGACACAGTAATTGCTCTCACTGCCACTGTGCCAACGGGCTTGTCAAAAATGATTTCCGATTTAAGCTATTATCCAATGAACAAAACAGTGTTTAGTTAATAACGTTTATGAAAGGGGGTATAAATATGTATATTACCTTTCGCCAATGAGGTGGGGAGAAACGGAGTTTGTGATCAAATATGGATATTGGCTAGCTTAATAAGCTACTTAACTAATAATCGATATTCTCTCGGAAAAAAAAACAAATTATTTCCGCGCCACCTCTGTGACCTTACATCCCGTCACATTAGCGGATAATTATAAAAAAATAATGAGTTTGGTTTTAACCTAACCCAACTTTTGGATATTGAAACGTGTACGTATCTAGTTAGTAGCCTAGCTGTATTGTTTAGAAGGTAGCATGTGTCAAGTATGCCCAATGTGACGGGAGTGAGTTCCAATTAGTATCCTGCTTTCTACTTCCGGTTGGAGTGTAGCAAAGGGTGTGCAGTGTTATAAAGGCGATTGGGACTTAAAAAAAATTCGTCAGAAATTATTTTTTTACCTGAATTGGAGTTATTTTGATTTGTTTGCATAGAAATGAATAAAATTAAAACATTTTTACGCTAGTACATTATAACTCAATGTGTGACGTTAAGTATTTTTTCTTAGCTTTGATTAAAGAACATTCCTATTCAATAATTGACAATATTCACTCGGTAATACTTACACTCACGGACGCAAGTAGGCAGAGGTTCAGACCATAACCCTCTCAAACAGTATGGGTTGCTTGCACCCATGAGTTTGAACCCTGGATGGCAGCTGTAGTTCAGATGGAAGATCATATCCTGAGGGGAACTCGATTCCGCTGTCTCATAGGCAGTGTAGTAACCGTTAAGAGGTAAATCCGGAAGAATGCAAAATTCACTGTAAAAAGGATCTTATAGGTTAGCGTTTTACTTATTTTTGCCTACATCTTGCTCGTAGATCTATAGGAAAATCATTGGTATACTTAGGTAGAAATTAACGGTTCTGGTAAGACCATGTCGGAGGCCTTTAGGTGGTCATCTTCGGGTTTTCAGTACTAACCTTCATGAACTTACGTGTCTATATTGAATATTTTTTTAAATATTGAATTTGAATGAATGCTTAGGCTTTTTTAGGCTACTGACACACATGCTCATTACTAGCACAGAAGCATGTGTATATATTGCTATAAATGCGCATGCGTATTTAAAGTATGCTTAATAATAAACAGTCGGTTTAATTTCGAGTGTGCTATCTGAGGCGCAAGTGGAGGAGTCGTATCGATTTCAAAGGCTAATTCGACATTAAATAACCTATTAACATACTTAGGCGTTGTCCTAATAGAACGCGAATGCGCGATCATCGTAAGTTCGCGCGAATTTTACTCGTACGAACGCGCGATCAAACATATTGAACTCTAATAGGTGTCCTAACTGACAATCGCACGACGCGGTCTCAAATGTTTAAAACACGCGATGGTCGCATCGCTCGCATCGCGCATTCGCGTTCTATTAGGACAACGCCTTATAAGCTTGTTTATATGTGTCATTTTAAGTTGTAGGTTAATTGCCTTATTCATAAACGCTCCCTAACTAAAACACTGATAGTGAGTGTTTTGTCTCTTTTGCTCTTTGGAAAATAGCGTATGTCAGAAAGGGACAAACCATTTGGTGGCTAAAATGCTGCTAGTGAGCGTTTATAAATAAGGCCTTAAATGTTTACTAACGTCGGGGTAGGCTGACAGATGTCATTTAATTCATCCGAGTTATCAACGCAATCCCGGACCTGCAAGAACAAAATATTATGATAGACAAGTTACCTCTCTAAGCCTAAATTACATTACGAAATTAGTGGCATGAAATTAATTTCGTGACATTAGTTTTAACAACAGTTTCACGTGTAATTTAATAGTTTCGTAATGCATGCATTACTTTCGTGAAACTAAATTAGTTTCGTGCCCTGCGCGATTTTTAGGTGAAATTAGTGTCATGCAACTAGTTTCATCATGTAAATGCGACGCGAAACTAGTGTCGCGACAGCATTTCAGCAGCAGCAATAGCTATGATATTGACAGGGCCATTATCTCCGCGATACTGATAATTTCACGACACTATAATTTAAACGAAAGTAGTTTCACATGTGCTGAAATTAGTTTCACGAAACTAGTTTCATCATGCATGACACTAGTTTCGTAATGTAAATCCCGCTTAATTTAAACGAAAGTAGTTTCACATGTGCTGAAATTAGTTTCACAAAACTAGTTTCATCATGCATGAAACTAGTTTCGTAATGTCCCGCTTAATTAGACAACATGTATTTCAGCACTCATTGTTAGCGATCTTATCAAAATATTGCTTTTGTATTTCGAGATGTTGCACGCGTTGACTATATAATAACAAAAATGCAAAGTTAAAAAATAGGAAATGGTATGGGAATTTTCGAGGTAGCAATCAACACGTGGGCGGTTATTATTTGAATAGATTGCAAACAAAGGTAATGAGAAGTTAAGACATCCTTGAAACTGTAATTAAGTGATGGATCCAAAGAAAAGGTAGAAAAGATCACTAGGAGTCAGGAAACCATTGGAGTACATCCATAACATAAAAACAACATAAAAAGAAAAGTTTGTCTAATTTAGATTCCAATCTATACTAATACTACCTATCCTATACTAATATAATAAAGCTGAAGAGTTTGAATGTTTGTTTGAACGCGCCAATTTCAAAAATTAATAATCCGTTTTAATCGAATCTATACTAATATTATAAAGCTGAAGAGTTTGTTTTGTTTGTTTGTTTGTTTAAACGCGCTAATCTCAGAAACTACTGAACCGATTTGAATAATTCTTTCACTGTTAGATAGTCTATTTATCGAGGAAGGCTATAGGCTACATTTTATCCCGGATTTCCTACGGGAACGGGCACAACGCGGGTAAAACCGCGGGGCGCTGCTAGTCTGTACTAATATTATAAAGAGGTAAAATTTTTAAGTTTGTTTGTTTGTATGTTCGGGGTAATCTCAAGAATTATCAGCCCGATTTGAATAATTCTTTTTGTAATAGATAGCTACATTCAACGGGAAGGTTATAGTTTTTCATCCCGGAATTCCCACGGGAACGGGTACAATGCGAGTAAAACCGCGGGGCGCTGCTAGTAACTAATAAATGAAAGGTTATAGCCTATTTTTCATCCCAAAATGCCCACAGGAATGGGCGTAACCACGGCGCGCTGCCAGTCTCAACAGAAAAGTACAAAGTCTTACCCCATTACACCTTGCAGAGTACGGTATACAAGCACCATAGGCACATATGAACACGTGTCCATGGCAAGTATCCCTCATAGTAGCACAAGTCTCCAACGTCTCATCAGAACCATCCGTACACTCTACTTTTCCATTACATTTGGTCATCTCTTTGGGAATCTCCCCATTTTTACAAGTAGCATCAAGGTTCAGACAGTCCAAAGCTAATGTGGTAGGCAGAGACTTTTTCAGTAGGTTGAAAAAATCGTCCACGCCTTTCGATTTCGCTTGGTTGAGTATGATGTCCGATTGTTTCATACGCTGTTCCATGCAATGTAGGAAATCCATTTCGTTTCTACATCGGAGCAGCATTTCGTCGGAATTGTCGGGACAGTCCTTGAGGCCGTTGCATGTTCCTCCTGCATTGACGCAACCTCCGTATGCACATCTGAATTGGCCACTAGAACATCTAATACACAGTTAGTTCAGCAATGCTTTGAGAATAATTGCCTTATTTTTCTACTATCCCTAAGGAAGGTTTAAAGTGGCAATGGATCAGGGGTCAAAACCATGTTTTCTAACACACTTTTATGACCTTTCAAGATAGAAAATCAACTACTCCCGGATATTGCGGATTCTATACTTTCCATGTCAAAAAAAAAGAATTCTATACCTATCCACAGATACATAATAATCTGAATGTGTTATGGGTTAATGGCCTGTATGATGGACATTGACATGTATTTCTAAAGTAACTTACTTATAATTCCAACATGTTACAAAGGACTCATCACTCTGATCAGTACAGTCAATTTCTCCATCACATTTGCGTGATAATGGTATACATATGCCATTCTTACAGCGCCATTCTTTATCACTGAAAATTTTAATTTAATTTTTGCATTAACATAGTTGTATATGGTGTATATGGTGATATCCCAATAAATAAAGTATTTCAAATAAGTTATAAATATATCTGTACCAATTAACACAGGGTTGTTATACTTAATTATGGCTTTAAGATTGTAAGTATTATTTGGGAGCCCAGGCATCTGCACTTAGTATAAATTATTCGTGGCGGGAATTGTGCTCCCAACCGCCGAGCAATTTGATCTTGAAACCGTACTTTAAAGGACACGCTAAGCAGCCGGCCCCAGTTGTTTAAATCGTTAGACCATGTGGGAGGCCTTTAGGCGGTCTAAAAACTGCACCAGGGTTGACCACTAACCTACTCGAAATGAATGTCATAGACGCGTTCTCCTAAGAATGCCATAATAAGATCTTCAATAATCATTTTGTAGAGTTTCATTGAAAGCAGTTCAGCAGATTTATAGTTAGCACACTGCGCGATTATGGCGATACCGCAATAGGTACCTTCTAATCCTATTATTATTATAAATGCGAATGTTTGTGAGGATGTATGTGTGAATGTATATATATTTATCTTTCACGAAAAAACCACTGGACGGATTTGTATGAAACTTAATTGTATCCCCAAATTCTCGCGGAAACGAGTACAACGCGGGTAACACCGCGGAGCGTGGCTAATTACGTTTATAATTACGAAAATTCATAATTATATATAATCATTGGCGCCGCAATGCCATTTATGTATACGTATTGCCGTAATGTTTATTAACAACGAAGATTAACAATAAAAATAATCACTGAAGACAGAGTACGTACGTGCAGTTGCGGTAGGTCGTATCATAACTCCAAACTTCTCTGCTTGATGAAATAATTCCTGAAATAATGTAGCCTTAGCGTGCGTTTTCATAAACCGGAGCAGAGTGGTGCGAATCCTTATTCACCAATCACAGCGTATTAAGATTGGGAACAACTCATTGACATTGGCAAGATCTTTTCGCAATGCATTGTGATTCTTCAGGTGACCTCCGCCCAGCTCCGCGCCCAGCTCCGCCCAGCTCCCTTTAGGTTGGTCTATGCTCTTTGCCCTTTTGCCCGAAAACCGTGTCCTCGTTCACAGGGACAACGGTACTTTATATGAATATTCAATATTAAATCCCTATTGAGATAGGTTTAGGAAACCATGCGACAAAAAAAAATTCGTCTTTGTCGTTCACAATTTTACGGTTTGCTATATGCAGATTATGAACGAACGAAAAAATAGGCGTTCAATTGAAAATGGTTGCACAGTTCACTATCCGTCGACGGCTTTCGTTTTAGTTTGAACCGGGAATCGAACCCAAGACTGGCAGTCTTGGCAGGCGAGCGTACATACCACTGGATTACCAAGGCGTCTCAGTCAAAAAATATTCAATATAACTAGGTACTTATTAAAAATGAACTTACCAAAAATTATAATCACAGATTTCATTATTTTTCTTACACTATTCACATACACAATAAAATCTTTATATTTAGGATACACTTAAAGTTAAAAGAAAAAATCATAAAATCACATTATCAAAGAACTTATAATATAAAATATATGTATTAAAGGCAATGATAGCAATGAGAGTAAGTCAACGCGACGTAGTAGATTGCAGTCTCATAGATAAATGGCATGGTGCACTAGATCACTAGATCAATCATAACAATACCTACGGAATAGAGAGGCTGGGAGTATTGCCAGCTGCTTCATTTGTACTGAAAAGTCGGGGGAAATAAACCTGGCAGTGTAGGGGCATAGCTTACTTAATATGAAATCTTACCTCCCCATTGGCATTGCCAAAAAACACAGCAGATTCCGCATTGATGTATAAAATGTTATAAATTATAATACATGATTTTTGTAAGCTTTGCGTTCATGTTATCTAACGTTTTATAATAATACTAGCAGCGCTCCGCGGCTTTGCCCACGTTGAGCCCGTTCCCGTAGAAATTTTCGAAAATCCTTTCTTAGTATGCACTTACGTCGCTTGAAGAACCTTCCTGCCAAATTTCATGTTTCTAGGTGTAGCGGTTGAGGCTGTGCGTTGATTATCAGTCAGTCAGTCAGTCAGGACTTTGAATTTTATATATATAGATGGAACCCAGTCTTATGTTCCGGTGGTGGGCGATGATCACGCGATGATGCTTGCGCCCAAGCTCTGATTTTGTGGGTGTCATCGTTTCTTATTGTAGTTTGACTGAGCGATGTAAGCCATTGCGATTGTTCGGCAACGTGCAGCTCGGCTCCTACCTGGATAGGTGGCATTTCTATCTGAGCGCTACCGTGCTTCGGAGGGCACGTTAGAACTCCGGCACAATAGATGACCACTAACCTACACGAAGTTTCTTTTTAATATATATTCAGTATTTACAGCGGCTATAAATTACACCTTTGCGTTTTCACTGAGTGCTCTGTTCAGAGCGAACATCCGTTCGCGGACAAATGTTCGTATACTGATGATCGGTCGAGAACAATCGTAGTTTTTTCATTAAATGACAATATGTGTTTCTATCTGTAACGTATTTGTATCTAGTAACATAGCAACCCTAAGTACAAGCATAGGTCATATAATATAATCACTTATTTTCCCATCCTGTTCTTTGTTTCAATCAATACATTAATTAGAATAAGATACAAAGATTTATATAAAACTTTCACATGGCTATGTGATGTTCAGGCTATGTAAAAGTTTCCCACGGGAGCGGAAAATTTCGGGACGATGCACTAGTGTTTATGTATTCTCGTCGTTCAAAGTAATTATGTAAACAATAAAATAATCAGAAATCGATTTATTAACAGATAATATTTAATAATGTGTACAGATAACAGATAATAGGGATAAACCCAGACACTTGTTTATTTGACCTTGTAATTAACTGAAAATTACGAAACATCTAAATCAAAAGATAATCTTACATGAATGACATATAAAGATGGTGACACATTGTCTTTTGGGAATAATCGCCGACCCTTTTTAAGCAATATAATAATAAAATGTAATAGGTTAAATTCGTAATTTTGTTTGTTTGTATGTTGAGGCTAATCTCGAGAATTACCAGGCCACGGGTCAATACGGCAATACAACGGCAACGGCATACCCAAAAAATACAAAATCCCTAAAGCCCATTAAACCCTAGACCTTATCTACAATTCATACTTTTGCATACTTCCTATCAACTATCTCCCTAAGTCACCAAACACGATCCCCCCAGACCAGTGGGGGGGGGGGCACAAACCAAACTCTCTTCTAAGGTCATCAGCTAGCGACAGCCTCCGTGGTCTTGTGGTTTGAGCGCCCGGCTCACGACCCGGAGGTTCCGGGTTCGATTCCCGGTGGGGATACCTCACAAAAATCTATTTGTGAGACTTTCCTTAGTTTGGTTAGGGCATTGCAGGCTGAATCACCTGATTGCTCGAAAAGTAAGATGATCCGTGCTTCGGAGGGCACGTTAAGCCGTCGGTCCCGGTTACTTTCTACGGATAGGAGTCGTATGTCAGAGGCCTTTGGCGGCTCAATAACTCTGACACCAGGATTGGTCAGGTTGGCCATCCACTCGATGAAGACGAAGAAGCTAGCGACAACCTTATTTATTTCACTACAGTATTTGACTGCAAATTGGACCAGTATCTCCTATCCTATCCTATCAAATATTTAAACACTTGACAAAAACAATACAAGAGTAATAAATATATAGTATTATTAATAGGTGTACTTAATTCTATCTATTTAACCAACACAAACAACAAAATTACCGTTTCAGATATAAACAATCATGTCGAGTGTGTAACTACTCAATTTTCAGTGCGTTACCCCGATCTGGTTTTATCGTAATCCACCTAATATTTATAATAATTGTGAAACAATCATTACTTGCAGTCAACGAGGTGACATTTGAAACAATCGTTGACTCCCGTACTACTCAAAAAATATTAAATTTTTTAATAACCATGCTCATTTTAAAAGCAATATTTTTGTTAAGTTCAACCTATCTTGTTTTAGCTGACATAATTGAAAGAACTAATTCTGGTATTTTAGAAGATGCTATGCTTGATACTGTAAGTATTTTTGCTATTAATTGAGTGCGGTTTTGTGTAATAAATAATAAATGATAAAGAAATGGCCTTCAATTTTTTTAATTACATTGGGTAAATGAGTAATGGCGCCTAAAAAAGGCTGGGGAAAGGTCTATGCCCAGCTGTGGGATGATGCAGGTTAAGAGTAATTCTGATTAGATTAACTGTGTAATATTTTCAATGAATGCAAAAACTCATCACATTTTAATTTTTTTGCATAACTTTTTTTTGTTTTTGGGAAACTTGTAAATGTTACCTTACTCTTTTTCACAAACTCATTTACTTAATCCATATTTAATATTCTAAAGGGGTGCAATTTGTAATTTTGTTTCGTTTGTATATTCGAGTTAAACTCGGAAATTACCAGTCTGATTCGAATAATTCTTTTTGTATTAGGTAGCTATATTCAAAAGGAAGGTTACACGGGCACAACACGGGTAAAACCGCGGCGCATTGCTATCTATAATATAAAAGTGAATAGCTGAATCTGTTGCTAAACGCATATCTTCAGAACGACTGCACCAAATTGGATGATTCTTTTTTTAATGTGTTCCATATTGTCAGGACAAGATTTTTATATAAGAAAAATAAGGAATAAAAATCTCAAAATTCCCACCGGAACGGGGGCGCTGCGGGTGAAACCGCGGGGCACAGGTAGTTATTTATAAACTTCACGATAATTCCGTTGCAGTTTTCTCTAATAAGAAAATATGAGTACCCTTGTGAAATCCATCGAGTTTACACCGAAGACAAGTATGTATTGGAGATGCACCGAGTGCCCTATGGTAAAGATGGACCTTCAGGGCCCAGGCCGGTGGTCTTCTTACAACATGGACTGCTGTCGTCATCAGCTGAATGGGTACTCATGACTCCTGGGAAAGGGCTGGGTATGTAAGAGTTTGTAAAAAGTTGAGTTTCAAAGCGGGTTCATAAATAAATTTTCATTATAGAGTAAAATTTCCTTAATTTAATAAAAGAGAAAATTCTTGTTAATAAATTTACAATTTATCGCTTATATATAACTTAGCCTTTTTTATTTTTATACAATTTTTATTAGCGAAAATGACATTTTGAAAATTTTGAAAATGACCAGATTTTCAAAAGACTTCTAGTGATTCGGAGGGCACGTTAAATTGTCGATCCTGGTTGTTTCAGTAATCATACCATGGCGGAGGTCTTTAGGCTAAAAACTTTAACAGCAGTGTTGGCCACTAAAGTAGGTAAGTAAGCTCGAGCTGGTTAGTGGCCAGCCCTGGTGTCTAAGTTTTCAGACAGCCTAAACGACTCTGCCATGGTCCAACGATTGAAAAAATGAAGACCGACCATTTAACGTGTCACAAACCTACAAGAGCTTACTTACTTTGTATCCCAGAGTATATATTTAAAACGTTTTTCCAGGGTACATACTAGCCGATGCCGGTTACGACGTCTGGATGGGCAACGCGCGAGGAAACACGTACTCCAGAAAACACACCACTATTAAAACCACTTCATCATCCTTCTGGCAATTCAGTTGGCACGAGATCGGTTACTACGACTTACCAGCCATGATCGACTACGTCATCAAAGAGACTAAAGTCCCAAAGATACAATACATAGGCTTCTCACAAGGAACCACTGTCTTCTGGGTTATGGTTTCAATGAGACCAGAGTATAATGAAAAAATTGTAGCCATGCAAGCGTTAGCGCCAATAGCTTATATTGGAAGTATTAAGAGCCCTCTTATTAAGGCTATAGCACCGTTTACTAATTCTTTAGAAGTAAGTATGATGATGATGATGTTATACTAAGTAATAAGTGGATTAAACATGCATTCATTCAATTGTTTTGGAACGCAAACAAGTCGTAAATTTATAAGGTCAATTTTTCACCCAAATATAAGTCCACCCGTAGAGGTAACACCAATCTAAGCTTACCATCAGTAGCCCTGTTTCCTTCAAAGATGGAATAGTTTTTGTATATTTAGATAAGGTTAGGTTAGGTCTCAAGAAAAGAAATAATTTGTAGATGGTTATTTAATTCCATTTCATTGCAGAGAATGTTCAAACTATTTGGTACCGATGAAATTCTTCCCAACGGTAAACTGAACGAAATAGCTGGACAGACACTGTGTGTCGAAGAGGCACTGACTCAAGTGATCTGTACTAACTTACTATTCCTAATCTGTGGGTTTAATGAACAGCAGTTAAATACGGTAAGTTAAGTTAGTTTTCATCACAAGCCAAAATTGTTAAGGATAAGTTATGGTTTGAGATCCAAAGTAATGTAAAGGGACCTTCAAAATAATTTTGATCGTCATGTCAAAAAGAACGATTAATAGTAGATTAGCATTTCATCCTTCAAAGTACCATAGTTAGTTGAAACTCTCAGGGTTTTTAATACTGAAATATTATTCTCTACAGTTTCAGCTAATCAACTCTACCAAGAATTGCACTTTTCGTTTATTGTTAATCGTTCTTTCCAGACCATGCTACCTGTAGTATTGGGCCATACCCCAGCCGGCGCGTCAGCTAAACAAATCATCCACTTCGGCCAATTATACAAATCAAACAAGTTCATGAACTTTAACCACGGCTGGATCAAGAATCAATACAAATATGGATCATTCACGCCACCAGAATACAATCTAGGCAACATTAAAGTGCCTATTTTCCTTCACTATTCTGACAATGACTGGCTGTCTACCCCAGACGATGTTTTCAGGTTAGCCAAAGAAATTAAAACTGTGGTTGGTGTTTTCCGTGTACCACTAGCCAAATTCAACCATTTAGATTTCGTTTTCGCCATCGATGCTACTAAACTAATATACAATCGAGTAATAAACATAATGGAACAGTTCAAATAAATATTTTTACGACTTTTCTGCATTTTTATTCAGCGTTCAATTCGAGATTATTACTCACTAGACACAACCAACATAAAAACCAACATGAAAAGTTAAACCAGCACCTGAAACAAAGAATGAAATTTTATCAAACTTTGTCAATGTTTCATTTAACTTATACCCAATAACTAGGTTTAGGCCCATCTCGTAGCCAGATTTGGTAGCTAGCTTCCAAATGGGAGAAATAATCCCGATTCAAAGCTGGCTACGAAATAGGAATTCGAAAGTCCAAGATTTAGGATTCTAACTAGTAAAAAAAAAAAACCCTAACCTACCGAATAGATCGTTCCCATTTAGTAGCTAGCTACAAGATGGGAAAACACTTTTCTCATTTCGTAGCTAGCTACCAAATCTGGCTACGAGATGGGCCTAAACTAATAACTAATGCCTAACTTACATCAAGCTAGATAATGACAACATTATATTTTCAATTGCACATTTTTTCTGAATTTTTTTCATGGAAGACACAATATATGAGAAAACGCTGCCAAATATTTTTTTAAATCAAACTACATTCCACCATGTCAGAAGCCTTTAAGCGGCGAATGAACTCTAACACCAGGTTGGGGCCAGTAACCTTCTCAAACTTATTCTTACAAAAGTGAATAAAACTTACCAACTCGAAATATCATCATAATTTCAATTGACATCTTCATACACGTTAGACGAGAGCGATGCACAAGATGGGGTCGATTTGGAAGCGGCTATCTTATGGATCATAGATCCACTAAACGCATCCCCCTTTATAGAATTACACCGCACTTCGTTTACAATGCCTAATTCTTTTTGGACAAACATTCCAAATCTGTTTTGCACTAAAACAATAGGAAACAAAAAAGTTAAGTTTATTACAATTAAGTCAATAAATCAGCTTGTATTTTCCCATAGCAGAACAAAAGCCTCTCATCCTCTCATCTAAACTAGACTCGTCGTCACCGGCCTCTGTCCCCGCCCCCCGCAGCGCCAGCGGTTCCTGAAGGAGGAGTTGTGGCCTGCGGGAGTCCGCGCACCGTATCACGTTGCAGCAATCGTGACTCGCGAGTAACCTATTTTTAAGTTTGTTTATTATGTATGTTAGTCTTTAAGGTATTTGTTGTTTAATATTTATTTTATAATGTCAGCTAGTTAGATTCCATATGTATTATGGAATACCTAGCCTAGACCTTACTTTGGGTCTAACTATAGCCTTGTTATTTCAATAAATGATTTATGATTATGATCCCACTGAAGAATATTAGCGAGAGCATCACTAGTGGGAACAAAGTCCCAAACCTCAATGTCTCACTTGTGACTTTATCTACAATTTGACGTTTACCACTATCCCTATCCTTTTTAAACGTCTGACACGGGGTTATAAAAAAATCAATCAAAAATATTTGCAGTACCTTCTTAGATATAAATTATAACGATACTCTTGTAGTCAAATTCTCACCTTTAGTTAGTATATCGAGAGGATCATCCTTTTTGTTATTGTTTCCTTTAATAGTGCTATCGAGGAGAGGCTCATTTGTTTTATGGAAAACTTGTAGCAAGGAGACATGTTTGAATTGCTGTTGGACAAAAGCCTTATTAAAATCAACCTAGTGTGAGTCAATAGCCTTTCTTGGTTTATGGGTTTCTAAGATTTAAGTTATAGTCAGATTGAAAGACCAGAATCGACTATTTAAAGTCCCTGTGAACCACAATTTAGCCCCTAGATGGAAATGTCTACCACTCAACTTTTTCCGTGGTGCAAGTATCGCAAACTCAGTTTATTCTATCAGCACTAACCTCATTTTTACCGTCTTTCATTGTTATAAATATTTGAGATTCCGGTTTTGTTGGATTGACACCATCTTCGAAGGGCTCTGGCAATTCAATTTTATTCTCCAAGTTATCAGAACATTTGAAAGAAGTCCACCAGTTTTCAACTTTGTAGACACTATCCAGCTCTCTTTTTAACGAAGTGTTTTCTTTTCTAAGTCTCTCTATTTCTTCGCTTTGTGTTGAACATGTATTTCTTAACATTTCCATGTTTTTCTGATAGTCTCTAATGGTTTTGTTCTCTTCATTGAACGAGCAACTTACACATTGACCTGTTTTTGTTTCTGTATTTGTTGTTTTGTTGATTTTCTTACATCTTCTACTGCAAACTTTGTCTTGTGTGGCTGAATCTTGGTAGGGTTGTCGGGCATGTTTAGTTAAACTTTTACTAATACTTAAATTGTCTACTTTAGTATTTTTAACGGCCAGAGCCGACTTCAACATATCATTCTGCCACACTTGTACTACAGATTTAACATTATCACAAGTATCGCTATCGGTATCGACTCCTTCACATCTAAAGATATTGATTTTTAAAATTTTATCAATTATTATTTTCCAAAACAACTTTATATTCTTCAGTGCATCCAAACATTTATCACATGGCCAATGGCTTGTTTCTAACTCGTGCTGCAAACATAGTTTTTAAGAAATACTTATTCTTTAACTTTCGGATCAAAGATTCCTAACATTATTTTTTGTTATATATATTCTTTGTCTATAATATTACGGTGTGAAAACGACTTAGTACTTTATCTATGATATATTTCAATTTATTACTTTCTATACTCATATAATAAAGCTGATAATTTGATTATTCACTATAATTACAAAACTGCGGGCACTGCTAGTATTTCAATAAAATCGTACCAAATTTTTTCCTCTAGCAAATTATCCAAAACGTCCAAAACTTGAATTTTAAAATTTTAGGTCCCTAATAAAAAAGTAGAATATTCTTCTTCATCGACTGGATGGTCAACCTGACCAATCCTGGTGTCAGAGTTATTGAGCCGCCAAAAGCCTCTGACATGGCTCAAGTAACGAATACTATCCGTAGAAAGTAACCGGGCTTAGCGTGCCCTCCGAAGCACGGAATCATCTTACTTTTCGAGCAATCAGGTGATTCAGCCTGCAATGCCCTAACCAAACTGAGGAAAGTCTCACAAAGAGATTTTTGTGAGATATCCCCACCGGGAATCGAACCCGGAACCTCCGGGTCGTGAGCCAGGCGCTCAAACCACAAGACCACGGAGGCTGTTAGTAGAATATTAACTTGTAATGACCCACTGCTGGGCAAAGGCCTCCCTTCTCACTGAACATATCAGTACAGTGGGAGGTATTAGGCGTAATCACTACGCTTGCCTAACGCGGGTTGGTGATTTCAAACCCGAGCCATGTTTGAAAAGTAGGAAACATGTTTTCGCTCGACCTGCGAATTGAATCCAGGACCTCAGTCATATTATCATATCTACAGTATTAAGTAACATAAAACAAGTTACCTCTGCAAAATATTTTTCAAAATGTTCCTTCCCCTTTAAGCTTTCCGTCATAGCCTGACACGAACTACAAATACTCTCTAGTATCATTTTGGACTTGCAATCAGGATGGCATCGGGGCGTCACCTGTACACAATATAGAGTTGTTACAAACGGCTAGTTATCGTAGGTTACATTCGTAAAAAGTCCGCGATTTTTACGCTGTTAAATATAGTTTTTTCATAACTTAAATGAGACTGTCTGTTAAAGTTATACGGGAAGTCAGTAGAAAGCCACGGTTATTTGATTCCTTAAGTCTGTTGACTAACACTTTGTGTTAACGTTTGCTGGTGTTTAACTAAAGCAACCCGCCCATAAGCTCCTAAAGATATGATTACATTAAAGATCCTAAAGATATGATTAGGTACTTTACTTTTATTAACTCTTAACCGCCTGAATAAACGCTGTGTAACTTAATCACGTGTTTCATCTCTTTTGCTCTTCAGAAAATTACGTGTCAGAAAGTGACAAACTATTTGTTAGTTAAAATGTTCTTAATACGCGTTTATTAATGTGGCCCTTAGGGTCATACTATACGAGCGGTTTTCCCGCCGCGGGAATCCGCTTCTGAACCGCACTAGTCACAATTTAATATGAAAGTTGTATGCTGCATACTACACTGCGCGGTTTCCCGTCGCGGTTCACAGGCGGGACAAATACGACCGCCGCATGCAGCGTCAAACCGCCGCTGATAACCGGCGCTTTAAACTACACGGGCGGTTTCCCGCTACGTTTTTTAATAATTCTATTAATATAAGAGCTGCAAGCGCAGTTATCATTGGCGGGTCCATGTTCAAATGAACAGAAGACAGCGATAAACCGCGTCCCGTGTAGTTTGATGGTCTGCGGCAGCTTTGGCGAGCGGATTCCCGCGGCGGGAAAACCGCTCGTATAGTATGACCCAACAGTCTAGGTGATAACATTTACATAATAAGGTCTTTTATCACTTATTCAATATATCTTAGCCATAGTTAAAGTATAAGTTAATTAATGTATCTAGAATAGTCCATATAGTAATGGAGTTGACAGTAGAGTTAAGGGCGCAGTAAGCAGCCGATCAAGGGGGTGCTCCTGAAGCGGTATGCGGGCTCCATCCCTTACAACAAAAGCTGAGTTTGCAGCCTTTTGCCAAGTGATTCTTTTTCTTTCCTGTACCTTTGTAATTTTTATTTCAGGCAATTATTTTCTTTTATTCTTAAGCGTTCTTTCCATACACTAGCACTTACATTTCTCCTACTTTTGCACGTCATAGTTCTTAGCAAACTGGTTACTGCTTTGATCGGTACAACATATACAGGCATATCATGTTTTATCCATTCCCTGAGGTAGCAGTTCTGAACAGTGACATCGTGACTCCACGCGCGGATGTCAGTGCAGGAGTCATAAGATTTTAACTTCCCCTCGTTTCGCGGCAATAGTTGTATGTGATTCGTTCTCAAAAACATTGAATATACAAATTACTCTTGTAAAAATTTGACCGCAATCGGTCCATTGGAACACTTACAATTTTTTTGTTCGAAATACCTATATGATTCTGAAAAATGAAAAGACTTGACTTTTGTGATGTCAATTTCATAGTGAGTACCCAGAGTATTTAAATATAAATGGGTTGTAGAAGATTGTCATTTTAATCTTTTATCCTCTTTATACTTTGAGTTTGCCGTAATATAGATTTGACGATGAAGAAATAAAAAGGACATCTTGGTCCTACGAAACTTGAAAGTGTTGGACCTAGGTTTTCAACCTATAAGTGACTGACGAATACGGACCTAAGTTAAACACCTAAATCAAACCTAAGACTGACTAGTGTTTTTTTGTGTAAAAACTTATTAAAAGCCTCAGTAAATTTACCCGAACGCTGCATAAATAAAATCCCAATTAAAACTCAATACGCCTACCTACTTGCTTCATTTTTCAATATAAACAAAATAATTTTCAAAACAGTGACATTCTATTTCAAAACACCACTCCGCCTTGAATTTCCATGACATTTATTAAAAATTTGATACATGTTTTCGATTTCGTTTATTATAAAAACTTTTATTTAACACAAATTATTTAAAATCGTACTGTTATGTGTAAAATGGATGGCGGAGAAAAGTAGTATAAACTTCATGTACGTGAATATTATTAGTAAATTTATTCTTACTGTAAGTGATACTTGGAAAGGATGTCTTTTATAACTAAGAGGGAGCGAGTTTTCAATTCATATGAACTGTACGAATTACCACCGAGGAACGAAGGTAAGCTGAAGGCGTACTCGTCATGTACGGACACGAGAGCCTGGTCGCACTACTGCAGCGACAAAACAGAACACCTCATTGACATTATCAAACGAAACAACGAAACGTGTAGACCCAAATACATACCAACAGAGGTAATAGTAGACACTATAATGGGTGGCAAGAACCATGAGATATCAAGACTCAAACGCAAGATTGAGGAGTTTGAGCAAATGATTGCAGCTTACGATAATCTAGAGCTGACTAAAGACCAAAAGGCTGAGATCGCGAAAGCGGTAAGTTATCGACACTATAATATAATAATATAATAATATTATAAAGAGGAAAACTTTGTTTGTTTGTAATGAATAGGCTCAAAAACTACTGGACCGTTTTAAAAAATTCTTTCACCATTCCAAAGCTACATTATCCACGAGTAACATAGGCTATTTTTCATCTCAAAATTCCCACAGGAATCGACACAACGCGGGTAAAACCGCGGGGCGCTTCTAAATATTTCAAATAAAATTAGCGTCCCGCGGTTTTACCCGCGTTGTGCCCGTTCCCTTAAGAATTTCGGGATTTTTTATACATATAAACCTTCCTCTTGAATCACTCTATCTATTGAACAAAACTGTTTCAAAATCCGTTGCGCAGTTTTAAAGATCTAAGCAGATATATACAGACAGACAGCGGAAAGCGACTTTTTTGTACTATGTAGTGATACCCGGACAAATTCACACAAGGTAAGTTAGACCCAAACTAAGCTCCAAACCTGTAATATGGAATCTAACTAATTGATGCTATTACAAACACATACTTTAATATAATTGATGCCCGTCGCCAACAACTATTATGTCTGCATATATTGTTGGCTCCGGGTTGGAATCGAACCCGCCCAACAGAGTAAGCGCTCTCACATGCCACTGTGCCAACGGACACAAGTATTGAGTATTCATAAATAACAAAAATATCAAAATTATGAAACTTTTACACATACTTAACTTGCCGATGAACGTTTACAGGCGTTATTAATTGAATTAAAAATATACAAATCCATTCCTTATACAAGGGTTATCTCATGTCTGTATCCTTTTTCTAAATGGTTTATGTGTGAGTAGGTATTGTTGTCGACTCATATTTCTGAAAATTCAGAATATTGACAGTTTCTTATCCTGATACCCTACCCTACCTCTGCTAGGTACTCGAAGTAGCTGCATATTTTCTCTATGTGCAATTTTGAAACTACTTGCATGATTGATATACTTTAAGTACAATGAACATGAAAAACGAAAATATTACAAAACAAAATGCAATTACATACAAACAAAAATCACTTAAAACTAAAATATAAAACCAATTACATTATACACAGCATTGAGTTATATGTACTAACGTAAGTACATATAACTCAATAATACACAGATCAGTCTCTAACGTAACCACTACTAATTAGTACTGGATTAGCTATTTTTGTATGTTTAAGAAACTCATATGAACATTTATTTTCAGCATGCAGCCATAAAAGAGGCGAATAAAGATCTCGATGACCTTGTAAGTCTTGCAATACTGATTTATTAGCTATTAATAAACCATAGGTACATCATTGAGTTATATGTACTAATAGAATTTAGAATGTGAGTGAATGGAAATGAATGTGTGAATGAAAACGAATGAGTGAATGAGAAGTGATGTATACCTATTTGTGATTCACGTTAGTACGTAATTATAACTCAATGAGGTACATCATCATAACTAACTGATCGTTCATTTTGCAGTTCTTTGACATGGATCTCTCTGGATTTACTGAAGTAAGTTTTGCCTTTATTGTCGTTCACACTTTTAAATTAATTCCGTGCTTCGGAGGGCACGTTAAGCGGTCGGTCCCGGTTAATTTCTACGGATAGTAGTCGTTACAAGAGCCATGTCAGAGGCCTTTACCGGCTCAATAACTCTGACACCAGGATTGGTCAGGTCACTCGATGAAGAAGAAGAAGAAGAATTAATGTATATATCTTAAATGTCAGAGTCTGAAGTAACTAACAGCTCCTTGCGGTTTTACTTGCGTTGGGCCAGTTCCCGTGAAAATTTCGGGATGAAAAATATTCTACATCGTTGCCGATGAATGTGGCTATCCAATACAAAAAGAATTAATCAAATCGGATAGATAGTTCCTCAGATAAGAGAGTTCAAACAAACTAAAAAGAATTTTATCTTTATTATATTAAAAACTAGCAGCGCCTCGCGGTTTTACCCGCGTTGTGCCCGTTCCCGTGGGAATTTCGGGAATTTTTTTACATAAAAACCTTCCTCTTGAATCACTACCTATTACAAAAAACCGCATCAAAATCCGTTGCGTAATTTTAAAGATTTAAGCATACAGACAAACAGACACGAAACAGAGACGACTTTATTTTATACTATGTAGTGATATAGATAAGTAAAATACATACGAGTAAGGGTCTGTCCACATCTCCACGTCAGAACATCGTCAACCTGGAACGTTGATGTAACGTGGCACGGTACGTTGCCGTGACGTGCAAATTTACGTTAACGTTACGTAGAAATGGGCGTCAAGATACGCAGCAATATTGTACGTCGCCATGCCTTTTGAGGTGACTTCTCTAGTACGTTAGTAAATACAACCCAATGAATCGAGCCACGTGGGCCGACGTGACGCGCCATCCCACTGCGACGTTGCCGTACCGTGCCCCGTTACCGCACCGTTCAACGTTGACGTCGTGACGTGGAGATGTGGACAGGGCCTTATTTGAAATCGATGATAGTAAATAAGTTCTCATCTATACCTAGTTCACAAGAGCTAATAACAACACTTTGTATGCATTTAACAATAATAATACCATGTTTTTCAGGGAGTCGATTCCGAAGCATTTGCGGTAAATATTTTCAAACGTAAATGCTTGTGTAATTATATTATAGGGCTGTAAATAATTTATTTGATAAATGGATGTTTTTCTTACAGACTGGACAATCCAGAGGAGACGAGGTAACAGAAAACTTTGGAATTTTATTACTTTAAAATTATTTACATATTCGAATATCACTCATTTTTTTACACTATTTGGGAGCCTAGATTATATGGGTTTGGTTTTTCGAGATTATATGAGCAAAAAAAGTAAAGTATTAGCCTGTAATATCCCACTGCTGTGCAAAGGCCTCTCATCTCACTAAAGATATCACAGTACAGTGAGGAGGATGAGGTGCAATAAAAAAAAACATCAAAATCGATACAGCTATTTCTGGGAACTAATTATGTAAGTACATACAAATGTAGAAGAATCGTTCGTTGAAAATTAAAGTATGGGATTTGATACCTCATTTAATTGCTGACTTTTTCATAATGCATTTGTCTGTTTTTCAGTCATTGAAATCAAAAGGAGATGAGGTTAGTAATTAGTACTTATTGCTACTAAGCTAGGTTAATATCTAGGCTAGGTCACAGGAATAATACACAAACTTTAAAAGAAAATCCCATAAGTAAATAACAATGCCTATCCAACTTAATATTATAAATGCAAAAGTTTGTGAGGATAGATGTCTGTATGGATGTATGGTCGTATGGATGTATGGTTGTATGGATGTATGGATGTATGGATGTATGGATGTATGGATGTATGGATGTATGGATGTATGGATGTATGGATGTATGGATGTATGGATGTATGGATGTATGGATGTATGGATGTATGGATGTATGGATGTATGGTTGTATGGTTGTATGGATGTATGGATTTATGGATTTATGTATGTTTGTTACTCTTTCACGAAAAAACCACTGGACGGATTTGGATGAAACTTTACAGTAATATGGGTAACAAATATATATCAGAATAACAAATGGGATTCATTTATCCACAAATTCCCGCGGGAACGGGAACAACGGGCGTGGCTAGTTTTAGATCAAATTATTTATTACTAGCTCCACCCTGCGGTTTCAAAGCTTTGTAATTTCGGGACAAATAATACCCAATGTATTATTCTGATATCTAAGCTATATTACTGTAACGTTTCATCAAAATCCGTTCAGCAGTTGTTGCGTGATAGGGTAACAAACATACATCCTCACAAAATTTCGCATTTATAAAGGTAGAAGGATGTACATATTTATAAACAGACTATTTAAAAAAAATGAAATATTCCAATGCTATACATACATTGAAAAACAAAGTAAAATGTTTCAATGTGTAATTTTGCAATGTAATGTCTGTATTATAACAAACAGCTGTGAATGAATAATCACTGGATTCTTCAATTTCTCTCGTCACAGTGGCATTACGAAGGTGACAAACAAACAAAACACAGTCAGAGTGGTCCTGACTATCCGCACTGTACCGGGGACCCCTGCGACGTGAGCACAAGTAACTATTTTCACTATCTTATTTCGTACTAGCCGCGCCCCACGGTTTCATCCGCGTTGTTCCCGTTCCTGCAGGAATTTAGGGATAAAAAGTATGACCTATGACCTTTATCAGGCTCTGGAGTAACTGTGTACCAAATTTCATTCAAATCGGTTCAGTAGTTTTGGCGTGAAAGCGTAACAGACAGACAGAGTTACTTATTACTAGCAGCGCCCCGAGGTTTCACCCGCGTTGTACCCGTTCCCGCAGGAATTTCGAGATAGATGTACTCGTTCCCGCGGGAATTCCGAGATAGATACAATTTATTCCAAGTGTTATTCTGATGTATAACCTATATTACTGTAGAATTTTATCCAAATCCGTTGAGTCGTTTTTTCGTGAAATAGTAATCCATCCTCACGAACTTACGAATTTATAATATTCGTAGGAATTCACACACGGCTAATTAGACCCAAACTAAGCTTTAAGCTTGTATTATGGACTAACTAACTGATACCTACATATACATACACAATACTTTATATTGACACCCAGACGTCGTCGCCAATAACTATGTCTCCACATCTCCAGGTCAGTCAACAAATCAGTCAGCAGCTTTATTTAATTTATTTCAGTGGCCACCTTAGCGGATCCCAAACTAAAGGAAATGGAAGATACGTTAGTAACCAAGGATGCGAAATTAGGTGCGTTGCAGAATACTATTGCGGTACGAAAATAATAATTATATAACCATATCTATTTTTTAATTACTAACCAGGATTGGTCAGATTGACCATCCATTCGATGAAGAAGAAGAATTACTTACCACTTAGTGTTTTGTCTCTTTCGCTCTTTGGCAAATAGCGTATGTGGGAAAAGGACAAACCATTTGCTACCTAAAGTGCTGTTAATATGCGTTTACGAATAAGGCCCTTTGTGTGTTTAATTAAGCTATGCTAGATCATTGCGATGTAAACCAATGAGCCAGCTCGGATTGTTGGCCAAATACTTGGATGGGAGGCCGAAAGTGGCATTTCTATCTGACCGCTATCGTAATTCGGAGGGTAAGTCAAGCAGTCGGGCCCGGTTGTTTCCATCGTCAAGCTATGTCGGAGCCTAGGCTAAAAATTCCGGCGCCAGGGTTGGCCTCTCAATGAATGAATAAATTCCTTTGTAAAGTTGTTATTATACAAAAACTTTTGTTGTTCTCAATCAGGTTATGGAAAACGATGTTTGTGAACCTTACTGCTTGTACGCACACATTTACACCGCATTAGAGAAAATAATTGCAACTTTATGTCAGAATGATAAATATAAACTTTATTTAGATTTAATGGTAAGACGGTTTTTATCTTAATCTACTAGCGGCGCCCCGCGGTTTTACCCGCGTGAGCCCGTTCCCGTGGGAATTTCCGGAAAAAAAGTAGCCCCGTTGAAGGTAGTTATCCATTACAAAAATAATTTTTCAAATCGGTCAGGTATTTGACAAGGTTAACTCGAACATACAAACAAACAAACAGACTTACAAATTTTACCTCTTTATAATATTAGTATAGATATTTAAAAAAAATATCGCTGAGTGTGTTGCTAAGCGCAAATCTCGAGAGCAGCTGAATCGATGTCGCTAATTTTTTTTAATAATATTCCTTAAAGTAGGTTTGAGGATGGTTCTTATGGGAAGAATTTTTTTTAAAAGTTTTAAAATATCGAAATTCCCACGAGAACGGGGGCGCTGCGGGTGAAACCACGGGGCACAGCTAGTTTATTTATATATTTAAATATGTTGTATTAAATACTGTTTTTTAATTCAAGACATCTGGAAAGGACACCAGCTGTATTGACATAAAAGGGAAAATATTGTTTAAATTGAAAGTTCTCGAAAAATTTAGTATGGCGTTAGTCGCCCCATGCACTACTGCGTTTAGTGATAACAATAACAGTGCAGGTTCACGCGAAGGATGTTCTTGCTATAGAGCAGAAATCAGCACGCGATTAGACACATTCACCGTAACATCAGCCGAAGCCGGCAAACCACTACAAGAAACCATTAGATCACAACTTGTTGCTGACATAATGGACAACGAAGACATAAAAGACATGTTCAACGACAGTTTCACCAAATCAACCGACACCGACGAATACAATTTAGATGCAGAAAATCTCAAAAGATTAAAAAACTTACAAGAAAACTACGACGATCTGTTAAATATTTACGAATCGCTTAAAATAGAAAAAGATAATTTACAAAATAAATGCACCAAATATGATGAAATGCTAAAAGATTATAACATGTTGAGAACTCAATTAAGCGAATACAATATATTGTGGAGTGAAAAAGAACATTACAGGAGAAGATCTGTTGATCTCGATGATTTAAAGGAACAATTTTTGGTGTTGTCGGAAGAAACTACGAATATTGAGTTGCAGCTTAAAGCTGAAAGTGTAATAAATGAAGACAAAACCAAAACTATTGAAGAATTGAGAGAAGAAAATCTGTTGTTAGAAAGGAAACTGAATGAAGCTTACATATCATTTGAGAAAGATAGAAACTCGCTACGTTGTAAATTGAAAGAATGTGAATGCAAAGAAATGTGTCAAGATCAACAAATTAAAGTTTTATCCGTTCAAATTGACAGGCTTTTGGAACAAGAGGCTGGAAAGGTAAAAATGTTATGCATTTACACGAATTAAAAAATAAATTGGGTTTATTTTTTGTTACTAAATATACGCTTCTTCTTATAGTCTTATGATCATCCGATTGACCGTGCTACAGAATTGAAATTAAATGATGAAATTAATTCGTTAAGAGAAGAAATAAATCATTTAAAGCACATGCTTATCGGCAGAGAAGAGGAAAAACATCAGCTGCAAGAAAGTTACAAAGAAAACTTGAATCTCATTAATAAACTGAAAATGGATATTGAACATTGGAAATGTAATTATTGTAAAATTACATTTTAATATTTGTATATGACTAAAAAGATAATTCATTAATTTATTTCAATGTTTCAGCTTCCTTTGAGAAACTTCACGAAAGAAATGACTATTTGGAAAAATATGTTAGTGGACTTTTAGACACTAATAATACGTTGTCTAACGATGTCGCTGATAAAACAAAGGCTATTGAAAATCTTTTGAATGTAATTAATGGGAAATCTGTAGAAATAAATAAGTTGGTGGAGGACATGGAAAGGAAAACTAAAGAAAACAGGGATTTATGTGACAAAATAATAACATTACAAGAAACTTACAACAGAAATATATCTAACTTAGATATGGAAAAGACAGAGGCAATGGCTTCATTAGCAACGGCGAAAAAAGAAAGTAATGATTTACTTGAGAAGGTTAAAAGTTATTCAGATATTGTTTTTAAAACAGAAGATTTATCTATGGCATATCAAAAGCAATCTCAAGAATGTGAACAATTGAAAGCTTTATTGAACCAATTACGGGATGAAAACAAAATGCTAGGAGCAGAACTGAATAGCCATTTGAATCAAAACGTTATTCTAAATCAGCGAATAGAGCAACTAGAAGAAGCCAATAACTATGCAACTAGCAATGTAAATGTGTTAAGCCAAGAGAAACAGGACTATGAAGAATCTTTGACTCTTGCTAGAAAAGAAAGCAAAATTTTGGAAGAGAGACTTCAAGAGTATGAAGACTTGACTTGGCAACTGCGTGAGCTTCGTGAAGCTCATGATGGGTTGATTCATGAAAAAGAAAGATTATTAAATGAACTACGACTTAGGTCTATAGATTTAGATAACGCCGTCCAATATAATACCGTATCACAAAGGCAAAGCGAAGAACTTTTAAACAAGCTTCATCAATCCGAAAGCTCTAAGTTAGGGTTATTGGCGATAAATGATGCTTATAGCAGCGCGATAGCTGATAAAGATATTTTACGAAACGAACTTAATACCAAAGAAAATGAATTTAAACATCTATTACAATCTTTCGAAGATTTACAATCACAAAATGAACAAAAATCGATGGAAATGGAAAATTTGAGACAAGAACTTTCAGCGCTTAAAAATGCGTATGATAGGTTGTTAGTTGATAACAACAGAAAGCAACAGGCCATTGATATTCAAACTCTTGAAACTAATAAGTTATTTATTGAATTAAAAGACAAGATGGAAGAAAACCAGTCATTAACTCAAAAGGTTCAATCTTTAGAACATGGCCATAAAGTAGTCGTTTCGGATTTAGACAATCTTCAGAAGGAATATCAAGATACTACATGTACTCTAGATCTTCTTAAAAGGGACAGTTCAGAAATGATTAATCGATTGAAAAATTATGAAATCTTGGAAGCAAACTATTTAAATTTGAAAAATGCGCATGACAAGTTGTTACAAGAAAAAGATTTGTTGCACAAACAGCTGGAAGTACAAATGAGTCGTTTGATAGACACTCAGCGCGAAAACGCTGAACTTAATAAACACAGTCAAAATTTACTAAACCACAGTGAAGATTTAGAAAATGCTTTAACAAGAACTAGAACTGAGGTAAGAGAAGTGCCATTATTCAGATATTTGTTATTTTCATATAAAATAATGAACAATATTTTTGTTTCAAATTTAGCTTATACAACAAGCAAGTACATTAAATAGTCCCCACGAACACATAATAAAGCAAATTGAAGATATGAGCAAAGATAAATTACATACCCAAAGCAGAATAAGAGATCTTTTAGATAAACTGGAACGTGCGGTAAATATTTTTGATATTGCTTACAATAACTACTATTTTTTTCGTCCTTCGGAGGGCACGTTAAACAGTCGGTCCCGGTTGTTTTACTCGTTAGAAGCTTTTTACGCGGTCAACCAGATTTAGTCACTCTCTAATATATCCGTAATGAATGAATGAAGAAGCCTTGTATGTTTTATTTTTATAATTCAATTAGTCATTCCAATGTGTACACTCTTTACGCTTACGTTCAGTCGGAAACCGAAAAGTGGGTCCAATTCAATTTTAAAGACAGAGAAAGAAATCAAAAACTTAATTCAAAATTTAAAAAAATATTTTTTTATTTCAAAGGACAATGTGATAGCTGATCTCAATCAAGAACTATCGGCTCGCAAGGACAGGATAGCTATTATGGAGAATCACATCAATCAGCTAAAAGACGAAATAGAACACCTTCATAACTCGTTAGCCTCAGCCGTTGATACAGGAGATGATCTGAGTGTTACTAGTAATAAAAGAATTAAAGATTCTCTACTGTCAATGGAAGCTCATCGTAAGTTTTTCTACGTCTTTAGTTTGTGCTTTTTGAAACAATCACAAAAAGCTCGGCAATGCGGGGCAATACCTAAATCTTACCTTAAGTCCTTTAGAAAGACTTAACAAATATTTAAAAAAAGACCTTTTGGTGATATTTTTCAGCATATAATATAATCGGATAAAACATAAGAAGAGTAAATTATACAAAATATATCAGAGTATATTTAACACCATTATTGACTCTGTCTTATCGTGACAATGCTCTGTTATTTATGTCCATTTATTAATTGCAAAAATTGTGTATTTCAGATTCTAGAGCTACTCATGACATGAAATCGGAGATAGCAAAACTTCACTATGAAAACAAACGCTTAGTAGAACAACTTTCTTCAACTAAACTGAAAAAAGTTGAGTCTGACCATGAGAAGCACAAATATTTGTCTCGCCTGGAAAACTTGCAAAATGAAAGAGATATTCTTGTCACTGATATTAGAGATTTGGAAATGAAATGCACCGGCGACAGTGAACTGCAACCAAACCAATATCACATTGAAAATATTCTTGCTTCCCTGGATAGAGTAAGGGATGCATTTAATTCTAACCTCAATAAAAGCACATCGCTAGAAGAAGCTTTACTACAACTAAAGGATTCTACTCAATTAATACAAAATAAAACAGATGAAGCCATACTATTAGTTGAAAAAGAAAAACAAAAGATACTAAACGAGAAAGAGGAAGCTATCAATGAAAGAATGAATATGGAACAAGAGTTGTATAACTTAAGAAAGCAATTGGAGAGTCAAGCTAGTAAATATGAAAACAATATAAAAGATTTGAATAGTGAAATCGCCAATCGGAATTTAATTATTGAAAAACTACAAGATTCGAAACAGAGCTACGTTGCTAAACTAGACGGTGAATTAAAAACTATACAAGATAGATATCACGAGTTACAAAATGCAAATACTGCTTTAGAAGAGCGATTAAAAGCTACCTCGAACGAATGTGCACTGAATAAAGATACGCTAGCAGCTGCAAACAGAAGTATCGAAGAAAAATGTGAGGAGATTACAAAGTTGAGGAATCAACTGAAGGACTTACAGAGTTTGTTGAAAAAACCCCACCACCGTGACATCGCTATTCAAGTTAATCTTTCAAGTTCTACTTCAAAAAATGCAATTCAAGCCGACCACGATTTAAATAAAGCATTTATTGATACTAAAGTTTCGTCCAATGAAAAGTTCCTATACAATGATAAAACTGATGAAAAAGATAAACTTAAGGAGAAAAACCTTCCATTAATAAATGTTAGGAGACATAAGCATCATGATACTCCTAATGTAGCAACTAATGAAAGATCTGGCGTGTTAAATGAAATGAATTCAAATTTAATAAATGAAGTAAAAATTCTGACTGCTAATGTCAACCCAAGTTTAGATTACGTAAAAAATATTTACAAAAACTTTAAATTGCATCAACTTAGCACAAGTGGAATGGAACAATATTCATTTGCGTGTCCAAATGACAATGATATAATGAGTACAGAAAGCATTAACATTCCTAACACCAGCAAAGCCTTAGGTCCATCAAATGCTGAACCAAAACCAACCACCTCACAAATACGCAGTATGAATGTCATTGATATTTATAATAAACAATCTTTGCATACGGATTCTTCAAAAGCTTTAGATAATTATGAAATCAACACAAAAACTTCGAATGATAAATCAAGAATTCATGTACCTAAATATGAGTCAGAGAGTGATGATATTTTTAAAAATAAAATATCATCTGACCCATCAAACAGTTCTACCAATAAAGATTTATTTGTCATTTACAAAGACAGCGAGAATAATAATTTCGAAACGATTCCGGACAAAAATAGTCAATGGACTAATGTCACTTCAGAGATCTTAGTGGAAGCACTAACCTATAAACCTCATCTCAAAACGAAATCTAAATCAATTGCATCCGAGAGGAAAACTAGAGAATCGGCCATAACTAGTGATCAATACATTTACGTAGAAGATGATGAAATAGAAGAGGATGATGATAGTGTTAAACCAAAGCTTGACATAAACATACCCCGTATAGATTTTGACACTCATTCAATCGAAAATTCAGATACTGATAAAAAATCGCTTGATTCAGGAGAACTGCCATTTTACACTAACGATTTCACTAACGACAAGAATTTGTATAATCAAATAATAACTAAATCATATTCTACACACTCACTTTTAAACGAAGAAGATCAATATTTAGATTCATTTAACTCAACAGATGAGCACAAATTGAGCAAAAATTTAAAGAAAACGAAGAAAAATGCTAATGAAGCTGTTTCTCCTGATTCTAGTGGAGCTCGCAAAGGAAAGTCTCACCCCAATAAAGATAAGAATAAAATTGATCAGTCCCATTATAAACTTTCTCGTATCGATGCTGATGCCGTTTTGATAAAAAAGAAGCCCAAACCTAAAACAAATGCAGATATCTCCAAAAAAGACACCCACCGTGATGACTCCTTTAAGAGTTCCAAAAATGGTGGTATAAGCTCTTTACCAAGTGCAAAGGGTCCAGATACAGAAAAACAAATAAATCACGGCTTAGACTACATTGTGGAATCAACCCAATATCAGGACGATCCAGATGATTTGAAAACTCATACTGCTGCAATTAACCTGAGGAGAGTTAAAAGTGATGAGCGATATAAACAATTATATGAGGATGCAAGTCCTTCATTGAGCGAAATGAAAAAGTCATCAATGAGTAATTTCAAGACCAGCCCGAGTAAATCTAGTGAACGTAGCGAACAAAAAAGTTACCACGAAAGAAGCGTTTTAGCAAAGTTAGACAATGTCGAAGACTATGAGAAAAAGATCAGCGGTTTGACGAAAACTCTTGAAGAAATTGAAAAAGATTACAAGAAAAAAATAGAAGCAATAAAAGCTCAATATGACAATAATATCAAGAATATTATAAACGAGCATAATCAAGGCGTGAAAAGTATACAGAACCTTCACGAAGAAACATTAGAAGATATTAACAAAATGCACGAAAATGAGGTAGAGAATCTAAGAACAATGAGCATTGATGCGATGAGGAAAGCTGAGAAGTTAGAAAGAGAAAATCAAAATTTAAAGACAAAGGTAAAAACAAAAAGCTTTGGGCCGGATGAGGTAAGCACAAATCGAGGTGAATGTTTGCATTTTCATAAGAACTAGCGACCTTTCTCGCTTTGCCTCGAGTGAAATTGCATCCTGCTAGGGGTTGAACTTCGCAAAATCCATTCTTAGTGCTCAATTACATCATAAAAGGAACCTCTGAACAAAAGTTCAAGTATCTAGATTATTATACTTGAACCCAGAAGCCAGACTAACTGTCTAACTGTATATATTAATATAAGTCAGTTAGACAGTTAGTCTGGCTTGCCTTTTATAATATAGATCTTTCCATGGAATCCATCCAATTATATCGTAAATGACATATCTTATATTCTTTATCTATACTAAATTTCCCTCCTACTACTATGTTGAATCACCCTAAATAGTTTAATAGTAATATTTAAACATCAACCATTAATAGGAACCATGCAAAATATTTTCTGATGTAAAGAAAAGAAGATCACGAGTTGAGTCCAGGAACTTGACTAAGACTAATATCGAGGCTTTCAACGTCAAACCAAAGAATAAATCTCAGAGTATTTGCACTTGCACTCTGGACATAAACTTGTCGGACACTATCCGGAATCTGTTTGAGCAAGTGGATGTCGAACAAAGAAAGAAAGCCGAACAAGGATACTTGAAATATATAGCAAATAAAATCATGAGTACTAACATCGAGGTGATTGCAACTTTATATTTTACTAGCAGCGCTCCCCGGTTTTAGCCGGGTCGTGCTCGTTCCCGTAAGAATTTCGGGATGAAAAATAACCTTTTACCTTCCCGTTTAAAGTGGCTATCTATTACAAACAGTATTAATGAAATAAGATGCCCTCAAATTTCAAAATATACTAAAACACATAATTCTATGCAGTAATCTGACATCTCATAAAGTTCTCTATTAAGTGGTCAATTTCAAATTATTGTACAAAACTTTGTATTATTTAAGTAATTAGCAGCGCCCCACGGGTTTACCTGCGTTGTGGCCGTTCCCATGGGAATTTCGTGATGAAAAATAGCCCCGTTGAGTGTAGCTAATTACAAAATGAATTATTCAAAACGAACTGGTAATTACAGAGATTAGCATACAAACAAACAAACTTACAAATTTTACCTCTTTATAATATTAGTATAGATTAAACTGGAAACACACTGGAAACATCAAAACTGTGTACTAATGTTTGTATTCTGTTTTAAATGTAATCTTATTATGAATGCAGGCTCTAGACTCGCAAGAGTTATCCTTTCTCCATCTAAAAGTGTGTCGCATTTGGAAACAGAAGTTAGTAAATGATAGTAAGCTAGAAGAAAGTTTTCAAAAGAAGATTGACACATTGGAGACTGAACTGCTCAGCAAACAACGTAATACGCAACATAACAGTAAGTGGACTTCAATAGGATATATAAAAAAATATATACTTAAATACTAGCTGTCCCAGCAAACGTTGTTTTGCCATAGAATTTAGGGGTGGACTACCCTTAACATTTAGGGGGATGAAAAATAGATTTCTCAGACCTATCCGATATGCACAAAAAATTTCATGAGAATCGGTCGAACCGTTTCGGAGGAGTTTAACTACAAACACCGCAACACGAGAATTTTATATAGGTAATAGAGACCCGGATAAATTCACTCACGGTTAATAATAAAGACCCAAACTAAGCTATATGGAATCTAACCAACTGGTACTACTACATATACATACACGAATACTTATAAGAATATATATTTGACACTCGTCGCCAAAAACTATGTCTTCACATATTGTTGACTCCGGGCGGGAATAGAACCCGCAACCGCCGACAAAGTAAGCTCTCTCACTGCCACTGTGCCAACGGGCATTCGGGTGACTTTTTTATACCTCATATTTCAGACTTGCCCAAACTGATGTATGGGCAAGTCTGAAATTACAAGAGATAAGAAGATCTTTTCTCAGCAACCTTATGTCATCGATTTCACCCATCCACCAAAAAGCCACCTTGTAAACAGGGTGTATAATAATTGGGATATTGATGAAGTATTTAATTAGGTATACGAGTATAAGACGACCTTCACAAAAGAAATCATATTACTAAATTTCTCGAGAACATATTTTCACCCTGATGAATAATATTAGGTATTGAATAAGTATTTGGGTATTATTTTATTTTTACATAAGTATTTTTTTAACACATTAAATATTACAAAACACCTCAACGTCCCTGTTCAGCTTCTTGAAGTTGCCAGTTTTTGAAAATTACTAAAGATAATTAATCTTGTAATGATGTGTTCATTAACAAAAACTTATTACGTTACAATGCACACGTTAAACTTATTGTTACAGTAATGGAGTTGGACCGTAAGGTGGCTGAGGAGAGGCGTCGTCTCCAGGAGGTGAGGGAGGCGGTGTGCAGGAACACCGCCACGGTTTCCAAGGTGGAGTTCGAAGGCCCCTACTCATCTTCTTCCCCTGTGGTGGAAAAGGAATTTTTGTAAGAATTTATTTACGTCACATTATATAGCAGCGCCCCGCGGTGTTACCCGCGTTGTGCCCGTTTCCATGGGGATGAAAAATAGCTTAAAATCTTCCCGTTGAATGGGGCTATCTATTATAAAAATAATTATTGAAATCGTATTAGTAATCGTAGGTAGTTTCTGAGATTAGCACGTTCAAACAAACTTCGTGTAGGTTAGGGACCAATCCTGGTGTCGAGAGTTTTAAAACGGTCTAAATAAAGGCCTCCGACTTGGACTATCGATGAAACAACCGGGACCGACAATTGTACGTGCCCTCAGAAGCACGGTAGCGCCCAGATGGAAGTTCACTAATCAGTTAAGCTAACTTATACTAACGGACATTGATTCATGCAATAGTAATGTTTACAAATTCAGTTCATGAAAATGGAAAGCCATGTAGGGCGTAGTCTCATGGTACAATTTGAAAATATCATTAAACATTGTGGTTTTTTTATAAGCTTAAATATTATATATAAGGTTCTAAGCATCGAAATTTTCATGGACTGTCTGTTTCTGATATATCTTATCATGTTTGTTTTCAGGACCCGTTGCAAGTGTCTCGTGAAATCGTTTGATTTGAACTTAAGCGAGCGACGCTCAGCGGGAGATCTTGCACCGAATGAGATTGGCAGTGTGTGTCAGAAGCGGCCCCGTAACGAGAGTAACCGGGTGAGTAGCTTTACTCACATACATTACGTATGCTCTCACATTTTTTTATTGGAAGCAAAATGCAAAATTTTGTCTAGAAAGAATGATAACTACTTCAAATTATTTCATCCACTAGAAGGCTCTTAAAGCTATGTCCACATTTGTATCATTTCTGTGTATCGTATCTCCGTTGCGTGGCCTCGGCGCGTATCATGATCGCTCATTTGGACGTAAGATGATACCCGTTAATGATACACGCCGTATCTGATACGGCCCGATCCACACTAACCGCGTATCTTGATACACCTCGTATTCGATACGCGTATCACGATCGGTAGTATGGACGTATTTTGATACTGTATCACGATACTGGATCGCGATACGATACGTGATACACCGCGAACAATCTGGTTCGGTTTTTCTGCAATGATACGCGATAGCCGATACACTGACATGATACAGCATTTGATAAGTATGGACCCGGTTTTTACCAAATACGCCTTAATGATACGACATGGACAAAATGAGCGTCCATATTTATGATAGACTAGCAGCGCCCCGCGGTTTTACCCGCGTTGTGCCCGTTCCCGTGGGAATTTCGGGATAAAATGTAGCCTATAGCCTTCCTCGATAAATAGACTATCTAACAGTGAAAGAATTATTCAAATCGGTTCAGTAGTTTCTGAGATTAGCGCGTTTAAACAAACAAACAAACAAACAAACAAACAAACAAACAAACAAAACAAACTCTTCAGCTTTATAATATTAGTATAGGATACAAATACTCGATACGATACGCTGATCGGGATACGTCAAGATGATACAAATGTGGACATAGCTTTATATTGTGTTTACACTTGTAAAAATCAATAGTTAAGGTTGTTTAATTTAAGTATAAAAACGAAATACTTCCCGGCACCCTAAATACTCAAATTATACCCACACAGTATTTTGCGACAATATACACCTTGTTTACTGGTATCTTAGGATCACTAGGCTCCATACAGAGCCTCTAGGATTAATTATTCCAGAATATTTATGGCTGCTTTCTTTATGTATATGGGTAATTGCCAAATTAATTAATTTACTTTATCACATATTACCACGAATAGCGCAATGCACTTCAATAAACTAAATTGAGTGATGAACTTATTAATTCTCTTGTGAATCTTTATAACCAAATTGTTTTAAATTGATATAATGAAATTTAATGATTGTTTTTTTTCAGGCGGTTTCAGTGGATTTGGACAGCGAAGAACGACGTGACGGCAAAGTTAACCCTGACGAGATGCCTACGCGACTTCGGAAATACGAACGCCCGATACACCGGGCAAAAAAATAGTATAACCTACCTGATGTAACACTCTTTATTGAACTAAATTACGGAACAATTTAAATTTTCTGACAATTTGAAATTTGATATTTTGACCCCTATTTTACGATTTTGGTGTTCGTCAGTGGTGCTGCTGTGTATGACAGATTTTGGAAATGCACGTTAAATTTTATAAGGTTTTATAGTATTTATTTTTTACTTATTTGATATCATTTTTGTGATTTAGATGAATTTTCTTCATAAATTTTGGGTAATATAAAATTATGAAAATGTTGAAATTTGTGTTTTTTATTGTCTAGGTACAGTTCCTTCGTACCGGTATAGACTGATAATGTTTGATGATATTTTCATTCGTACAGATAACACTATATTCTGTTACCCTGTCGAGATACGAGTCTGATTACGCTACCGTTATTTTCCATTTTTTGGGATCGCGTCTATACTTCTATACTAATATTATATAGAGATCATATTTATAAGTTTGTTTGTTAATATGTTGGAGATAATCTCGGGAATTACCATTCCAATTTTGATAATTATTTTTTAATAGATAGCCACATTCAACGAAGGCTATTTTTTATCCCGAAATTCCCACGGGAACGGGCCCAATGCCGGTAAAACCATGGGGCGCTGCTAATATTTGTATATATATAAATATAGATTAAACTGACCAGTCCAAGTAGGGTTGACGAAGTTCAGAGTTGGGTTCTTATAAAATGGATTCTCTGTTGTGGTATCGTAACCTTCTGCTTTGGCGCCGGCGCAGAACTTGTCATACTCCCGCTTGTCGTAAATGTCGATCAATATTTTCCACGCGATCAGAGTCAAGATTCCAATAAGTATGACCGCCGCTACAGCACTACCAATGGCAACTGAAAATTATTATAGTAGGTCTTAGCTATACTTTAAGCATTGAATTAAACAACGCACAACGTCCGGAGTGGAGGCGGTTCATAAATCAGCACGTGAAGGGCTTTTAGTCCGGAAGACGTATTGATTTAGCCCGCAAGGGGGACCATATTAAGGCTTGACCACCTGCGGCCATTACATTTAATATAGTGAACGGTGTTCTGACGTGCCTTCAATGTCATCGAACGTTTTCTAATAAAGTTAAAGTTAAAAGGGTACGCCTATCATGATGGCGCTTACCGTCGGGCTGAACATCAAAGCCCATCCTCCTCTTTATAGCCGAATAAGCAGTCGTTGTGGCCGAAATCGACCAGGAAGCTTTGCTTTGATGCCAATGACGTGGTTCGTAAGAAAATATTTCCGTATCTCGTGTAGTTTCAGACTTGCCCATACTTAACCAAGATCTAAATGGAATTTGAGATCTTTTTGTTATTGCAGCAAAAATTAACATCATAGTAATAAATATTATTTCATAATCTAATATACACTGATCATAATATAATACTGAACGTTTTAAATAATTCACCCTGTTTATTAAAAATAAATTTGTGTGCAGCTCTACAACTTACCCCACACACTAGTATACGAGTGTGGTTCAAACTCCTTCTGAATCAATAAACGCAATGTATGATCTTCCAAAATTTGGTATTTAAAAACAAACATTTGTCCATCGGGTAGTGTTTTTACACATTTGTAAGCTGCGCCCCATTTGGGCGATTCTGTTTCTGTTTTGTTTAGCAATTCCACTTTGATTTCACTCGTTTGATTGTATTCTTTGTTACATTCTTGGTAGGTTTTCTCGTGGTTACAGTAAGCATAGTCTTCTAAATCTTTGCACCGTTCTGCCGTACATTCCTGGCAAGCATCACAAAATACGCCGGAGTAGCTTCTACCGTCGACATTGTCACAAGTACATTCTCCACAAGAACATTTACCTCTTCCTGAACATGCCTGAAAATATCGAAATAAATTTCTGAAACGTATTTAGGTATTTAATAATAGATTTAAGAGTTCTTATGCAAGCTGCTTTTAGTATTAGTACATACTAAGTAAGTTGTTCCAGAACTAAATTTGGAAAAAAAACAAAGTTTGATAATTGAACCAATTAAGTTTGTTTCGGTCGACTAACATCAACAAAAAATACGTTAGATAGAACATTTTTACTCACAAGATTATTACTAAACATATTGGGTAAGGGTGCCGGACCAGAGCTACTCTATGCTACATGGTTACCAACCCTATATTACATTGCATACTGACGCGTTCTACTTGGATAATGTTTGTTCGATACCCAACGTAGCATAACATATCTCTGGCTTTTATTTTCAATCAAAGTACCTTAGAGGAAAAAGGACCTATGCACCCGCTTTCAGACAGGGGACAGGAGCAGTCATCCCCACTCCAGCCGCTGTCACAATTGCACTGTCCATATTTACAAATGCCATGTCCAGCACATAATCTTCCATTCTTTTGCAAACAAGACTTGTCGTTATATTGGCAATAGACTCCAGAGAAATCTTCATTACATTTACATACACCACATCTGTATAAAAAGCATTGCTGTTAAGCTAAAACTCGAGAACGGATAGTTCAATTTGGCTAAAGGGTATATCTATACTAATATTATAAAGAGGTAAAATTTGTAAGTTTCTTTGTTTGTTTGTATGTTCTAGCTAATTTCGGGAATTACCAGTCCTGATATTATGAATATAAACCTAACTTAATATCCCGAAATTCCCACGGAAAGAGTACGCAGTACACTGCGGATGAAATTGTAGGGCTGTTAGAACAAGTAAATAAACGATTCTTTCATAAGACCCTATTTTACATAAGATCAATCATCTCTTCGCGGGTCCCGGTTATATCAATCGTCAGACCATGTTGGAGGTCTTTAAGCGGTCTAAAAACTCCGATACCAGGGTTAGCCACTAATCCACTAATAATAATATAATAATAATATAATAATAATATAACCATTGGCACTACACAACGTACCTGCAATCACCATGATTGTTACACAAGTTAATATCGTCTGTTTCTTTACATGCCTCCGAATATGCTATCGCTTCATTGGCACTGCAATTTAGTTCGCAATAGTCGCCGCTCCTAAAACAAAAGTATTAGCTATTAGAAGGGTATAAGGGATAGCGAATCTTGGTGTGTGTCTAAAAGTCTTTGCCCATCTAACGCATGGGGGTGTTTTTGTATTCGCTCTTTAGGACCGTGATAGTAAATAGAGGGGTCATAAAACGTCTAGGAGTCTGTCCTAGGTGATCTAGGATGACGTTAGACAAGCGATAACCTTTAGTGACTTTAGGTTGGTTTTCCATTCAAGCTCTCCTGTTAGAAATAAACAAATCGGAACTCTATCGCATTCAAATGCGATGTAGTCCGGTTTCGTAGTTCCTAGTGCCGACTCATTATTTTTTGGTGAGGTTTTTTATCTCGATTTATTATGTTCCTCTATTATTCGTTTATTATTTCGATTGGTGGATACCAAAAGTATATATGTCGTGTCCGTCAATGGCGAATTTTGGGCTTAAGCTTGTTCATGAACTCTGATATGGCTTGCAAAGTCAAATTTTCTTTTGAAGTTCCTGTTGCAGGGAGCACAATGGAAGTAACCACCAACATTGTGTGTGTGTGTCATTGTAAATAAACTAAGCGCATAAAGTGCTACATATTATAAAACAAAGTCCCCGGTCGCGTCTGTCTGTCTGTTCTTGATAAACTAAAATACTACTGCACGGATATTGATGCGGTTTTTTTGATTGGTAGAGTGATTCAAGAGGAAGGTTTATATGTATAAAATATCCCGAAATTCCCACGGGAACGGGCACAACGCGAGTAAAACCGCGGGGCGCTATAAATAAACTAATCGAATATGTGAGTGCAAATCGTGTGAAATTAAAAATTATGTGAATAATCCTACTTTGGGTATTCATCAATCAGCAGAGGGAGTGATCATCATCTACACATTTTATGAGAACTTACTTTGTTTCGTCACAGACACATACACCGCATTGGAGGGAACCAAAACTATTACACTTCTCTGATCGATTTGTGCTTTTTTCACAAGGACAACTGCAGTCTACCTCCAAATTTAGTTTGACATGGTCATTCAGCCCATGAGGTTTTATTGTTAACGTTATATTTTTGTTACAGTACTTTGTACTCTTTACTTCTATTGTAGCTGGGATATGAACCTCGGGATTGGTGGGTGTACTCTCACAATTAACTTTTTTAATTCCTTCACAGGATTGGTCCAGATCCAACTTGATCAGTTCGTCTGTTTCATAATTGTTATTGAGTTTCACGGTTCTTAGTGATTCCTGAAATTGATGATAAAATATTTGATAAACTTACTTTGACTGTAATAGTGTCTATAATATTCGCTCAAGATAGCAACAGTTATTTTACCAGAAGGCAGAAGAAAAACTCATCCTTACTGACTTTGACATTTGTCTCCATACAAAATTAGAAAATATGACATACTGTTGATTAACTGACTGAGCACCTTCAACTATACCGGCCTCCCTTACCCATCGAACGTGACAAAAGGTGACAAGATATGATATGATAAATACTGTGTTTTAATTGGTGACACATCCACTAATCAACCAATCACAAGACACCAATCAACACACAGTATTATATCATGTCTTCACGGCTTCTGTCATGTTCGCTGGTATAGTTAAAGGTGCTTAGTCACTTAATAAACAGTAGTGTCATATTTTCAAATGTTGTATGGGAGAAATACCAAATGAGTTTTAATTGGTGGATTTATAAATAAGTATAAGTAAGTTATTTGTCATAACAAACGTCCTCACCTCATAGATCTCTTTCAGTATTTGAACAATATTACTTTCCTCATTCATTTCCACATACTTTGCATTTTTTATATGCTTAGCTAAATTTATATAGTCTGTTTTGACACTTTCATCGTCTGTTTTAATAGCAAATATTATCTTGTAGCTATTATTAGTGGCTATCTTATTGATTTGATTAAGGGATGGATAGTCGTACTTTAGTGCGTCTTCCGTTACGTATTCATTTTTTACTACATGACATTTCTCATCATTCCAATGATAAGCTCCTACATATTTGCCCTCTCCTGCGCTGTGATAGGCACTATCAGTAGCGAGTAATATTATTTTTCGGGCTTCATCCCTCCAGCCTATAATATGATTGCAAATCATAACTTGCATCAAAGCGTCCAGGCCTCCCTCAGGGTCATCATAATTGGCTCCAAACTCTGCATTATGTAGAACTTTTTGGAACATGTCCATATCTTCAGTTAAATTTAAATGGTTTTTAAAAGAATATGTTATATAGTTCCTGAAATAAAACCAACATTAGTTAGGATTTTTATGCGTTGAAGTTGAAATGGCAATTGTGTAAATGTGGACGTTTTTAAAATAAATGCTGTGTTAAATGTTTTATTCAAATAAGTTTAATCAATTGCATACATATAATTATATCATTATTTTGGGCGTTCCATCGTTCCTAATATTTTTTCAATGGTTACCTCAAGGAAAACTGCTGCCCACTGCAGCAAAAACCGTATATATAATAGATGATATGTCAAATTATAATATAATATTATATTATATACCCGGACAAATTCACACACGGTTAGTTAGACCCAAAGTAAGCTAAGCTTGTATTACGGTATTACGGCTTGCCTAATGTAGGTTGGTGAAAAACTCAAACCCAAGCTATGTTTGAAAAGCAGGAAACAGTTTTCGCTCGACTTGGGAGTAGGTTATTTTAGTACTTTTACTATATATAGTCTTTTCTTATATCTACTCACTTTTTATCCGTTAAAGGGAAGGAAGGCTTGTCAATAAAACTTCCAACTCCCAATCTTACGTTTCTTGATATTTTTTTTAGTTCACTGTATATTTTATTAACCTTTTCTTCGAGAAGCGTCTTCAAAGTTTTCATAGTAAATGAGTAATCCATTAAAAAGTATAAGTCTAAAGGAAAATCTTTGGCTGGTCTGTAGGACATGTTGAACTTCACTGGGACTCCTGGGCTGAGTTTAATGTTGATGTTTCGGGGTATGAACTGTAATGCAGATGAGAATTCATCTCTACTGGCATTTTGTACTGGTTCGGGAGTTTTGTAAACCATGTTTGGATCACATAATTTATCATCATTTAAATTGTTGATTGGTAAACATCTTTCTTCCGAAGTTTTGTTGTCCTGTAGAATATAAAACATATACATATATAGTAGTGCCCCGGTTTTACCCGTGTTCGGGGTGAAAATAGCCTATAACCGATGCATGTGGCTATCCATTACATAAATAATTATTCAAATCAGATAGGTAGTTTCTGAGCCATACAACAAACTCTTCATATCAGCTTTATTTTCAGCTTTATTCTATTCTTAGGTATACTGTGTTTGACAAGCCCGATGGCACAGTGGCAGTGAGAGCGCTTACTGTGTCGGGGGTTGCGGGTTCGATTCCCGCCCGGAGTCAACAATATGTGAAGACATAGTTGTTGGCGACGACGTCTGGGTGTCAATTATATTATATTCTTATAAAGTATTTTTGTATATATATATATTGTAGTAGTATCAGTTAGTTACATTCCATATTACAAGCTTAGAGCTTAGTTTGGGTCTAATTAACCGTGAGTGAATTTGTCCGGGTACCTATATTTATTTATATTTACTGTAGATAAATTATTTAATTATTTAAAAGACTGAAGTGTTCATATTTCGTTTGAAAGCGTTAGAGTCTGGAACTACCAATCGGATTTGAAAAACTTTTTTAGCCTTATTAGGAAGGTTAAAAGCTACTTTTTAACCCAAATTTCCAAAGAGATCGGGTACAGCGCAGGTGTTGCTATAGTATACAGTAGATTAAAATGTATCTACTGAAAAACTGTTACTTGTAAATTGTCACTTACTTGAGCACACCAAAAACAGCTTTCTATTGGATTGCTAATGCATGTACCACAAGTCCTATAATTATTACACACACTGTTTTGAACTGCACTCAAGCAGTTAAAATACAAAGCAAATAAAATCACTGAAGACCAACCCATCGTTAAAGTTGACATTATTGTGTCCACTGTCCAATGGGCAAGGAAAACCAGTGCTTATAATTGTAATATTAATAAATATTATCTCATCTCAATGAGGAAATTTGAGGACTATTAGCTACTGCAAGGGTAAATACTCCTGAACCTATACTAATGTTACTTCAATAAAATATTATGATGTAATCAATTTTTATTTAACTTGTTGTATCCCACTGATGCGCAAAGGTCTCCCCCAATTCCTTTTAAATAAATCAATCTTCTATTAAAAAATATATTTACAAACTAGCTATGCCCGCGACTTCGTCGGCATGGAAAAAGTAGCCTTGTTGGCGACGACGTTTGGGTGTCAATTATATATTCTTATAAAGTATTTGTGTATGATGTATATGCAGTAGTAGAATCAGTTAGTTAGGTTCCATATTACAAGCCTAGAGCTTAGTTTGGGTCTAATTAACCGTGAGTGAATTTGTCCAGGTATATTTATTATTTATTTATTTAAAAACTAGCTGTGCCCTGCGGTTGTACCCGCATTTATTCCGTCACTGCTTACCTTTTAAACCTTCCCTGGACTTTCATGAATATTTCAAGACCAAAATTAGCCAAATCGGTTCAGCCGTTCTCGAGTTTTAAGCAGACTAACGAACAGCAATTCATTTTTATTATGTAGATATATACATATACGGACTCTAATATGGCCGGTTCGTACCTATTTCTCATTTTTTCCTTGTCATTATTACTAATATTTATTGTCCACGTTGTTATCCTGTTATTCAAACAAGTTACAATTGTTAATTTATCGGGAACCAACGTCATTATGCTGAAATATATTTTAATAGTTGTATTTATTTTTGAAAGTGTTTATTCGGATGGTTGTCAACAACATACAAGATGTAGAGACTGCATTACAGATAATAGTGTGTGCGTTTGGTGTGCAGAGGTAAGATAATTTATATTTTTGTTAACTTCTATGATTTTTGATTGATGAACGCCTCGGTGGTCTAGTGGTATGTGCGCACGGTGGTCTAGTGGTATGGTATGTAAGACTGAGGTCCTGGGTTCAATTCCCGGGTCGTGCGAAAACATGTTTCCTTTTCAAACATGACTCGAGTTTGAGATCACCAACCCGCATTTGGCAAGCGTGGTGATTATGCCTAATCCTCCTCACTGTACTGATAACTTCAGTGAAATGAGAGGCCTTTGCCCAGCAGTGGAACATTACTGGCTAATACTTACTTACTATTATTTACTCGCTTTATACCCGTTTTTATGCACACAAAACTAGCGACCGCGCCTGAAGTTTCACCCACGTTTCCGTAGTAATTTCAGGATAAAAGCTACTTTTCTATTCGATGCCTGTGAATTTTGCCATTGACCTCTGTAATTTTCCATTGCAGGTTGATTACAATGGCACTAGGTGCAGACAAAACATTGAAGATGCCTCGTGGTGTAATGGAAACATGCAAATTCCAGAAGGCTATGCTAACGTAACCGGTGCCCAAAACTTCAGCTCTGATCTAGGAAAGATTGTCCAAATAACGCCCCAGAAGTTTGACATGAAGCTTCGCGCCGGACAATGGGTTCCCTTTAACTTTTCCTTCCAAGCTGTCAGCGACTATCCTGTTGATTTGTATTTCTTAATAGATGCCTCTATTACGATGAAAGAAGTTGTCAAATCAGTAAAAAGCCAAGCGTTTAATATTTTCACAACTTTGAAGTCAAAGACCGAAAATGTTTATTTGGGATACGGAACTTTTGTTGATAAAAATGCTTTTCCTTTTATTGGGTAGGTGTGCCGACAATTATTTCCTAAATCTTAATTTTCAACGGGTCAAATTCATAATTATTAAAAGGAAGAATTATTAATTTCACTAATTCTTCATATACAAAAAATCACCTTTAGAATAATTGGGAAAATTTCACATTGAAAATTAAAAATTGGGAAATAATCGTCGGCGTCTTTCAATGTTTCAGATCTGTCGATCAATTAGCATATTCCTTCAAACACCAATTGAATTTAACGGATAAATATGGCGATTTTGAAAGCAAGATGGCTAATTTTACATTTACATCTAATCGGGATACAGCAGAGGGTGGTTTTGATGCTCTTGCTCAAATAATGAGCTGCGGGATCGACTTAGGGTGGCGGAATGAGTCAAGGAAGATTATAGTTTACATGTCTGATGGGCCTTACCATATAGCTGGCGATGGAAAGATTGCCGGCATCTACAAACCTTATGATGGCAAGTGCCATATGGACAAAGACGGAAAATACACCAAAGAGCTAACCATGGACTATCCGTCTTTGAGTCAAATCAAAAAGCTGGCCTTACAAAATGATACGATCATTATTTTCGCTGTTTCCGAAGAGGAGACAAATAATTACATGCCCATACAAACACAGTATCTGAATACTGCTTTTGTAGAGTATTTAAGTGAAGGTACTATGGGTCGTCGACTTACTGAAATTATAAATACTATATATGAGGTGAGTTTTCTTTTCTTCAAATACACAGTATTGTCTTCTTCATACACAATGAGGCGAGAAAAATAGTTGAGGTCTCAAGCAATGTATACAAAAACTATATAATGGGATTTAACAGTAATCAAATCGTTAACATCAAATCAATATCAAAGTTCCGCGCGGTGGTTCCACCCGCAATCTTAGTGTTAACATTATGTAGATCGCGCTAAAGTTATTTTCGCAGATTTAGTAGGGTCCCGTACATGCATTTTGTTGAGCAAAAATTCTTCCTCTTTATAAAAGTAGTATATTGAATATTATACTACTTTTTTCTCTTTACAGTACAATCTATAATATAAAAATGAATCGCAAAATGTGTGGCTAAGCGTATTACTTCAGAACGACTGCACCAAATTGGATGATTCTTTTTTTAATATGTTCCTTATTGTCAGGACAAGGTTTTTATATAAGAAAAATAAGAAATAAAAATCTCAAAATTCCCACGGGTACAGGGCGCTGCGGGTGAAACCGCGGGGCATAGCTAGTTACATATATTTTTGTAGAGCTTAATCTTTTATGTATAAATACAAAATATCTGCCGATCTTCGCAAATGGTATTTACTTCACTTTAATATATTAACTCACAAATGTTTTATTTTCAGAAAATTACAAAATATATACAGTTGAAAGCTACCGTAGAGTTCGGTAAATTGGACAACTATGAAATAGCAGTAGAACCTGACTGCATATCCGAAAAACGAAACAATCTCTGTGACATACATAGCGGCAAAGTAAAACATTTTCAAGCTAAAATAAGACTTTTGGAATATGATGGAGTTGACAAAAATACTTTACATTTATCAGTTAAAGGCTTGAATGAGAAACTTACTATCAATATAGATGTGATAAATGACTGCAAGTGTCAAACTAACTCAACACCTTCGTCTGTATGCAGCGGATACCTTCTGGAGTGTGGTATATGTGTATGTAGCGACAACAAGTAAGTAGTAGTCTTTTTTAAACTTACACGATTTGAACACATAATTTTAACGTACTCACACGGGTTTTTTCGCGTTGGAAAGTTAATAAAGCAAGTAATAACTAACTCACCCGCGACCATTAGAGGTGCAATCTCCTCGAAACGTCGGGAAATAAAATAGTAGTTTATGCAACTGTCATATAAGGAAGGGTATTAAAACACGAGTGTGAGTTTATGAAACGAGCGCAGCGAGTTTCATAATAGTAACGAGTGTTTTAATACCCGTGTTATATGCAGTTGCATAAACTACTTTATCTTCACTAATGCAATTAATCAAACAACAAGAGTAAAAGCTGACAATAGTTTTTCACGCGTACGTGTATTGTCACAGTGAACTTGCCGCCATTAAAATCTAACCAATGAGAGCGCAGCTGCGCGTAGGGCCAATCAGGAGCGAGCGAGATCTTACCAAAGAGTTTTGTGTATGTAAGTTTAGTAGTTTCGACGAAGTTTTCACGTATAACCCAACTGTTTTCAAAAGCCAGCCTAATATCAAAATTTTATACAACTAGTATGAGGATTTTGACATAAGGCTCGCCAGGTTAATTGGTCGCGTTATAATGATGTTATAATGAGATTTTACGATATCGATGTGGATATTATAACATCATGTGCAATTGCTTAAATTGAGTGTTTTAGTTGTCTGCGCTATAACAGTAGTAATTATAAGTCAAGTATTGGAAACATAAGTAGAATGTTACAACATTAGTGTAGATAAAGTAAGTTATTACTTGCTTTATTAACTTTCCAACGCGAAAAAACACGTACCTACAACAAGTAAGTAGTATCTATTGATAACATGTCATAACAAACAACATTTGTTCCCAACATCCTCACACAGTATTTCTGTTCGTGTAATTGTTCAATGTATATTATTTAATGGTTCTCTCTGTAGTTTTCATTTTTTTTTGTTCTCCCTTTTGTTGTGTGATTGTCTGAATAAATGTTTCTATTTCTATTTCTATGTTTCTATTTAATTTAAATCTAATTAATTTTTTTAATGCTGGAACTCTTAAGTTTGTACATTCATTAATTCCCGGTAGGTTAGTGGCCAACGCTGGTGTCGGAGTTTGTAGATTACCTAAAGGCCTCCGACGTGGTCAGACGATTCTTCTTCTTCATCGAGTGGATAGTCAACCTGAGCAATCGTAGTGTTAGAGTTATAGAGCCGCTAAAGGCCTCTGACATGGCTCAAGTAACGACTACTATCCGTAGAAAGTAACCAGGACCGACGGCTTAACGTGCCCTCCGAAGCACGAAATCATCTTACTTTTCGAGCAATCAGGTGATTCAGCCTGCAATGCTCTAACCAAACTGAGGAAAGTTTCACAAAGAGATTTTTTGTGAGATATCCCCACCGGGAATGAACCCGGAACCTCCGGGTCGTGAGCCGGGCGCTCAAACCATAACACCACGGAGGCTGTTAGACGATTGAAACAACGAGGACCGACTGCTTCATGTGCCCTCTGAAGCACGGCAGAACTCAGATAGATATGCCACTATCGACCACCCACCCATCCGAGTAGGGACCGAGATGCACGATGCTTAACTATCGCAAAGGACTAACATCGTTTAGTCAAGCTACGCCACGCTTTGGAGAACACGTACAATTGTCGGCGCCGGTTGTTTCAATCGGTATATCATGTCGGCGGCCTTTAGGCGGTCTAAAAACTCCAGGGGATGCCACTACCCTACACGAACTTACTTACATACTTTTTTAGTTTTAGTGTAACGGTTACTTTCTTCTTTTCACAGAAAAGGTAATAAATGCGAATGCTCCGGAGATTCAGTGGCTGTTGATGATAAGTCTTCGTGTATTCGAGAAGGCAGCACTAAAATATGTAGCGGGCAGGGCGAGTGCGTTTGTGGCGCGTGCGACTGCCGACCTGGGTTGGTTATATATACAAATTTAAATCTATACTAATACTAGCTGCGCCCCGCGGTTTCACCCGCGTTGTACCCGTTCCCGCGGGAATTTCGGGATGAAAAATAGATGTTGTCCGATTCTCAGACCTACCCGATATGCACACAAAATTTCATGAGAATCGGTCGAGCCGTTTCAGAGGAGTTTAACCACGCACCCCATGACACGAGAATTTTATATATTAGAAAGAAAGAAGATAGAAAGAAGATAACGAAGTTGCTATAACAAAGTGTAATTGTTGTTTGTTTGCGCACAAATCTCCGAAACTATCAATCCGATTTGAATAACTCTTTTTGTAATGGACAGCCACATTCTACAAGAAGGTTATAGACTATTTGTCATCCCGAATTTCTCCCGAGATCGGGCACAACGCGGGTGCCGCTTGGGCGCTGCTTATACTACATAAGAATTAATAAAAATATATTCAAATTGGATTTGATAACTTTTGTTCTAGAAATAGGTTGACATAAAACCCGGGCCTGTGTACCTATATGGCGAACAAAAAGTCTGTTAGACCTACTGGTTTCTTCAGTTTAAGCGAACAATACTCATTTTAAATTGAAACTAGCAGCGCCCCGCGGTTTTACCCGCGTTGTGCCCGTTCCCGTAGGAAATCCGGAATAAAATGTAGCCTATAGCCTTCCTCGATAAATAGACTATCTAACAGTGAAAGAATTATTCAAATCGGTTCAGTAGTTTCTGAGATTAGCGCGTTTAAACAAACAAACAAACAAACAAAACAAACTCTTCAGCTTTATAAATTGAAATTACGTTTACGGACACTTCGCTTTTATTTTACACTTTCAGCGCCCCGCGGTTTTACCCGCGTTGTGCCCGTTCCCGTGGGAATTCCGGGATTTTTTTTACATCACTCTACCTATTACAAAAAACCGCATCAAAATCCGTTGCGTAATTTTAAAGATTTAAGCATACAGACAAACAGACACGAAACAGAGACGACTTTATTTTATACTATGTAGTGATTGTTACTGTAGAACTCTAAAGTAACCATAGTCAAGTGTGTGCCCAAGGTTTAACCGCCTCATTCATAAATGTAATTTACTTAAACACTGATTTAAAGTGTTTTGTCTCTTTCGGTCTTTGGAAAATAGCGTAGGTCGGAAAGGGACAAACCTTTTCATAGCTAAAATGCTTTTAATAAGCGTTTAGGAATAAGGCCTTAAGTCCTTTTAAGCATTTCTCTAATCCTGTTAAGCGTCAATTGATTTATTTGGCGTCTAAGAGTACGGCAATAACGACTAATATCAATTTCTAGATTTGCCGGTTCATTTTGTGAATGCGACATGAAGAAGTGTCCAATAGGTGCGAACGGAGCGAAGTGCAGCGACCACGGCTCCTGCGCCTGCGAGAAATGTAAATGCAAAAACGGTTGGTCTAAAGAAGCCTGTGACTGTGAACTGTCGGAGACCAAGTGTAAAACCGGGGAAAAGATGGTATGCCTCATTTATTATTATATCTTTCTATGTCTATAAAGAGGCATTTGTAAGTATGTTTGTTTTGTTTGTACGTTCGAGCTAACTTCAGGAATTATCAGACCGATTTGAATAATTCTTTTTGTAATAGCCACATTAGACGGGAAGGCTATTTTATATCTCGAAATCTCACAGGAACGGGCACAGTGCGGGTAAAACCACAGGGCACTGTTACTTTAAGGTTTCATTCAAATTCCATTAATTTAAAGGGTCTCTAGACTGGCTTATATAGCTAGTTCTTCACTAGTTATATTAGCCAATCTTAAGAGACAGTACGATATTTTTTTCATATTTTGCAGTGTCACGGCCGAGGAATATGTGAATGCAACCAATGTCAATGTGACCCTATCGCGGAATGGGACGAAAGATTATCTTTCGACGCCCAATGCTTAATGGAACCATGCACTGGTTGCCATAACCAACAATGCAGGACTCTAGAAAACTGCGTACTATGTCACGTAAATGAAGAACAGGGTTGTGACTCGCTCTGTGCCCCGGGAATAGACATCACGATAGATACCAAAGACGATATAGAAAATACCACAGATTCCAATATTTGCAACAACATCAAAGTCAGCCCTGGATGTTATACGAACTTTACTTATCGATACAACGACGAAAAGAATAGACTTTCTTTGTACATACAAAAGAAGAAAAATTGCGCAGAAATATACTATAGTGAGTATTGTGTTTTTGAAAATCCGAAAATCTTTTTTAGTACTTAGTTTCGGTATAGTTGAAGTGAGCAATAAATCTGTAAATCTCAAGTGGGATCGTGCTGGTCACGTGAGCGAGATACATCGAGATTGGTGGGTTCGAATCGCCACACGAGTTGCCGGAGGAAGTGAGACGTAGAGGCAGACCCCGCAGAGTTAGCGTGACGAAGTTGACAACCTCTACAGAAATTAGCCAAATTTAGCCCAGAATAGGGACGCCTATGTCAACTTGCTATGCTGCGCTTGTTATGATTGGTGGATACCAAATGTATTTTTTTTTCTAAATTCAAAAAAGGATTGGAATGAAATCAATAAACCTTTTTCGTCTTCGGAAGTTATCTTCGACTGTAAAATTGACCACATTAGTCTACATTTTAAGTCTCGTAAGAAAAAATAAAGTGTAGTACATAAATACATACCATTATAGCATACTTCTGTAGACATCATGCAGTCCACCATCACTATCATAATATGCAGTCCACCATCACTAACATATGTTTTCATCACCATAACCATCGCGATCGGGCGCCATCTCTCACTTAACTTTTTTTTAGTTTCCGGAATAGTCACCTTGGTTGTTCTTCTTGCCATCGGTATTGCGACTATCATCGGATGGAAAGTCTTAACAGACGCGAGAGACCGTCGAGAATTCAAGGAATTCGTCAACAAATACGAACAAGAAATAGATGCCTGTACCAACCCTTGTTACATAGCACCCAAAACAACATTTACGAATCCGCAATTCAAAAAAGGATCCATTTCCCGATAAGAACGGTTTGAGTGAATGAAAATATTTTCTTATAAAATAAAACTAGTATTTCCTTATGGTTATGTTGTCCCGTTATTAGTGTAAGTCGTTTAATACTGTAAATTCATTTGAGTATTAAAAATAATGGACAAGCCCTTTGGCACAGTGGCAGTGAGAGCGCTTACTGTGTCGGGGGTTGCGGGTTCGATTCCCGCCCGGAGTTAACAACATGTGGAGACATAGTTGTTGGCGACGACGTCTGGGTGTCAATTATATATCCTTATAAAGTATTTGTGTGTGTATATGTAGTAAGTAGTATCAGTTAGTAATTAATAAGATTCCATATTACAAGTTTAGAGCTTAGTTTGGTTGTAATTAACCGTGAGTAAATTTGTCCTATATTTATTTATTTTATAATTAAATAAATAAATACCTTTTTATTTTCTATGTTTAATTTCACTTCAAACCTACCCAAAGCGTCTTAGTGGTACTGAATAACATCTACGTACAATAGAGATAACTAACCTTAAGTTACATCATAAGAATATTGTTTGCGCACATTCTAAGAATAATTTCCGCGAATTTCCTCCTAGCAGGGGACACAAGATGAATCCGCGGTGATTCATTCGATGTCGCGACTCGCGTAAAGTAGTGGTTGGGTTGTGTCGCCGCATCGCTTGCCCAGTTCAACAGTCCACAGACAACCGTCACGCACGCCGAACGCGGTGGGCGCGCGCATTTCGAATTTAGAATCTCGATAACTCGCGAACGAAACAATCGACGAATCATTTAAAGTGCATTACTGGCTGCATACAAGAGTGATCTTAACCAAAAAAAAAACAATTTCAAAATGGCGAAAAAGTGCTTCCCGCTTCTTGTGTTGTTTTTGTTTATCTTTAAAAATGTTTGCGCTAATTATTGTAATGCCAATCTCGGATTTTATCAAGTTTCTGACTGTGACGAGTGTTTGAGATGCAGTGGAAATTGGTGCAAAAAAACGGAGGTATGTGACATAATGTTATATTTTCTTAAAACCTACATGACATTACAATATTACAATAGAGCTCGGCTGCTCATAGGTATAAAAAAAATATTATTTGGGTATGTTTTTTAAGACCATCCGATATAAAAGTAACTAACAAACAAACATTACTACCTCATATCATATAATATTACTATTACCGTTCTTATTTTGTAAATACTATAATATTGTTGACTTCGACTGAGAATCGAAACCACTTACTCCTGCGCAGAAGTGATACTTAACCACTATGCCAACGCGATTTAATTACTTACATATTTTATAATGGTTTTACCCGCGTTATACCCATTCCTGAGGGAATTTTAGGTTGAAAAGCCTTTCTCTGTTCACTTAAATCACTCTGTATGTTGGTGAAAATCGCGTGAAAATCCAATCGCAAAAATAAATTTGGTAATTTGAGAAAATCAGACAGACTATTTTTGACCCTTTGTTTTATAATAATACCTATGTAAGATATCAGTAGAATGTAGTTGTCTTAAACCAATCAAAAGTTAAATTAGGTATACCTACCTATAAGTAGGTACATAATTATATTTTTAACCAGTACCTACTTTTATAAAATTACTTCGCTAAACCTTGAAAATTACCTTGCAAAAGCTTAACAAACTTAACTGAAAGTTACTTGGAATGAGCAATAAATTGATTGAAGATGTAAAAAGAAAAAGACGTGACGCGTGAGAGGAAGGAAGCAATTGAACCAATAAAGACGATATAGACCGCCGATGAATGAAGAAGGTTCATTTGAAGAACAATTAAAAATCTAATTAGTAATAACTACTACAAGATAAAGTAAAATACTTATATAAGTTCAAGTAGGTCAATGGACAGCCCTGGTGTCAGTGTGTTTAGACAATTTAACGTGCCCTCCGAAGCATCAAAGTAAGTACGAAGTAATCCAAATTAATTTACGGTCACACTTCTGTTAGATACACTGACATTTTAATTGTAAGTAGTTTATAAGCAAATACTTACAATAAATACTTTATGATATGTAAATCAATATTGGATATATTGACTCATACATTTTACATTACTCATACCCATAAAACATAGTCTTCGCGTGTTTTCCTCTCGATTAAACAAAGAATGAAGTATAACCGGATGGGTAAAACAGTACACAAATTGGTTAATTGTCATTTCAAATGACGCAAATTGTTTTGCTACGCATACGTTGTTATAATTATGGCATATTAACGCACACATATGCATTGATAGCATATGTTTAGGTAATAACAAAGTCACTTTCCGCTGTCTGTCCCTATGTATGCTTAGATCTTTAAAACTACGCAACGGATTTTGACGCGGTTCTTTTTAACAGATAGAGTGATTTCAAGAGGAAGGTTATATCCCCAAATTACCCGGGAACGGGCACAACGCGGGTAAAACTGCGGGGCGCTGCTAGTTATGTTTAAATAATGAATGGCTTTGACGCAATGATAGATCTAGAATGCTATGGCAGACACGCCCCCTCATCGTACAAAAACTCCAAATGATATTCCATAGAAACATTTCTTCTTGAATAAATCATACTCTCACTAGGTTGTAGCCCCTAAACCAAAAATACCAAGTTATCTGCGTTTTCGTTAATTAACAAATAGGTTTAGCACTAACCTAAATTATCAATTTAAAGCATAGTCCGTCCTACATATCGAATAAATAAAATACTAAACAAACAACGAATGATCAAATGTCTAACCAATTAATAGTGGCATTCGTCTTCATACATTGAAGGCCAGGCATAGTTTCGATCTTATCTTTAATCTGACTATACCGTATATTCCTCACGCGTTAACTACGCAAGTTGGTTAACAATTTATTTAGCAGTAAGTCACATCTACAAATATTATTCAAATAGATTATAGGTTCATTAAAATGTAGAGATACTCACTTCAGACTGTCTAAATACTCCGATAAGAGATCAAACGATATGTATTTATAGGAAATATCTTGTTTATTAATACTTAAATATACCCGTTGCCAATGTGGCATGTGAGAGCACTTACTGTGTCGGGGGTTGCAGGTTCGATTCCCGTCGGGATTCAACAATTTGTGCTGACATAGTTTTTGGCGTCGATGTCTGGGTGTCAATTATAGTTTTATTTATATTTATTAAGTACGTATTTTTGTATTTAATATACTCATATTAGTATCAGTTTGTTAAATTCCATAATGGAAGATTAGAGCTCAGTTTGGGTCAAACCATGTTTGAGTATGATTTCCCGAGTATATTTATTTATTAAAATAGAAGAGTCCATCTCAGGGTTAACATCACATAAGCACACATGTCCCAGAGCTAGAAATGACGATCACTAGTGACCGTTAGCTCGATATGCTTGTCAGAAAGCTCATTCTAATAACAGATACCATATAAGACAGATAGTACTCGTATAAATATCGACGTATCTTGAGCCACTTGGCTAAGCCACAGACACCGCTAATGGATAACTTTGCATGTCCGAGCGCAGTAGTCACGTAGGATCCTCATTATTCTGATGACTACACAATAATGTGAAGTGGACTCGCCGATCGATAGATAAATTTCCTGCGTAACCCCATTTTCCAATATCCGGTAGCTAACCAAACAAAGTGCACTAATCACATTAAGGAAAATCCTTTATTTTAATACACTCTTGCTTAGTACCTACTTTACTCGTATGGTAATGTTATTAGAAGGCGTGTGTAACGAAAATACTTTGATGTAGGTCAAAAGTCCAATTCTTGGCCCTTTGCCATACTTTACAAATGAATTGAAATTGCCATTAGTTAATAGGGACGTTATTATTTTCCAAAAAATTACCTCCCACTTTTTTACCCGAGATTTCCAATCGAACCAAAGCAACAATACCAAGGAACATTGCACTTAACAATGTAATCAATCACAAATATAGAGTTCGTGTAAACTCTACGTGTGCGGCGAAGTGCATACAAACGGACAAACATCCGTGCAATCACACCATTCTTAGAAATTATATGTATACCAAACCGCTGACCTATATCTGGATGTGTTTTATACATCAAAATGTTACACAATTTACAAGTCGGTGTAATGCTGGGAGCGAGATCATTAAAATTATACTCACACTTGATGAAACGGGCGTCATGTAATCAATCATAACTGTAACCTGCGCACACGCAATAAAAACCACTTTTTGTTCATGATTTTGTTTGCTCATGACACTTGAGAATGCGTTAAATTACATATAAATGCTTATTTTGCGTAAAAATGTTTTTGATTTATTTAATTGAATAGCATAGTATTTCAAAAATGAGAATTATTCTTTAACGAAGCAAATGAATGTTGAAATACATAAAGAAAGTGCCAACTACTTCTAAACAATCGAAATAACAGGTAAGAACGTAATTACGATACCAAATGTTAATACTATTGCTTTTATATTTTAAAATCTGATGACTATGTTTTTGGGAAGACGCTTTCTACAATAGAAGTTGATGACAGATGTTAATGATATCATTGTATCATAGTTTTTCGATTGTGTAAAAGTAAATGTATCACTTAAACATAGTCAAATGCGATAATACGATTAAGCTACTATACCAATAAAATAAAGCTGAAGAGTTTGTCTTTTTGTTTCTTTAAATGCGCTAATCTCAGAAATCACCAATCCGTCACAACCAATCCGATTTGAATAATTATTTTTGTTATAGACTAGCAGCGCCCCGCGGTTTTACCCGCGTTGTGCCCGTTCCCGTGGGAATTTCGGGATTTTATTTTACATAAAAACCTTCCTCTTGAATCACTCTACCTATTACAAAAAACCGCATCAAAATCCGTTGCGTAATTTTAAAGATTTAAGCATACAGACAAACAGACAAACAGACACGAAACAGAGACGACTTTATTTTATACTATGTAGTGATAGCCACATTCAACGGAAACGTCACTATTTTTCATCCTAAAATTCCCACTCGAACGGGAACCCACTTCTAGTATGAACTTTAACTTAACCGTCGTTAAAACTGAATCTGCAAATTAAACGTTGCAACACAACAATTCGTTCTGCAAATATCGTTTTTACGCAATTAATCGGGGAATAATCACAACCTTTTCATGACCGATGGGGTTACTTTACGTAACGCGTTGACTCTGTACATGAACCGTGACCGTACGGTGACATTTGGTAATGGTAATCACTCACATCACCTCCTGTAATGTATGATGCAGATTACTTGATAATAGCCAATAATAACAAGCTTTGTAAAGGGTACGTCTTGGTGACGGATTTTTATTAAGCAATTTTGCAAATTGGTTAGTAAACAAATGGTGAGAGATATTGTCAAAAGCTGGTGAGTTGTGAAACTTGGTTACTTAGGGCTTCATTACATAGTATAAAACAAAGTCGCGTCTGTTTGTCTGTCTGTATGCTTAAATCTTTAAAATTACGCAACGGATTTTGATGCGGTTTTTTGTAATAGGTAGAGTGATTCAAGAGGAAGGTTTTTATGTAAAAAAATTCCCGAAATTCCCACGGGAACGGGCACAACGCGGGTAAAACCGCGGGGCGCTGCTAGTATAACATAAATATTTATTAACAGCATTTAAGCTATCAAATGGTTTGTCTCTTTCCATCATACGCAATATTCCAAAGAGCAATAAAGACAAAACACTTTTTAACAGTGATTTAGTTAAAAAACGTTTATGAATAAAGCGGTTAGTGTTTTTTCCTGTTGCGGTTAGCTCATTGGGTTAGAAGTTGAAAATGAAAAGACCATTAGGTGTATTATAGCTTGTCTGCATCTGTAAAGTAACATCGCACAATGAACCAACATTTTGGTCCATGGTCACAAGAAAGACAGCTTTTATACAAAAAAATTAAGAAGATATTAAAGGATGTTTAAAGTAAAGTGTTACGCAATATTACTTAACTTTATTAACCAAGACATATTACACGTATTAATATATATAATGACATAACACAACACAATTCTTCTTTTTTATAAAACAACAGAACATCAACTTTTTATTACATTGTCTATGCTTTCTAAGTATATAGGTTTTATTCAACAACACCCTACCTCAATGTAATAATAATCTAACAACATAACATAAAACTAATCTACCTATTACATTGCCTCAACACCCCCTCTCAATGTAATACACCCTTACAGCTAGGTATTTAAATTTATATTTAAAGAAGTTAACTTATTAATACAAACCACAGTTTTTAATAAATCTAGACAATAAATTTTTATTCAACGCTTTTGTAAACATATCTGCGGTTTGATCTTCAGTTTTAATATACTTTAAAGTTAATTTTCCTCTTTTAATCAAGTCTTTTATAAAATGAAATCTTATATCAATATGTTTTAATCTTTTAACACTCTCAGTGTTCGCTACCATTATAGCACTCTGGTTATCACAAAATATTGTGACAGGACACAATTTTACAAAGTTGAAATCTTTAAGCAAATTAATTAGCCAACATGCTTCGCTTGCAGCCATACTAATTGCTATGTACTCTGACTCAGTAGAAGATAGACTAACGCTGGCCTGTTTCTTTGAAGACCATGAAATTAAACAATTTGCAAACATAAAACAATAGCCAGTTGTCGACCTTCTATCTTTCAAGTCTCCTCCCCAATTAGCATCACAATATCCCAATAATAAATTGCTATTACATTTGTAAACAAGTTGGTAATTAATAGTATATTTTACATATCTCAACACTCTCTTTAATGCAGTTAATAAAACATTATTTGCATTATTTTGGTACCTACTCAACATTGACACAGCAACACACAAATCAGGCCTTGTTCCTAATACAGCATAAGACAAGCAACCTATAATTTGTCTACATTTATTTTCAATGTTTTTATCAATAACAGAATCATTTTTTTCTTCTAATATTTTAGTATTAAAGTTCAGATCCATTGGTGTACATATTTCTTTACAGTTTTGCATATCAAATTTCTGTAATACATTTCCCAAATACTCTTTTTGGTTTAATTCAGTAATCCCTGAATCTAAATCTTGTTTTACATGAATACCTAAGAAATTTGAAATTAAGCCCAAGTCTTTCATTTTAAATTCATCATTCAATAATGACTTAAGGTCACATATTTGTTTTTCATTATTTCCAAATATTAGTAAATCATCGACATACAGTAAAACATATGTTCGAGCATTGCCCTCACATTTTATGTACAAACAAGAATCACTTTTTGATTTTACAAAACCTTGTTTTATAATTACTGTATTAAATTTGTCATTCCAGTATTTTGGTGACTTTTTTAAACCATACAGTGATTTATTTAACTTAACAATCTTTTTATCACCGCTATATGCACCTTCTGGCAATTCTAAGTACACTTTTTCATCAATGTCTCCATATAGGAAAGCTCCTGTAACATCCATTTGAATAATCGGTAAGTTTAACTTAGTTGCTATACAAACAAATAACCTGAATGTTGACAATTTAGCTACTGGTGCATATATATCACATAAGTCCATTATATCACACTGCTCAAAACCTCTCGCCACTAACCTTGCTTTATACTGTACATTATTATTAGGATTTTTTATTTTAAACACCCACTTACTACTTACAGTCTTTTCAGTTACAGGTTCGTCACAAACAGTCCAAGTATTATTCTCTTTCAGGGTTTCCAATTCTCTCTGAACTGCTTCTTGCCATTTACTTGCGTCGTTCCGTTGCATGGCATCTCGGTAAGTCTTCGGTTCACCTCCCTCGACACAGGTATGATGGCACTCGTAGAATGAAGTCTGTTTCCTAGTTCGAGTACTCTTCTCACGTGCCGGTACCTCTTCCTTATCATCATTGCTAGATTCTTCTTCGCTGGAACATGGTATGTAGATACTGTCACAATCGCTAGACACATTCATGGTTTCCTCTTCCTCTTCAGGCTGTGATTGCTTTTCCTCCATCCTCTTTTCGCCATCTTCAGCCGTCTCCTCTCTGTCTTTAGGATAACTAGTGTCTTCCTTCTCCTCTATTGTAGTATCCAGCATGACTAACTGCTCCTTCTGATTTTCACCTCTTTCTAGAAATACAACGTCTCTTTTCACTTCAATACTGTTCTTTTTAGGGAAAAATATCCTATATCCCTTGACATCTTCACCATAACCGACCATTACTCCTTTCTCTCCTTTAGGATCCCATTTTTTCCTCTTCTCCTTTGGAATATGGACATACACGGGGTTTCCAAAGATTTTAAGAGCCGCTATGTCAAATTGCTTGCCTGTCCATGTTTCATATGGGGTCTTTCCAGTTTCATTGCTCTTGCTTGTTCTATTTAGTACATATGCCGCCGTATGAACAGCTTCTGCCCACAACTTCTTAGGTAGACCTGCCGCACACAACATAGTACGTGCTGATTCTATTAGAGTTCGATTTTCTCGCTCTGCCTTGCCATTTTGTTCAGGTGTATATGGCACCGTGGTTTGATGAGTTATTCCACGTTTCTCAAACAGATTTTGTACTTCTTTGTTCACGAACTCTAATCCGTTATCACTTCTAAATGTCAGTACCTTGTTTTTGGTTACGTTTTCGGCCTTGTACAAAAAGTTCTCAATGCACTTCTTCACTTCATCTTTGCCTTTAACAAAGTACACTGACCTGTAGTTGGAGTAGTCATCTTTCAGAATCACAAAGTATCTGGAGCCTCCCACGGACGGCACCTCCATGGGTCCGCACGTATCTGCGTGTATCAATTCGCATGGTCTACTTGTTTTATTTTCACTGGCACTGAAAGGCAAACGATGTATTTTACCCTCCAAGCAACCCTCACACTTATAGTCCGAGTCTTTCACTTCAATGTTGTTGTTTTTAAGCACCATTCTCACATATTGTAAGTTTTGATGAGCTAACCTTTCATGCCATGAATGCAAGTCTCCGTGAATAACTTTTGCAGCATTAACTAAGCAATCCGTATAAAAACGACAGTCCAACACATACATATTGCCGCTTCGCTGTGCAACTGCTACAATTTCATTGCATTTATAAAATTTGCAACCATTTCGGTTTGTTATCAAAACATAACCTTTACTCGTGACACGATTGACAGATAAAAGGTTCATTTTCAGTTCAGGAACATAGAGAACGTTTTCTATGGTCGTGTGAACCCATTCGTTCCCGTTCCATACTTCAAGCGCCACCTGTCCGCATCCTTCCACACTAATTTGCGTTCCATTACCAACAGTCACCAACTTGTTTGTAACACTCGAATACGACGAAAAAAGTTTATAGTCACAGCACATATGTTCACTTGCACCGGAGTCTACTAGCCACTGGGTTTTGTGAAAATTATTGCCGATTGCACTTTCTACGACGAATGCATTGTTTTCTTTTTGTTTCTTGAAACGACATTGACTTTTGACATGCCCAACTTTATTACAATAATAACACCTCCGCTCAAATCGACCTTCTTTGTTGTCATTATTATTATGATAATTGTTCGAACTCGCCCTCTGATTAACTCTACATTCACTTTGAAAATGTCCTAGTTTATTACATTTGTAGCACTTCACCAATTTTTTATTAAAGTTTTTCTTAGCAACAAATGCAGCAGAAGATGATTGCGCACTTTCATCGCCGCTTCTCTCCTTTATCCTTTCCTCTTCTATCAGCAACCTGGCTACTAAATTATCATAGGTCTGCTTATCGTCAGATGCAGATTCCCAAGCGGATATAAAATGTCTATATTGATCTGGTAACGACATCAAAACTTTCGTTATTACGAGCTTATCCGATATAGTTTCACCGAGCTGTTTCAATTGATTCTGTATTTCCTGTATTTTTGATAAGAAAGTAGACATTTCTGCACCTTCTTCGTATTTAAACTGAAAGAATCTTTGCTGAACAATATGAATGCTCGTCTCTGATTTTTGTTCATAGACACTTAGTAACTTTCTCCACATCTCAGCCGAGGTTTCACATGATAAGATATGTATCATGACATCTTCTGACATTCTTGTTACCAGCAATGTCTGGGCTTTTGCATCGCACGTTTCCCAACGAGTACGATCGGCATCATTTTCCGGTTTTATCTTGGTGCCGTTTACTATGTCATACAAGCCCTGACCTCGCAGCAAAACCGTAGTCTGGAACCGCCATATATTCCAATTTCTGGAGCCTTCCAATTTTATTGCTCCCTGTCCGTGTAATACAGAATCCATTGTATTTCCTTTCCTTTACTTCTTCTTGCCTCGTTCCAACCAGGAACAAGTAATTAATCTGATTGCGGGTCTGGGCCCATAACCTAAAGGATGTTTAAAGTAAAGTGTTACGCAATATTACTTAACTTTATTAACCAAGACATATTACACGTATTAATATATATAATGACATAACACAACACAATTCTTCTTTTTTATAAAACAACAGAACATCAACTTTTTATTACATTGTCTATGCTTTCTAAGTATATAGGTTTTATTCAACAACAGATATGAATATAAAACAATCCGTGGAACATTACTGGCTAATGCTTAACATTCTTTTTTTAAATAGTGCTTGTACCAAAATTGCAGCTATAATTTGCATGAGGCTACAATGCAAAGACTCTAAATTAGTTTAAATTATAAAGTCGTAGTTCTTCAATGTCTTGCCTTTAAACCAATATAAAATAACGTAACGATCACTCCCGTTACTCGAACTAATCAATTTTGAACAGTAAATAATCAATTTTGAACAGTTTTTACGTTACTTTTTATGTTTATTTAAATGACTTTGTGTTCAATAGTTATTGGGCGGCCATGACACACTGGGCGTTGAATTGCGAGATAATGAACTCCTCAAAAGATCTAATAACACATTAAGTTCATTAGTAACTTGATATTGATTGAACTTTCAATCAATGCTTTGATAAATGAGTATTTCTTTAGGAGTAACTCAAAGAACGCTTTATTCTATCACAGACAGACTGAGATATTTTGAATGTTGGATATTTGAGATAACCACCCTCAAATGCGACTGAATTTAAGATACTTACTAGTCATTTTATGGTCTCATGCTTTAAGAGTAAATTTGAGAATCTTATTAGCAAGTCCTACTAAGAACATAAATAACCTACACCTAAAAGTAGCCATAAACATACATAATCATCATGGTCACAGTTCAATTTCGCTATCACCCAATCTCAATTCCCTAAGTAAAATTACCAAATATTAACTTTTTCATAAATTAAAAGTTTGACAAATAACTATCGATTACCAAACTAATTACAAACAAACAAGTCAGCCCATTATTTACAAAAGAAACATCGATAAAATAAATGTTAACCCAAAAAAGCTGATATAAATGAGAGATTCCATTGCATATCAATCAACTCAATTAACCCTTCGCTCCACTTACCCATTAACACGTTTTAATGTGTAAAACATCTCAGATTTTTTATGTTAACTCGTTTACGCAATCTCTACCTTTAAAAATTGGTTAACACAAAGGGCGGGTTATTTCGGTGTAGACTCGTGTTGCAATTCACGAAGGTATTCGAGACTTTACATTTTAAATTATTTTTGAAAAGCGAAGGATAAAGTAATAAGGATAAGGACCATTCCAAGATCAATATCATAAAAACAGGGATGCTATTACGAAATCGATTATTTCGAAAAAAGAACATAAATCATAAGTATTTAATAAATAAAAAAGAACGATCTACTGTTCAAATACTAAATGTTAAATCCATGGCTGAACGTTCTTATTTCAAAAAATCGGTGGTCACCAACGCTGCGCCATTACCGATAATAATATAACATCCGTGGTAACGTTGTGTATTATTGATCGAAGGGTAACACCATCAATACACAAGTCTATAATCTGTAAGTCTATTCATACCTCATGTAAAAAAGACTACTTCGATCTTGGTTGGCTTCCTTTCCAATATTAATTTTAGCCATATTCCACTGATATTCTACATACCAGGTGATTTGAATTGGTACTTACTCAGAAATACTCGGAGTAAATAACCGGGATGCTAGTGTCAATGTACTCTCAAGTTTGGAGTAAAGCCAGCGAGCTGATCGATTTTTCTGCGTGTTTATTATGTCTAGGGACAGTTTTCATTGTAATGGCAATCTTGTGTTTCGCAGAGTTCATTGAACTTACTAAAGGAGAGATTTACATTATACATATGTTGATACTATAATAGATATTATATTTTCTGTTATTTATGCATCCTACACTAGCGATCGGTAATCAATATTTCTTGTGGGAAATTCGGATCAAATAAAGAATAAATACTGGAAAGACTTTTTTAAACCGTTTTCAGTAAGAAACTTCGATTATGTAAGTAAATATATTAATTATGATTACAAAAACTGATATTACTATTTCGGAAGTAGGTTAAATGTTTAATTGTTCTGTTAATAGCAGAGTAGTGTACGAGATAATAATGTCTGCAGATGATATTTCACAAGAAGCAAATAAAGGGTTCTAATATATTATTATCTATAGTTTAAGTTCAAATATAATAACAATCATACGACCTTTTATTTTAAGCTCTATGATAGTTGCTTATGAGTTTTAAATTCCTTTTTGAGTTCCATAGTCAACATTATTCAAGGGTTCCATAGAAACCATTAAAAGGAGAATTTTCTTTTGGGGTTCCATATTTTGAAAGTACATAGCACTTACTTTCCAACTGAATCTAATGTATATTCCTTGGTGAATAAATATCCAAATACATTTATTAATATAGTAACTGTACTTAACCATATTTGTATCATTATTTGAATCTTTTTGCAAAAACATGAATAAGAGCATAGTAATACGAGATAATGCGGGTGACTTCATAATTATTTTGAAAAATCTCATATAACAAACTTGCTTTTGTAATATACTTGTTATCAAGTTTCAAACCTTCAATGGGCTTCAATAGACATTGATGTTTTATTAAAATCAATTATGTTATTGTAAGGACAATTAGATATAGACAAAACATATCAAAGGAAATTATTCTGTTAAACAAATAACACGTTGAATGTTCAATATCTATTATCCTGCCCAAGACAATAAACTATAGTTATTACAATATTTCAAATTAATTGTTAAGACTTAATTATTATTTTATTTATTTATTTAATCGCACCATTCATATTCAATTATGCGCCGCCAATACTTAAGAACGAGATTCCTCGATAACAAGATAAATATGATATTGTTTGCTATTTTTATGGAAATATTATAATAATCGATACCTATCTGATTAAATTAAGTCTTGCTCGCATTGTATATTCCCGGTTGTTCTAGTTTTCAGACAAAGTCATTTAAAAACCCTTTAAGTGGTTTAAAGACTTACTTTATATATTCTAAGTGAAAGGTGACTGTATCGCTTTAGGATTTATAATCAAATTTGAAAAAATCGTACTCGATGATTCGAACAGATAACTCCACTCATGGTCACAGGATGATTGAGTCGTCAATGCAAATCTTGTGAGTTTAAAAACTTAAGACTTTCTTCATGTTTTTTTATTGGAAACTGCGCATGAAAACAAGCTTACTTCTAATCCAATATCAAAGACACCTTCATCTGTAATCTCTCTAAAGCCAAGGATGTTGCAACAGGGAAACCGAGGCTTGTGGTTCTTACCACCCACGTTATATTCCACCTTCATCAACTTTCTATTATCCATCTTTTTCTATCTTCCAATAAAAGAAAAAGACAGCACATTTAAAATAGGGCAACAAATATCTTTACCATCTGAGCTATTTGTTCCTACGCAATACGTGATATGCACTAACAGAGGTTTTACTACAGTTTAGCGTTCGTTAGATAATAACTTTATGAGGTTTACCACCCATGCAGAGTGAAAGTTATCTAGTTTCACTGATATTGCGTTTCAACATCGTAATAAGACGAGATAAAAGAATCTAATAAAGAAAACTTGTGAGAACTGTCTTTTCAAAATAAAATGTTTAATCCGATTTGGATTAAGTATACATAGTTTCATTTTATCGAAGCATTTTAAAAAGAAAGGGTATTAGAATCATGCGAAACACTGCTACATAATTTAGGTAGAGGTAGGTTACTTATTTTTTATCCAAAGCCTCTCTATAAATTTTTCTCTGATATATATTTCTACCATCCACATAACCGTAGGACTTCCTGTATAGAGAGGCGCTTAGGTAATGCTCAGGGATTATTGCTTATGAAACTAATAACTGTCTTTCTCAAGTAACCCACATAACAAACTACAATAGCGTTCCTTCTAAAATACATCTTCGGTACAAAATTAGCATAAAATAAAGGTAAATCCTTTGCCGGATGATTTCCATAATATCCTGTTGACGGTCGTTCCCGGTTTAAATCGCGTAGGACTGGTTTGGCCCTTACGAACCATGTGTGGGTGTTTCATAGCACACCCATCCTTAATATTGTAATTACTTCCGATGAATATTGCATGTGCCAGGGATAATATTCACTGTTGTCTTACTCGTATATCTGCATTTTTTTTTTAAAGAAATTGCTTTAAAATTTGTTTGGAGGTGCAAGCGTGGTAATTACGCCTAATCTCATTCTCATTGTACTGATATCTTCAGTGACATTAGAGCACATTTGCACAGCAGTGGGACACTTTCGAACTGTTTTGTTTATGAAACTATATGTTTAACCGTGAGAAGCAAACGAAACCATTAATTATAAGCTATTTAAAGATATTCTCTCGGCTTTGCCTCGCTAAGTTTAATGAGCGCTTACTAGCGCTTACAAATTAACTAGCGTTCAAGTCTCTATTAGGTATCTATTTACTGGTATTTACCTACAGGCATATCCGCAAACAAGTTGCACTAATCATTATACGATTTCTACCAAGCGACTCTTTGGCGCCTAAGACTCTTTACAAAGAATTACTGCTAATAGAAACGGCATATCATAAACATTTCGGTGACAGAGCAATATCCGAGAACCACTTTAATTTAAATGCACTTTATTACATTTGTTAACATAACTATCGTATATTATGAGAAATATCATTAACTATGCTTCTTTGTCATCGAATGGTTTTGTAATCTTAATGATGTATAAAATATGTGATATATTATGGCTTAGGAAATTAATTTTGAATGCAGTCGAAGCGAGTATTGGCTTGAGCTATGTAAGTGTACAATCAAGGTAGTAAATGAGCGTACCAAGAATTTCTTATTTCAAAAATTTAGTTTTTCTTACCCAGACTGTACTTTGCGATTGTAAAAGTAATACCAATGTCTTATCTAGTTAAAAATACATCATCGACAATTTTCACGCCCCGATCTTTACAGTCCTTACTGCATAACTTAGTTTAGTATAATCATTCGTGTAATTGCTTACCTAGGCGTCACTCCATGTACGGTCAACTTGATTAGCGATCACTATAACCAGCAGATATTTTATAATTGACTCATTTATATGACACTATATAAGTAAAACAGACACAAAGAAGAAACTACTTTAATTTATTTATACTTTATCTCTGAGTCAATATTTCTTAACCCATTTATAGCAAGTGATCACTTAATTACAGTTACAACTATAAAATGAGCGATAATAATACAATCGTTATAGTTCGTCTGTCTGTAGTAAAATTAGTTAAGCACTTTAACTAACGGGTTTAAGCAACTAACGTCTCGACACGATCCGGACTTGTTTACGAATTTAAAACGTTTGCAGTACTTTTCCACGATAGACGTTACAGTTTTGGTCTTACTTCATTCTTTAGTTTGAGTCTTAACAAAGTCTATTAATTAGTAACATCGTCTCTAATTTCTAACGACTAAACCAAACCACTAAACTGATTTTAATTGGATTGGTAATGGTCATTAATCCCTGCGACCAAATACGGGTTAAAATGACATCTGTTCTGTTACGATGTAAAGGCTCAATCGAAATTAGGACGTTGACGTGGAGCTGAACGGAGCTCAGTTAACAGGATAATGTCATTCAATTTCAACGTCTTAGCGGACTGAGCTCCGCTAGCTCCGCTTCCGCAATGGAAACGCACCCTAATGTGTGACACCGAACAAGCGATCGGAAGGGCTTTAAAAAAAGAATATTGAGCATTAGCCCTTATCCTATATTTAGTTAGTTTTTAACAAACATCGCTTGCCGCCGTTGCTCGCCTACACTTTCATACAGCTTCTTAAGCAGGCGAATCTTTATTGATACTAATTTTATTGTGAATCGATTATAATTAACCCTCACTGGCTCAACTTTAATTTACTATCTTTTTCTTTAACAGGAAATCAACCATTGCTACGCTAGCATGGCGGACGATTGGTGTGATGACAGCGAGGAGTATCCAAGGATCGATCCTACCGCAATAAACGGACGGACCTTTTTCCCGGCCTTCGCTGAGGAGACAATCTTCCCGGGAGAACCCCACAAGACGAGGATCAAACAGAGTATTTTAAATGCGAATACTACTCATGATTTGAATAAGCCCGAGGTATGTTCATATATTTCTTTTAGTTATACCATTGGCCATATGTTTGTCCATTATTATTCAGTTACCGCCAAAATTTTTGGTGTTCCTTTCCATAGCGCTTCGGAGCGGTGCGGAATTGACTTAAATTACATTGACCAATCAGAACGCATTGAAGTGTAAAATTATGTAAAGTTAATCAATGAAATGTCGAAATATTTTTCTAAGGAATTGTGATAGTTACGCTCCGGACCGCTCCGCTCCGCTTTTATGAACGCACCTTTATGGATGTATATAGATTGAGCGCGTTAACCAGATAGATAGAATATATTTTCGCATTCAAATTCGCATCGATTTCAATAGAAGACGAGCATCATTAGTTTCAAAATACTCGTTCACTCGTTCCCGTTCTATTGAACGCACAAACTGAATGAAGCCTTAGTAAACTGCCAAGCCAAATTAAGCTCTATCTGTCCTTCAGTCAGTTTACTGTATGTAATCAAAAGTTCTTGCAGCCTTGGCAGTCATCCTGCTGTTTATATCTTTCGTCGTCGTCCTTTATGAGCAAATTCTATCTATAACGGTTTAAAAATATATATATATTTTTAAAACGTTTTTAAAACGATGTTTTTATTTAAAGTCAATATGAGCTTTAAACTCTACCTATATTAACTAGATTTCATAAAACAAGCTTAGAGCTTAGTTTGGGTCTAACCCTGAATTTGCTTTATGTCTATATTTATTAATTACACAATCATAAGCTTCAAAACCACTTTTAAATACTTTTTAATTAAGTTCATCTTACAAATCACACAAGTTAGGTACTAAATAACTACAAAGATGTAGGTATTCAATCTGCAACAGGTGTGCACGATTGCATATTTTGTCAACACCTGGTTGAGTTAATGACCCTTAATGTAAGTGGCAATATGTTTTAACGAAGGGTTTTTACGCACTAGACTTCATAATTCAATTAGTAATTTCAAATTAAGTTCACTTCACACAGTTGATTCATTCAATAAATATACCTTATATAGTACATACAGCATTTAGATTATGCTAGCTGTGTCCCGCGGTTTCACCCACACCCGTTCCCGTAGGAAATTCGGGATTTTTATTACATTATTATCCTATTTCTGACCAAGATAAATAAAATAAAAAAAGAATCGTTAAAATGGGTCCAGTGGTTCTCGAGTTATAAATGCAGAGCTCATCATATTCAAATTATGTAAACAATGAGAATTAGTAAATCACGGGTTGACTGCTTGTACCTTTTAAGTACCTACAAAGAAAGGTATATTTGCCATTACTGATATTTCTGATATGAATTACAACCTATAATCAACCTCATTTGTAATAATTCAATTTCACCTTACTCTTTCAATATACTAATTATAAAATGAACTATAGATATCACCAATTACGTATTCATTGGACACAAATCATTGCGTGGGACATTACATTTACGATTACATGTCATTAAAAATTAACTCAGTGACTGTAATTATTGTTGAAAAATATAATTGGTTTACGCAGTAATAATCATTATTGTGATTATTTAATGATACCCAAATAATGGGAACAGTTATAATGATCGTCATTGTAGAGATAGTTTGTGATTTCTTCTCCAATCTCAATTAAACTTATTATCTGATTGCTTTATACAATTAAAACTATTTAATATAATATAATTTTTTATAGCTAGTCTATTATGAATTGTGTGAAAAATCCGACCTAAATTCGATTCAAAAGGTCATCGCTCATACCCTTTCCCCCGCGTCGTCAACGCATTCCGCGATCCCTGCACTCGACCGAGCACGAACTATGTATGTATGGCTTAAGGGTGCGTATCCATTAAAACGGAGCGGAACTGCACGGAGCTCAAATGATCAATCGCAATGCATTACGAAAATATTTGGAAATGTCATGCAATGCATTGAAGATGAGCTGTGATTGGCAGATCGGGCCCGTAATCTAAAACATTATGTATGACTCCACATTAAAAATAATTACGTACCAAAACTGATTAATTATTTTCTTTTCAAACAGATCTTAATACGAGTTATAAACAGCACTCAAACTCTGCAAGTACATTTAAGCCACCATATGCTATGTGATAAGGAAGAATGCATTATCATAGTCGAAGCAATGCCTACATTAGACTTTTGTTTCAATAACGGTACTACTTCAGAATACTTTTACGTGAAATTGAGCCTTGAACATAGCGATGAAGAAGCCATTATAAAGTTTCATGTGCCCTGCGCTTGTCACTGCAGCAAAAATGCTGAGTTAAAATCACCCATTTGCAGCAAAAATGGAGATTTGGTGTGTGGAAAATGCAATTGCTACGAGTCGTGGTGAGTAGTTTTATACTACCTATATTTTAAAGAATTATCCTGTACTGTTATTTTCAGTGTGATGAGAGGCATTTCTCCTTCATTAGGGACATTGCAGGCTAATATGTTTTTTGTAGTAGAATCTAATTTCATACATCATGTACTTGACTCATTCTATTAAAAAAATTCATGGTTTATTTGGAATTAGGAATAAAACGAATTTTAAACTCATTCCTTATTCAAAATGGTAATAGACATTGAGGTTTAAATGATATTTCTTTATTTCTCTGCATGCTGTTAAATTATGTGCTTACGGCAAATGTCAACTAAAAGTTGTTCTTTAAGGAAATAGGTACAAAAATGTATTATTTCTATTCCACATCCGTTACAGTAAACAAGTGATTCAGACTTCGCAAACCTTTTAGCTTTGAAACGCTTGAGTTCACAGAAATCGAAAGCGAGCATAAAACGACCTAAAAATTTAAACCACCATTAGTCATGCGCCTTCCTAATAAAATAAGGCATTGATTACAATAAAATAATTTTGAAAAGCTTTTAATCTGGCAATAACAAATAGTTCCAATTCAAAATGGCAATACCAATTTATATTTATTGTTTTCAAAAGTACGCTAGACACCATTTAATAACACTATTTTCAATTGTGCTGCATTTAATATAGCCGTCTAGACTTGTATAGACATTTTAATAGCAAAATAGTACTTAAGTCCTAACCAGACATTTACGATCACAGCAACTGAATTTATTGTTGTACAAAAGTCTCTTTATAATGCTTTAAATTCTAAAATAGTGTACATATTTCGAAGAATATATTGACTTTTCTGGGATATTTGGAATTTTGAAGGAGGGGTAAAAGTTATCGCGCATATTATAATCATATGCTAGGCATTGGCAGATTTATTTCTTTAAAAACAGTTCATATTTTTTTAGTTTCTCTCAGATGTTTGCCTTATGGTAGAAGTTTAAAAACTTATAAAATAATTCATAGAAAAAAAAATCTTAGGATATATTTTTCATTACTTTCTCCGAACTTCCAATATTTGTGATACTAATAGAATCTCGCGATCTTACCTGTTTTGTTCCTGGCGAAAATTTCAGGATACATTATATCCCTTATGTTAATCGGGTGTATAAATCAAATTACTGTAAAATTTCACCCAAATCCGTTCAGTAGTTTATGCGTCAAAAAGGATGTGTGTAACTTTGTACACATATCCTCACAAACTTTCACATTTATAATTAGGATATATGAGTGTTGTACTTAATATCTTTTTCTCAACAGGACTGGTCACCTCTGCCAAGAACCAATATGTGATAACAAGAGAGGAGACATATATGGTCAATGCATTAATCCACTAAAAAGCGGCGTAAGTACTATTTGTGATTTCCCGTTGGAATTTGGGGATAAAAATTAGTATGTGCTATTCTTGACAAGCAATAATCTATTCCTGTACCAAAAATCTACATACATACTTATAACTAAACTTTCGCATTGCTAAAAATAAAGGAAAATTTTAAATATTAATATTGTCGTCACTACATATCTCGAATCCTTATAAATCATATAAAAGACACTTTTGTTTAAAAATCATATGAACTTTATCATTTATCGCCTCACGATTTACGATTCATGTCGATTAAAACTGGTTCTTATAAGAAATTTACGTTAACAAAGGAGTTGATAGCAAAATAAATGGTACAGTTAAAATTTTAATGGTCTCGATACCGATCGAATGGCCCATAGTGAATCGAGACCAGGGATCCGGTTTACAGCTCATAAGAAAGACATGTCCTGTGCTATATTTTTAGGGTTCCGTACCCAAAGGGTAAAAATGGGACACTATTACTGAGACTTCGCTGTCCGGCCGTCCGTGTGTCACCAGACTGTATCACAAGAACGGTGATAGCTATAGACAGTTGAAATTTTCACAGATGATGTATTTCTATTGCCGGTATAACAAAAATACTAAAAATAAAATAAAACAAATATTCAAGGGGCTCCGATACAATGGTCATATTACAAATGTTTTAGTGTGTTAGAAAGAATTCTTTCAATCATTGAAATTTGCAAAGAATTCGGTTAAATTTTTTAAGTTATTTAATAGTTCCAAAAAGCCTTTTTTCAATGTTTCGGAACAGTTTCTCAAAATCCTTGAGTTTTATTTCTGATTCCAGTAGTTTTTACAAATTAGAAGTAGAATTTGAAATTTTCCAAACTAAGAATATTTCTCTTCACAGATGAATTGTTCCGGTAACGGTTATTGCGGTCCTTGCGAGACTTGCATTTGCCACAACGACGGCATCGGCTCACAGTACTTCGACTCCAATCGGCATTGCGCTGATATCTGTATGGACATATCAGAATGCGAGACTTGTCTCAGAAACTACACAGTCGGACAGTCATGTGACTGCCACCAGTCGAACAAAATCGCCTTTGTGGAATACAATGAGACTATAGCTGCGGAAGTTTATCACCAGAATAGGTTAGTAGAGTTTTCCAGTAAATAATTGACTCTGAATCGATTCTGTCTGAGTCAACTCTGTTTGATGAAAAATTTCGTCAATTATATAATTGTCGTCTCTGAGTTATAAATATTATTACAGGTGTCGGTCTTATGATAACAACCCGGCTTATCCCGACTGTTGTCGTTGTTTTGTAGTTGTACGAGTATAAACGTTGAATTTTAGTAAAACATTATATTCACATTAAATCTTTTCTTTTGAAAGACAGAGTTTTCTCTGTTTACTAGTAAAATGATAATGAATGCCAAACAATGCCCCTAAAAAGATGATCTGTTGTTACACATATGACCAAGACTAAACAGTATTATGATCTCAACCAGAACAATCAGATAATTAAAATGATACAACACAATAGTGAAATTTGTAAAATTGTTGTCTTTGTACGTATGTTGTGATATCCAACTGGGCAGTTTTTATTACTTTGAGGAATATTAAGCACTAGCAGCGCCCCGCGGTTTTACCCGCGTTGTGCCCGTTCCCGTGGGAATTTTGGGAATTTTTATACATAATAACCTTCCTTTTGAATTACTCTATCTATTTAATAAAAACGCGTCAAAATCCGTGCAGTAGTATTTATCGCGAACAGACAGACGCGGCCGGGGACTTTATTTTTTAATATGTAGTGACTACGCCTGAAAAGCAAAATGCATTGATGTATTTTATATTCAGTTTTGGCCCCAAAATGGCTCCTTTCGTCATACCTAATTTATCATTACTTGAATAACAAAATGTTAGAATAATATATTTAATATGGATACATTATTTTTGATAAACCCTCCCATTTCTTCCTGAAGCTTAATTTTTTTTTTCGGACTATAAAATTAATAAATTTATTTTTAATTTCAGACCAATTTGGGTTCCTTGCACGGAAACGATAGAGACTGATGATGATAAGTGTCACATAGAGTATAAGGCTATGAGGTATAATGACGGACACGATATAGTAACTAAAGTTATGATAGTCGAACACTGCAATCAGAGAAAGGGAGGTGCTGTGATCATGAATGCTACAAATGGTAAGTCATATATAGCTGTGCCCCGCGGTTTTACCCGCATTGTGCCTGGTGCTGTGGGAATTTCAGGATGAAAAATAGCCTTTAAACTGCCCGTTGAATGTGGCTATCCATTACAAAAAGAATTATTCAAATCGCAGTGGTAGATTCTAAGATTAGAAACAAACAAACAAAGTTAAAAACTTTACCTCTTTATAATATAAGTATAGATGAGCCGTATTAATAACCGCTTATTGACAATTTTTTTAAACTATTTAATGGTGTGTCCCTTTCCAATATACGCTATTTTCGAAAGAGCAAAAGAGACAAAATAATTTAAAACAGTTTTGAAGATATAAGTGTTATTGAAAGGGGGTAATAGCGTAAGCCCATTTTTGTTCTAATAATCATGGGGCGATAGTTGCACATGAACTTTGATTCCATCTGTAATCTTTCAAATAAGATACGAATTCTCCTTTCATTGTCTATTGGTTCATTCATGTAGTATTTCTGGAGTATACAATCTTTTTTACTATTAATTGAAACGTACGTTAATGTCATTATTATTGAGGAACTCTCAACAGTAGCCTCCGTCGTACGTAAGTTCCCGTTTAAACCAATAATACAGTATACAATCTTATTCGTTTTTGTTGACGTTAAAAACTCATCGAGTCTTTTAACCCTTTAACCTAACAAAGGACTCAACTTCAATCGAACACATAACTAAAAAAGCAACCGAAACAATACTGAGTCGATCTCGAAAAGAAAACAGAATAACGAAAACCACTTCTCGTCTAAACAAATTCCTTATCTTTACAACTTTATTGCTATCACAATAAGACACATAATTACAATACCCATACATCACCCCTATTTACACAGTTGTACCATCTTCACTGTCTCTTGCTATATCATTGTTATCAACAGATGTTCTTTGTGTTTTTTGTCTCTTTTCATCACAAACAAATATACCACCCTCTCTGTTTGTTCCAACATTTGTTCATTAAAGTACTTGCGGTTATTTCGGTGCATTATCATGTTTGCTGACCTCGAATTTAATTTGTCGGCTTATCTAATAATGTGTAGTAATGGTTAGTTATGTCTCGTTTTCGTTAATTTTTGATAACTGACGCGTTTATGATGTATTTTCATTAAGTCGTTTAAAATCTAATATGATAGTGGTAATACTATGAACTATGTTTCTCTATCGATAAAAAAACATATTTTGTTTAAGCGCTTTCATTTTAGTTATTTTTTTGATAAAATTGTTAAATTAAAAACTACATCATAATGATGTAGTTTTGAAGTTTGAATATGATGCTTAAATAAATTGGGCTTTTAAATTATGATATTACCACTTAAACGATATCCCTACTTTTGGTGACCTTTATTCGTCCAATACCAATCCAGCTATTCAATATGAACTACCTATTTGCACCAATCACTTTGAAAAATATTCAAATGGTTTCATGTGCCCAATGAGGTGTCGCATTTTACAAACACATTAATTACAATGTCCGATTACTACATATTTTTGTACGTGCTTGTTGTGTATAAAATATCGTGTAGATGTTTACAAACTTCTAGCCTTCTTTATTAATATGTATAATTGATTTCCTTCCATGACAGTTTTATGCATATTGTATCAACTATTTAATAATAAAGGAGATATGATTATATTTGATGATTTTGATATTATATTTTTAATTTTAATAAAAAATATTATTGTGAAACTCCGCGGAACGGATGCCGGATATTATATGAGCGATGAGCTTAAATGGATTAAAATTAAAAAGCTAAAGTAAAATTATAATATTTTTTCCTCCAATATTGTTTTAATATTTTTCGATGTTTTATTTCATATATATTTTTCAATTCAATTTAATTTATCGGCCATTTTAAAATTAGGTACAATTAATTTCTTATAAGGATACATTTTCAACTTCAAGCTATATAATGTAAATTCAAAAAACCCTTTTTGAATTTACTTTGATTTGGGTTACACTTAATCTATACTAATATTATAAAGCTGCAGAGTTTGTTTGTTTGTTTGAACGCGCTAATCTCAGGAACTACTGGTCCGATTTGAAAAATTCTTTCAGTATTGGATAATCTACTTATCGAGAAAGGTTTTAAGCTATTTTTCATCTCGAAATTCCTACAAGAACGGGCATTTCCAATAAGATTACAATTAAACTCAACCTCTATTCCTTACAGTGCCTATCATCGCATCAGTCATAGCTCTCATAGCTTGCATCGCGGGGGTGGGAGGGTTCATGCTATGGAAGCATATGAACGCCATCCCCCCACTTCCCCTCAACGACTTACAGTACCAAAACATCGACGCTGAAGATTGTATTGGAGAGAACCCCCTTTACAAACCCCCTACTTCGTCGTTCAAGAATCCTACGTATGGAAAATGGTAGATATGGTAAGTTGATACTCGTTTTAACTTACTTATATACTTACAGGGTGGTGATAATGCGTTATCGTCCTCACTGTACTGATATTTCTAGTGAGATGAGAGGCCTTTGCTTAGCTCTGGGGCAATACAGGCTTTATATATAATTACTTTTTATTACTTGTACTTTTTTATATACTTGTATTTAATTATCCGTAAGTAAAACACAGTAAGTAATTATAAGTTTCCGAAATAATTACTTATTTTACATCAAATCTAAAAAAATATATAAAACATTATTTACTAAACTAAATAAAAAAGGGCAATTAACTCGTATAAGTATAGTAGTCCAAGATCCCAGGGCTACCAGACGTCACGTATTTTCTGATAAGTATTATCTGACGGATGAAATGTGGACGATTGACTACTGTTAGTAATTACTACGATCGTATGCTTACCTGCTAGCTTGGTCAAACGGCCAACGGATACATAAAACATTACTCACAAATTCAAATTCTCATGGCTGAATCGACCATCTCAATCGTCCACATTTTGTCCGTCAGCAAAATTCGTGACGTCTGGTGGCCCTGGGATCTTGCTCTATAAGTATTAGCTTTGATCTTTAGATTCTTAGCCAGTCACCTTTAATTTATGGTATGGAATCCGCGAGTCGTGATACTAGACTGAACTATACAACTAGATATTTAATATAGGTACCTACATTATTACCTACTTATATGTAATTTCTATCACAATTCATTTAGCACTATATTTTTTGTATAAATTACTTCAAATGACAATGATGACGTCAGAAGTATGAATAAGTAATGAATGAGTTAATCCGTTCGGGAAAAATAAAATAATTATTTTGGCAAAATCTATTATTTCTCCAGATATTATTTCTATAATGAAAATAATTGGAATATTAAATAAATATTTAACATGTATTATTTAGTCATCAACTTTGTCAGTATAAAAAATTACACAAATGTCACGTAGGCAGTTATGTATGATAATTCGTAATATGTACGTTTAATTAAATTAAATTGATAGCTAACATAAAGATTGATGAGACTTTATAGGTGTGACGCATAAAAAATATGAATAGCACCTTTTTATTATACAACTAGCAACGCCCCGCGGTTTTACCCGCGTTGTGCCCGTTTCCATGGGAATTTTGGAATGAAAAATAGCCCGTGAATCGCGAGTGCAGCTAGTTATTTATATTTCGAACAAGTCAAATAACTATTAAAGTCTAGATATCTCTCAACATCTAAGATACTCTCTACCTACAACCTTGCCGGCCATTCACTCGCGAACAATGTTGCGAAATATATCATTATTATTGATTGTTAAACCTTATAATAGCACCTCGGTTTCATTCGCAATTCTACTTTATCATATTAAGTACAGTTATGATACTAAATAGTTATGATTTATCATTTATTATCACAGCTTATCTTAACTAAGTATTTAACAAATCATCGTAAGGCAACAACATATAGATGGGTGGTCGATAGTGGCATCTATCCGACCGCTACAGTGTGTCGAAGGAAACATTGAATTGTCGATCCCGGTACTATTGCCTTGGTGCCAATTCGAAACTAGTGTTGGCCACTAAACAGATGATGATAATAATAATTTATGTCATTTTAATTTATGAAGTTATACATTCACTTTTAGGAACGAGATCTATTTTATGAAAGCATCATGTCAAGTGGAATAATAACTTGAAATCATACAAGAGCCAACTTACCTAACAGTACAGTTTGTACCACTATACTGTACCATTACCTAAGTAATGACTTAATATATTGAAACAGAATTAAGCCCATATTTTTATAAAATTCAGTCAACTTTAAGACTCTGATACCGTTTCCTTCACACTACATTGCATCAGTCAGCTTCATTCGGTTGATTTGACTTGATTGGCGACCGGATTGCGCCGACGTGCAGGTTTGCACGCAATCGTTTATACTACTTATTCGGTTTAGCTACGAAAGTGGACAGGAAAATACCGTAGAACCACTTGTTAAGTTCGTGGGTTCTATGTCGAGATTTTTTTGCTATAATGAGTTCTTTTGAGAATATTGGCAAAAACAAACTACTAATTAAGGAGTTTCACCGATGTTTTAGGGAGCATTTCCACCAGAACCATGCAATGCTAAGTTAAAATATGTACCTGTATTATTCATGAAATGAAGGACAGAGAGCAGGTTAGAAGCGTTTGTGGGAGAACTTTTCCCAACAGTGGGACGTTATAGGTTATGGGAAAAAACATAGAATGGTAAATACTGCCGTCTTTATGATGTATTACTATACAATGTAACTTTTGATATGATTGGTGTATACCTACCAGCTTTAGCTTAGCATAGCTCGGGTGTATAGGTACCCTTCTTACAAGAATTTTGTCTTAAATTAAAGGGTATAATTTGAAATCGAGTTTTGAAAAATTTATCACAAATACTGTCTATTTCAATACAGTTAAAACTAAATTAAAGAAAACTACTCAACTCCACAAATCAAATGAAGCTAAATTCCGTTCTATTGTTTAAATTCAATTCATACCGAAATACAATCACTTGGCCAATAACAATCTCCGTCAACTGCTAGTATAGGAAACTGATAACAATATGTGATTTATACTGCATTATAAATCTATTATTGAGACGCGTTTTATGTCACGAACCTCGCTGATAACCGTTAATGACACTGTCTGTTAATTCATTTTAAAGATATTGTTTTAATTACGTTTGAGTAGTATTATATCGCTCAAACAAATAATTAAAAAACAAATGTTATTTTTTAACCAACTTCAAAAAGGAGGCTTCTGAGGCAATTTGACCGAATATGCTTTTTTTAATGTAAAACACATTTTATTTTTATTTATTCAAAGTATTCAAAAGCGTTCACCTGTGTTATTCAACACTTATTAACAACACTAGCAGCGCCCCGCGGTTTTACCCACGTTGTGCCCGTTCCCGTAGGAAATCCGGGATAAAATGTAGCCTATAGCCTTCCTCGATAAATAGACTATATAACAGTGAAAGAATTATTCAAATCGGTTCAGTAGTTTCTGAGATTAGCGCGTTTAAACAAACAAACAAACAAAACAAACTCTTCAGCTTTATAATATTAGTATAGATTTAAGCTTTGAATTGTTTTGTCCCTTTCCGACTTACGCCAATTTCCGAAGAGAAAAAGAGACACAATACTTTAAAACAGTGTTTTAGTTAAAGAGCGTTTAACTTAAAAAGTGCTTAAGTATCTACCTGTATGTGGCAAAAGGATAATATTTCATGGGCCAAATTGAGGTAAACCAAAACAACAAATGAATAAATACTGACTTAGTCGATACGTGTAGAAATGCACATTACATATAACTTATTTTATTACCTACACGATAACTCTTGCATACCACGTGAAATGCATGACTGAATATTTACCTTACTCATTTATACAATCAAAAATAGCTTCCTCAACAAAATTTCATTCTCAACTTTATATACACAAGTCAGTCGCGCTTTTTAATCCTAAAAAGGACTTCCTAATTGACCAACCGAGTATAAAGCAGAATGCACATTCCAAAATGATAAATCAAGCACATTGTGGTACGAACAAACTGTACACACAAAATATTTATTGACCTTCAGTGGGGTTCAGTGAACGCGGTAAAAACTCTTGACCTCAGATCACACTTACATTACATCCCGTTGAGCGAGAACCCCTTAATAACTGAATGTTGGACTATGTAGGTTGATAGTTATATAGGTAGATAGATATACATATGTTATGTGCGTTGGAACTTCAAGTACGAGTAGATTTATGTTTGTTGATAGAGCTCTTATGAATCTGAGCCCACTATAGTGGAACAGACAGTTTTTAGACAGTTTAGGACCGAAACTGCGTTAAGCGGGTGCCCACGCGGTTTCATACAAAAGTGAACCGTCGCGTGCGCCCGTCGCGTGCGCCCGACGCGTTCGCCCGCTTAACGCAGTTTCGGCCCTTAGACCAACCAGATCGACCAAAACTTTCTTTTTATTTCTTTTGTAATAGGCCCAAACTTAAAATATGACTACACTAGACTAGGGTTGATCCTCAATATTCTACAGAAAAACTTGACTTCATTTGACGAGGACGCTGCCGTGGCCCCAGATTAACAAGTTGAAGCGAACGTAAGGGGTAGGTCACTAGTTAGATATAGTACCTATAGGGTTAGGTCACTAGTTAGATATAGGTAGTAGTTTTGTTTTACGAGTGCTTCTTAATCACGAGTGCTTCTTAATAAACTTGTAGTTGTAATGAGTAACGACACAAGTGTTCATATGCGTTACGCAGTAAGGGCCGAAACTGCGTTAAGCGTACGCACGCCGCGGTTCTATACAAAAGTGAACCGTCGCGGGCGCCCGCGCGGCGTGTGGCTTCATAAAAAAGTGAACCGTCGCGTGCGGTGTCATACAAAAGTGAACCGACGCGTGCGCACGCTTAATGCAGTGCCCTTAGTGCTTCGCTCTTCCGTGTGCATATTGTCAAGATCATTGTTTTTATTTATTTAACACTGCGAATATCCATCGAATGACTTTTCTCTGTTCACTCAAAACTACCATACTTCAAAGACAATTTTGACGCAGACCATGATGCACACAAGGACAGTCAAGGATGCGAGATAACATTACTATACCTAAGTGTATAAAAAACTACACAAGATAAACAACACGACTGACTACTGATATGAATCGCCTTCTCGAACCGGGAATACAATCGTAAATTAAGGATAGACACCAAATATAAACAAGGTTATTAGGTAAGAGTGAACTCATACTTACGCCTGTACTCAGAGTCGTCAAATGCTTCCTTAGTAGAGATTTAATGAGAGATGTAATGTATGAAAATTACTTCAATTAGTAAGTGTCGATTTAATGCACGTTTCTGAGTGCGACAGTTAGTTAATAACAGAAACCCTTATCAATTATGTTAAAAACTCAATGTCATGAGGAAATCCTGTGGTTAGGAACTGAAATTACCTAAATTAAATAATTAAATTTTTATAACACATTGACAATGAAAACATCTGATATAGATATTCCTACCAAGTAACATGTTCAAATTATGTTTTCTTTGATATTAGCATATTAGGTCTTCTCCTTTTTGAGTCAATATTAGTAAATACACGAGACCAGAATTTGATCACCTCTAAGCCTCTAATATACTACATAGGGTCCATTCATAGATTTTCTTTAAAAAATCTCAAAAACGACATCTTTAAAGTAAAGGAAAAAATTGGTAGTTTTAAGTAAAAAATTAGTTTATTTACGTCTAGTAGATATCTTACTAACTAATTATATTAGTAGATGTCTAACTAACTGAGCTATGTAGTACATAATATATATAACCAATTTTATTATTACATTTTGGCTCTTTTCGACATCCGGAAGAGGACAATGCCTATGTATGTATAATTTTATCATTTATTTTGTATACCGAGGTACCCTATTTCTAGAATTATGTCGAAGACAAAGGGTATTGTGGAAATATGATAAATTCTTTGGATTTTATTATTTGTAATGAATTATGCATGAATGGTATTTGTTTAGGTACCTGGCACATGTCATGTGTTGACCTTTGTTATCAGTAATATAAACAACATAATGGTTATATCAACGACTAGTCACGACTCGTGGTTTTCCCCACGTTGTGTCGATTCCCGTAGGAATTTGGAGATGTAAATTAGTTTTTATCCCTCCCGTTGAAAGTGGCTATCCAATATAAAAAGAGAAATTATAAGTCTAGCCACAAAATTATTTATTGGACACGTGATTAAACTTCTAATTTTATAACTAAGCAACGGGAAAATGACATAGCCTCTAATAATGTATGTTGCCTTCTAAATTACTAAGTCAGCCACAATTATCGAGCATCTAAATAATACCTACTATCTTAGGCGTAGGTACTATTCGGTAGGTTAGGGTTATTTTTTTTTTATTTAGAAGATAACTAGTGGCCTATCTTAGGCGTAGGTACTATTCGGTAGGTTAGGGTTATTTTTTTTTATTTAGAAGATAACTAGTGGCTAATATAGTATTATTTAGATGCTCGTTAATTGTGGCTGACTTAGTAATTTAGAAGGCAACACACATTTTTGGGGGCGAAATATGATATTATAAAGAAGCCTGTTTAATTAACACCCATATAAAAATACATAATTATTTAAATTGGATCGATAGTTTCTGAGATTGGCGCGTTCAAACAAACAAACAAAAAACTATATCAAACTTTTTCCTATATTGGTACCTATAGATTATTATTGCAATAAATAATGGTTTAACATATCTGCCTATCTAACATGACATTATTACCAAAATGATAAAACGCAAAAACCTCCTTCTTTCGTAGTTTAAAGACTCTAAACTAAAAATACTTTTACTTCCTTAAAAACTAAGTTTTTAATTCCTATACTACATAAACATCAAACAACAAATAACGATTAACGTTATTACAAGTAACCGTTATCTGGCAGTCATTTCGTAAAGACCTTGAGTTAACTAGAAGCCCTACGCCTTGACACGCCACCTTTTAGGGCATTACCACCGCGCCGTTAATTAAATAACCAGAACCTAATTAAAGTTCATTAGTTACTGCGATATTTTGCTCGGACTTTGTTATTTTAGATTGTGATTAAGATATAATGATTCTGTATTAATCTCAGTCAAATGTATAATGTATTTACTTAATTATACTTATCTTTTATCTGTACCATAGTATAAAGATGTCTGTACTGTTATATCTGTTTATCTGTAGTAGAAAACAAAGTTACCTGCCTCGTCTTTTTGTACTGTGTTCACGATAAGCTTAAAAAGTGCGGGACTGATTTTCATATGATTTTCACTCACATATAGAGTAGTTGAAGAGGATAGGTATTTTTATCTCGAAATTACGACACTAATCTTGCTTTACCAAAGTAAAGAAAAGGTGGTTCGTTAGTTACTTAAATATAATTACTCTCTCTACCACGCTGAGTACAGGGAAATAAAGTCAATATAACTAATTTGTCAAATTCACTCATTAAATCTCTACCAAGGATCTCTACTAAGCAGGGATTTGACGTCTCAGTACAGATGTCTGTGTGTTTAGCTTCCATACGTTCAATTTAATGAGAAAATAACTATATAGTCTTATAAGAAAGTCTAGTCAAACCGTCTTGACCTCAAAATTAAAATCTCAGTTCTCAAACAATTGTAAACTATCGCGATCTCGCCTGGCCCACTATCCCACTCGCAATAACTGAATATTCACAATTCTAATTTGGTTAAGTGCCTTTGAATTGACAAATGGCACTGAAATTGAGTTTGGAGGTCATCGAGTGATGAATAAGCCATTTCTTATCTTAGAACAAACGGTATTTAGTTTTACTTTTGCTATTTATGGCTTTCTTTTTTGCTATTAGAAGAATGTAGGTAATACAAGTAAAACTTACGGTTGACCATATAGGTACGGTACTCAAAATATGGGTTACGGACTAACTAGATTACTTAAAGGTAAAGATTATGCCGTAGAAAATGTAATTGATTGTGTTAATAAATCACTATTTTCAGTGTAGTGTGCTCAAGAAAATTTCCTTTACCAATATTGATAAAAATCATACTTACCTTAAGGCGAGGATATGTGAAAATAACGCGCATAGTCGCTACTTTGACGATCAAATATTAACACTTCTATAGATTCTATCAAAAAAATAAAAATACCAATTAAAAGAATATATCCTCAATAAAATACTAAATCGAGTAGAATTTTAAAATTCATTATAATAATGTAGAAATAAGATGCACAAGATTATGTAAAAATATTTTTTTCTCGTCCTAGATCTCGTTATTTGAAGCGATATTCATCGTTTTTTTTTTGGAATATCAATTTCCTAATACTCACTTAGATTCTAAATCAGTTACATTTTTCATTAGACCCGCCAATTTCTATAAAAACGCAAAAGAATTCAAATAAAACGAAATATTCGCCCGCCATGTTTCACGCACTTGAGTCTTGCTTCACAAATCTCAACCTTATTTTATGGAACGCAGGCATCGCATCAGATTGTTTACTAGCTTCAGTCGACGAGCGTAGCTCGTAGTGTACGGTTGTGAACCGGACGCTCTGCTTCGTGAGTTCACATCTATAAAATCGACTATTGTTTACATCATGGTAAAATAAAGTATCAATAAAATCAGAAACTGTTGCACAAGGAAGCGGAAAAGGAAGGTAAAAAGACATGCTGGTATGTTTAGGTAAGTATGTAAAATTAATAAATATAGTCAAAGCTCAAAGTAAAATAAATAGTCAAAGCTGGTCAAAGAGTAAAGTTTCAAAGAGTAAATTAGTAACTTATAGCCTTGTTTATTTTTTTAGGTGTCAGAATAAACAGTCAGATAATATACCAATAACACTAACTGAACTTGTTCCCGTGCAACCAACTCATGCACAAAACGAGTAAGTCATAAAAATACCTACACTTCATATTGCCTAATTGAATGTACCTACATACTACACATACTACTAGGAAATACTCCAGTTAAAATAGACATTCCAGTTTGCATTAATTCCCAACAAGCTGGATTTTTGTGCAGACCTTGAATACGTCATTACAAATGATATGTCAAAAGTCCCTATCGATCCCGCTTGTGCGTTGTTTTTAATTCGAGGTCAAAGGTCACAAATTTGTGTTTTTTGCGTATATCTCTGAAACAATGAGAGCTACCGAAAAATGGTTCAAACAAAGTTTGTAGATCGTAAAATTGTCTACAAAAAAGATCTCAACACTTTTCTTCTACAAAGCATCGCTTTCGAGATATCGTGACTTTAGACCGCAGGAAAGTCGTATTTTCGACTATATAATATGCACACATTTCCGCCCCACCTCTGAAGTAGTGTACACGGCGCTTTTTTTTAACGTGGTTTCCCCAGTAATGTAATGAGACACTATTTTTATGATGATTTTTTAAAAAATTTAAATTTAATTAAAATTAACTACTTTTTTGCAATTACAAAAAATTGTATTGAGTAATTTTTTGGAGCAGGTGACAGAAAAGTCTGTATTGGCTCCAAACTATTATTCATCAGTTTCCAGCCCCAATCTTCAGGATTTAGATCATTGCATAGCCACACTTGCACTTGGTAGAACACACGAAATAAGTGTTGATAAGCAGAAGCAGATGTTGGAGGGAGACAAGATAACTGCACTCTCTTATTAGTCCATCGAAAAGTTACATTTGGGGTTGCGTTTTTTAGAGGACGCAATTTTATTTTTTTGATATGTAGGGGGGGTCAGTGTAAAGCTAAAAACAAGTTTGTGGGGTCGCCACCCTTGTCCCACGGCCGCCATCTTGAAAATAGGGGTTGAAATGGTTTTTACGATATATCTCTTAAACTATTAATTTTTTTTAAAAACATTGTTAACAGTTTTGTTGCAAATTAAATTCTCTACAACTTTGGTTCAGTAACTTTTTGTCGTAGAACTATAAAGAAAAAAGTTATAAGCGAAAATGTTCAGAAATTCGAAAAGTAAAAATAAAAGACATAAGGGACATTACAGCTGCTGCTGATCCTAATACCGATCTATCGAAGGTCGTAGTTCGATTAGGTGGGTTCCATTTGCTCATAATATGTCGTTCATAGGTGCGATTGGATATATCATGTCTGGTAGTGGACTCGAGGATATCTACAAATTAATTTATGCTGAGAACTGTGTACAGCACATAATGTCTGGACATGCTTATGGTAGGGCTGTACGTGCTCATATATATTTCTATTATCATCCAGAAAATCTCGTTCTTCTTCTGTAAATTCTATTGAATCCATAACTATTTTTGTTACTGATAAATGCACTAGCAAATAAGCACATACAGCCCTACCATAAGCATGTACAGCCCTACCATAAGCATGACATTATGTGCTGTACACAGTTCTCAGCATAATTTAATTTGAAGATATCCTCGAGTCCACTACCAGACATGATATATCCAATCGCACCTAATCGAACTACGACCTTCGATAGATCGGTATTAGGATCAGCAGCAGCTGTAATGTCCCTTATGTCTTTTATTTTTACATTTCGAATTTCTGAACATTTTCGCTTATAACTTTTTTCTTTATAGTTCTACGACAAAAAGTTACTGGACCAAAGTTGTAGAGAATTTAATTTGCAACAAAACTGTTAACAATGTTTTTAAAAAAAAAAAAATAGTTTAAGAGATATATCGTAAAAACCATTTCAACCCCTATTTTCAAGATGGCGGCCGTGGGACAAGGGTGGCGACCCCACAAACTTGTTTTTAGCTTTACACTGACCCCCCCTACACATCAAAAAAATAAAATTGCGTCCTCTAAAAAACGCAAGGTTAGGCCTAAAAAATTTAACATTTCGATGGACTATATTGTTTCTTGTATTTATCACAAAACTCAAATATCTATACTGGCCACGTATGAGTGCATATTCGTATTTTCTATGTTTAAAATAGCCATAATTCGAGAACTGTGCACCGTAGAAGAAAAAGTGTTGAGATCTTTTTTGTAGACAATTTTACGATCTACAAACTTTGTTTGTACCATTTTTCGGTAGCTCTCATTGTTTCAGAGATATACGCAAAAAACGCAAATTTGTGACCTTTGACCTCGAATTAAAAACAACGCACAAGCGGGATCGATAGGGACTTTTGACATATCATTTGTAATGACGTATTCAAGGTCTGCACAAAAATCCAGCTTGTTGAGAATGAATGCAAACTTGAATCATAATTTAGTCTAACATAAGTAATAACATAAGTGAGAATAACGCCTCACTTTTCAAATGAGGCGTTATTCACCGAGACGTATTTTTTGTGCCGACCCGACATCTAGTTGTGCATTGTTGATCGAAGGGTATAATAAAAAAGTTTCAACGGTAATTTTAATTTATTCAGCGCGCTTTGTGCGATGTTTTGTAGCGGGGCGCGCGGGCAGCGCCCCGCTGATTGCCCCGCACCTCACCACCTCAGATCTGCCCGAGCGCCACATATCCTCGCCTTAATATAATTTAGTGACCAATTCTCGTGTCACAGTTTTTAGACCACCTATGCGTACTTATATAGATGCAGCAGCCCTGCACACATTTTAAAAGTCTTAAATTAAGCAGATTTATCCTACCTCCATTATCTATTCCACTTGTTATTGAAATATGTCAATAATCGATTTTAAAAATCTATTATGATTGATGAGTCAGCTATTTGTGTTCATTAGGAGAATAGAGTTGTTATAAAATATTTTCCTCCATTTATGTTCATTTATAATACGTAACTAAACCTTATATACCTACCAACCTCACAGAATATAGAGCTAACAAAGTACATAGTAAGTATACATTGTTCAAAGATTTTTCCTTATTCCAATAAACGATTTTGAATAAGAACAAGAACTGTGGTTAAATACTAGGTTATATTTAAGTGAAGAACTTAGCGCCCCGCGTTGTGCCCGTTCCCGTGGGAATTTGGGGAATGAGAAATAGCCTATAATCTGCCCGTTAAATGTGGCTATCTATTACAAAAGAATTATTCAAATCAGATTAGTAGTTTCTGAGATTAACGCGTTCAAACAAAAATCTAACTACGAACTTTATTATAATTAGTATAAATTGTATTTCATACCCGATTACTTTATCAATCTTTACATAATGAATAACGTATATACATCAATATATACTCTGTACATGCAGGTATAGTTGAATGGAATGGTCAGTCCCCATTATCGGTCGTTTAGACCATCCTAAGGCGTCCGACACAGTCTTTAATGTTTATGAGTAACGTTAGCCTCAAAATAGTTTAATGAACTTTATTGGTCACCATACCACGAAATAAACCCTAACGAATCTTATTTTGATGTTACTTTTAAAGTAAATAAACCTTTGCTTTTAGGGCTCCCACACAAAACTGTGATGAGATGCGATGCGAACTGAAATAGGTATATCACCATTACTACAGTACAAAGAAAAGAGATGAATATATTAAATGAGAATCGCACATTAATGGAACAGCATCGCAAGTTCCTGCGATGCGAATTCGCATCGCATCGCATCGCAGTTTTGTGTGGGAGCCCTTAAGTTGCTGAATCACTGAATAAGGGTGCGTTGCCACTAAAGCCGAGCGGAGCTGTGCGAAACTCAACTGACTAATCACAGCGCATTAGGATTGTCAAACAACACATTGACATTGTCAAACAACACATTGACATTGTCAAACAACACATTGACATTGTCAAACAACACATTGACATTGTCAAAGAACACATTGACATTGTCAAACAACACATTGACATTGTCAAACAACACATTGACATTGTCAAACAACACATTGACATTGTCAAACAACACATTGACATTGTCAAACAACACATTGACATTGTCAAACAACACATTGACATTGTCAAACAACACATTGACATTGTCAAACAACACATTGACATTGTCAAACAACACATTGACATTGTCAAACAACACATTGACATTGTCAAACAACACATTGACATTGTCAAACAACACATTGACATTGTCAAGACCTTTCGTAATGCATTATGATCGGTCAGGAGCTCTGCACAGCACAGCTCAGCTCCGCTTCAAGTGTAACGCAACCTAAACAATGAAAGAAGCATGAAGAATTATTTAGCATGTTACTCTATAATTTTTATGACTATCCAACCAAAATTTTGATAGCATGGATTAACTTAGCATTGACTCTAATATCATAGCGTTAATGTTTTAACTACTAAGAAAAACCCCGGTGCTTCACAATATAACCTGAGACAAAGTTATCACTAAATTTTCCTTAAACATATCCACTTCCACTTAAAAAGAACTTCCCTATAAAAACCAGTCAATCTACTACAGGATACGTACAATACTTATAATTATGTATCTACGTCATAATGACTCACATATCGGTGATCTCTACATCGCACGTTAAACTGTAGGTAAATAAGAAAGCAAAGTATGACTAATACTAACCTCAATGTCAAACCAGGTCGTCAGTAGTTCGGGTTGTATATGTGGTTAAAGGCTACTTAAATATGGTGGTGTGATTTAAAACTTTGTTAGATACCTAAATCAAAATATTGTTACTACAGGAAAGTAAGTCTAGACGTATTTTTTGCGCCGACCCGACATCTAGGTGTGTATTGTTGATCGAAGATTAAGAGCATAAAGATATTTTCTAAAATGTTCCGTCCAAAACCTATAATGTATCTCCCATAATTTTACTGTACACATTACATAGAACATACAGAAGAAATAAAATACGAGTATAACTCAATTCAAACTGAATGATAAGCCTGTTGGCACAGTGGCATGTGAGAGCGCTTACTGTGTCGGGAGTTGCGGGTTCGAAACCCGCCCGCAGTCAACAATATGTGCAGACATAGTTGTTGGCGACGACGCCTGGGTATCAATTATAAATTCATATAAAGTATTTGTGTATTTATTTGAAGAAGTAGTTAGATTTCATAATACAAGCTTAGAGCTTAGTTTGGGTCTAATTAATCGTGTGTGAATTTATCCGGAGTAAATAAAAGTAAATAGTTGCATAATAAGACAAAACCCACTGTTCTTTTCTCACAATGTATCTAATCAAAACACCAACGTTACCACGTTTCTACCTCCATTCAACTATCAAAAGAGCAAAAATTTATCATTTATGGATGTATTCATCAGAGCTTATTAGAGTTAATTAACAACTGAAACGGGTTATTGGTCGCTTACGTGAATGTACGGTACAATTTGTATCGGGAAGCGGCGATTCGTGGAATAACGAGCCAACTGGGTTACTGGCTTCGAAACTGTGATGTTTCCTTAATGTTGAGGAACCGTTCTAAGTAATTGTATCGCGAAGTTTAATTCAGTGTAGGTACGAGTATGTACCTATTGTAACAGTTTGATTTCATTGTGTCTGTCTGTATGATATTTAAACCTGTATAGGTAGTTATAATAGTATGTCGATGCTATATCTACGTGTAACCATAACATAATGGCAAGATATCAAATATTTGTTTAAACATGTACCTAAGGCAGTAATTATGATTGACTAGGTACTATCATCCACTACTTCACATCTGTTTGTGTCGTATGATGTATTCAACTTATTAAGGACCTAGGAACTTCAAATTATTTAGGACCCGCGGTTTTACCCGCTTTGTACCCGTTCCCGCGGGAATTTCGGGTTAAAATGTATCCCATGTGTTATTCTGATGTATAACCTATATTACTGTAAAGTTACATGTAAATCCGTCTAGTAGTTTTTTCGTAAAAGAGTAACAAACTAGAAACTTTCGCATTTATAATATCAGTATAATAAAAAGAGCGTCTATAAAAGCCCTTAAACACCCACCTACACCTTTTCTAAAAATAAACAGCATAGTTACACGATACATCGAACAACACTAAAGTCAATAAAACATTGATATATTTCAATCACAAACAATAAATAAAAGCAACGACAACTCTGCCCTAATTTTTAATGCCAACATTACAAAGTTCAACAAAGTTGATGTTGTCTGTATGAAAGCGAGTCATTCGCTGCACCCGATAAGGGGTCAAGACCCCTGGCGGTCCAGGATGGACGAATAAGGACCCGCTTGTCCGATTCTCACACAACCCATACAAGGATAGGCGATACATCTCCATACAAATTCCTTATAATTTTACGAGCATTTTATTGGTTAAAAAATGTCCCGTAAGCGTTTTGAATAACAGGACATCCTCTAATGTAAAAGATGTGAAAATAACGCTGTCTGTTCACTTCTTACGTCTTAGCCAATTTTGATGATTTTTTCAGAAATATTAGATTCGTATTCTTGAAATTCCCACGGTTATTGATACATAGATTATTTTATTAAAATTCATAAGTTTAGTTAAGTACCTATCAGTACGGTAGGTACTTGAATTTGAGATCACCAACCCGCATTAGGCAAGCGTGGTGATTACACCTCATCCTCCTCCCTGTACCTATCTTAAGTGAGATGAGAGGCATATGCCCAGCGGTGGGACATTGCAGGCTAATATCATCACTACATATTTTAAAACAAAGTCCCCGACTGCGTCTGTCTGTCTGTTCGCGATAAACTCAAATACTACTGCACGTATTTTGACGCGGTTTTTTCTAATAGATAGAGTGATTCAAGAGGAAGGCTTTATATTATACAATTCCCGAAATTCCCACGGGAACGCGCACAACGCTAGTAAAACCGCGGGGCGCTGCTAGTTTTTTTAACATAAGTAAATAAAATACTGACAGTGTAGGCATATATATCACATGGATTGAATATGGTAGTTAACTATCTACATTCAGTAGTAAACTTGACGATGTCATATGAAACTTGTATCACCAATAACCAGCCAGCTATAATGTAGTAATGTCGAGTAATTAGATTATCTACACATAATGGATTCTTGTAGTCTGTCTGTACGGCTCAAAGGTAGCTTGTGTATTAAAAGATTATTTTAATTATTTCGTTGTTTGAAACATAAGGAACTTGTTTTATAGATGATGTCATATAATTTTGAATGTTAGATACTCTTTCTTTGAATAACATACCTATCCTATCCGACTTCCTACTAATATTATAAATGCGAAAGTTTGTGAGGATGGATGTATGTTTGTTGCTCTTTCACGAAAAATCTACTGGATGGATTTGGATGAAACTTTACAGTAATATAAGTTATACATCAGAATAACACATGGGATACATTTTATCCCGAAATTCCCACCTATACAACGCGGGTAACACCGCGGGGTGCGGCTAGTGGTTTAATAATTATAGAGTAATGAAGACTTTAAAGGTTATTAGAAATCCTTAAAACCATTTATTCTATTGTCACATGTGAATGGAGTTATTAATTGGGTTCATTGTTCATTAAACTATGACCATTGTGAAGTCTCTACAGCCAATTCAATGGGCAATGACAAAAAACAATGATTACGGCAGTTATGTAAAGTTTGCTGTGTGCAAAATCGAATTGCACTATTCAGGATACAGTAATTCGTAGTAATTGTATAGCTCGTGGCGTAGCTTGACTAAGCGATGTAAGCTCATTGCGTTTGTTAAGCAACGTGCAGCTCGATCCCTACTTGGATGGGTGTCCGATAATGGCATTTCTATCTGAGCGCTACCGTGCTTTGGGAGCACGTAAAATTGTCGATCCCGGTTTCAATCCATAGACCAAGTCAGAGGCCTTTAGGCGGTCTAAAAACTCCGACACCAAGGTGCGTCACTAACCTACACGAACTCAGGTACTTTAGTTAAATATATATGATACCTGACAAGCCCGTTGGCACAGTGGCAGTGAGAGCGCTTACTGTGTCGGGGGTTGCGGATTCCCGCCAGGAGTCAACAATATGTGCAGACATAGTTGTTGGCGACGACGACGTCTAGATGTCAATTATATATTATTATAAAGTATTTGTGTATGTATATGTAGTAGTATCAGTTAATTAGATTCCATAACACAAGCTTAGAGCTTACTTTGGGTCTAATTAACCGTGTGTGAATTTGTCCAGGTATATTTATATCATATTTTTATTACACAGGATGACAACATAATTTCGCCACAAAAATTCCAGACAGGATAACCAAAATACTAAACATGACTCAGTATAAAAATCATGTCATATAAATAAAGTAAATACCTATGACATGTATTTTACAATTCGTAATTTCCCATTTCAAGCAAAATTTCATTTAGTACGCAAAAAAACATCCTGTTCTGATCGGCCCATTTCCGTCGTACTTCACTAATCTTTTTATGAACCTACGTAATTGTCGTATTTATTACTAAAATATTTAACATTGGGATTTTACAGTTTTATTTTTTATTTTTCCTTATATGAAGATGACTAAATAGACGTAAATACTAATAGCAATGACGCCAGTTGATTGAAACGGGAGAATATCCTCATTAAACTATATCAAAGGCATTCTGTTACAAGTATATACCTACCTAATGCAATTACAAAATATGTAATATTATCTTAATGTATATCTAGGGAACTTAACTAAAAACCCGATACTTTTAAGTACTTACCTAGGTACTTAAATAAGGTGTGTAGGTGTACTTATGCCTAATAATTACGAAGATAGCTATACCTAATTTCTTTTAGTATAGGTACCTTTAGTATAACATTAGTATTCCTTTTTGTTTGATACAACTTAATTAAAATTATTCCAAACACATAATTCATACTACTACAAACAACACGACTTAAACATAATTCATTCGCTTAATTTTATTGCTAAGTAACATTAACAGTTACATTTCTTCTCACAAAAACATAAATCTTTAATCACCATTTTATAACTGACAGAACTTTTAGCCAACGAGCTTTTTTCAATATAAAAGCAGCTGTGAGTGTGGTTGTTGAACCAGGTTTAGAGAATTCATAATTATTGGACCGGTCCCGGGCCCGTGGGCGGTTGGAGATGAGGTACTCCCACCGGCCTACGTAGGCTTCGTAATCGGAGGTACACAGGGTCCAACAAACGCAGGTATAAACGTTGCAACACGATATTGCAACTATCCGCGACCTATCATATTTTACACACCACCTTACAACATTCCTGTGTTGTAAACATGGTGACACCAACGTTTTATAGGAGCGTGATTTTACGTGGGCGTTTTATAATGTCGAATATTATCTTATAAATTGACGTAAAATATAACTTGGACTATTTCATTACTAGGGCTAGGCTGGTTGTATAAGTTCCGTAGTAACTTACCACTAAACATCAAGATACTACCTACTCTTTTCGCGACGTACCTATTTCAAAAACTATGAAGACATTGGGTTTAGTACCTACATAATAACTCGATGATGAAAGATATTTTACCATTTCAATAGGTATTTTGTTTTGTTGTTGCTATGACCAATTTGATCATAGTTTCCTTATGTACATCTCAAAAGTACTTATAGGTATAATTACCAAATCAAATCCAATTCGTATTGTTGTTAACAAACATTCGTCATAACATGTTGATATTCAATAAAGCCGCGCGCGCGGAGTTTGACTCACTCACATATTGTGTACCTAACCAAATGACTCACGTAACACTTTTTTATTTCCCCATAGGTGCTTGAATCATCGTGATGCTGACGATGGGGTCTACAGCGCCAAACCACAGCTGCGCTTCACCGAGCCGATTTTCCAATCATCAGATATGTTTATCCATCGAATAACTTTGACAGGTTGACACATAAGTTGTCACATCTGTCAAAAATGATCTCCAATTTAAACGCTGAAGATTGAAAAATTGGCCTTCAAATAGTTATTCGGATGTTTCGGTGCAAACTCGGCCATTCCACGCTTGTGATCAACACTGCGAATGAAGAAATTGAGCTCGTCCGGTGTTCGCGTCGCAAATGTAACTATTACGTTTATGTACGAAGTGTAATGTAGTTTTATGGAGTTTAAATTTGACTATGGCATTGTTCAATTTGAAATATCTAATTTGACAGACCTAGAGATAGTATGGAATAATAAATCGAACGGATATCTTTTTAACATCACATTCTGGGTAATAAATAAAAGGTGTAGGTACCTACCAAATGCACTTACAAGAAATAATTAACTTATTTATAAGAATAAACTTATAAAAACAAATTACGAGATATCACAATAGCTAAATCCATCACAACAGTGTCTAATCTAGATAGACAGACATCTCCAATGCCATAGTCAAATTACCTTTAGTTGTTAGTAGTGTATTATATAATTACTGTGATATAGAAAGTGTTAGTAACTGAGAGGTGTGATTCATCGCCACGGAGGCTTGTTTGATTTATTATCGACGGACGTTTGAGACGTGTGTACTTTCGACATTCTTTATTGTAAACAGAAAGAAAGCCTTGAACACTTACTGCCTACTGGTTGTGTCCGCGGCACTTTTAAAAGGTCCTATGTGACTTATTTTTACTCGTCATGGCTGACTTTTAATCGTCATGGCTGATTTTTAAACGTCACGGCTGATTTTTAATCGTCATATAAAGTTGAATTTTCAAATAACTATGATCACAAAATGTTAATCTGTGTCATCATTCTCATAGATGTAACTGTCAAAAATTTAATTTAACGGTCCGATAAAAGGTTTCTGGAGATTGAAAAGTTGGCCCTACCTAGATAGATGTAAATATTTTTATAAGGTAATTAAGGACTTAATAAATAATTACTTTGATTTATCGCTTCTTTTGTTTTGCTCTAGATTAGAAACTATTCAGTAATTATTATAATGAAGTTTTTCAAGAAGACTCTTTCACCATTATTTTCTGATAAAATGTGTAAATAACACTCAGTTGCACAATGCACATACGTTTTTAATTAAATAAACTACCTACCTAACGGTTAGGTTAGTCAAGAAATAATGGCAGTTTAGTTTAATCTCAGATTAACATCTAACATGCAATATTCAGTTCATCTTGCTCAAAATAATTAGAACCTACCTATTTAATCAAATTGGTATTATAGACACTGCCTCGCTTACCTATATTAACTAAATGATTTTAATTCCTGATTTAAAAACCTACCTACATTCTGTTTACCTACTTAATCAATTTGTACCTGTCTTTTGTAGATATTTCATTATTCGGTAAGGTACATACTCGTAGAACAGCTATAATTACAAACAGCTGTTAAAAAATCATTTAATAGTGAGTTAGTTAATTGAATTATTTGTTTACTAATTTACCAGGATAATACTTATGGTAAATACCAAATAATTTGTCACGTTTTAATCATTTTAGGTATATGTAAAGCGAGGAGGATAATTGTTTGGAAATTAAAGAGGATATTTTACGTCATTATTTTATTTTCTAACAATAATCAAAGTTATTGTACATAGTTATTAATTGCATCATTTTCTTTTGTTAGAAATTTTGTCTTCGTATAATTAGGAGTGTTATCAGTTTAAATTAAACTTATCGAGCTCCCAAACCATAAATCATTTCAGTACAGTGGTTAACTTTTCAGATTTCGTTTATATTTGCTAAAGTGCTTTAGATACACCATGTTATACTCATTTTCGATGATTACATCTCCTACTGACTTTACCAGTACTTTACCTGCTTATCGTACCAACATCTATACTGTTAATACAAAGAGATAGTCTCTAACTTTCTTTGTAAGGGCTAATCTCAGAAACTAGCAATCCAACTTTAAAATATATTTTTGGAATGGAAAGCCACATTCAACGGAAAGGTTAAAGGCTATTAATCATCCCGAAATTCCTACAGGAACGGGCACAACGCGGGTAACACCACAGAGCGCTGCTAGAAACTATATACAATATGCTCGAGTCCCATACTTCATCTACATTTCCCAAATAGGTATATTTGACACATTAAACAGTCCGTTAACACGTTGTTTAGTAAAGGGAAAGCCAAGAGGAGTGTAGGCAGGTTCGTGTGGGCGTGCTATTGTTCCCTGCATTGTTGATTGTGGTTTGAATTCAATGAGTAATTCTGGTTTATAGCTACGTTTCGAAGTCATTCCTATAAATAATAAGTTCTAAGTATTCAAAACATGATTGGGAGTGAACTAATTATAAATTGTGTTGTTTCAACAGTAGCACGAACCATCTGTGCCAAAGTTGTATCAATTTTATTGGTTACTAGCAGCGCCCCGCAGTTTTACCCGCGTTGTCCCTGTTCCCGTGGGAATTTCGGGATTTCTATACATATAAACCTTACTCTTGAATCACTCTATCTATTTAAAAAAAAACGCATCAAAATCCGTTGCATAATTTTAAAGATGTACCTAATCTAAGCGTACATAGGGACAGACAGACAGCCTTTGTTTTATAGTAAGTATGTAGTGATGGAAAAAATGACAAAATTGTTTGAAAATGTAAAAACAACCTAAGTTACAAGAAAATATAAATATTCCGATTTACACATTATAAAACATTGAATATTATTTTTAAGACTCTCATTATGCTGAAAATTGTATCTGTATAGTAGTTTTAAATTAATTTTAAGAATCAATGTACTTCCTACAATATTAAGTAATGTTTATGTAAATATTTGTGTAACAATACAATAATGTCGGATAGTATTGTAAATATTGCTTCTTAGATTATTTATTAACATCACATTTGAAATAACAATTATTCATAATTCTCATTATTCTTAGCTTTTTTGATAAATTTACAAAAAAATATGTAATCCTGAAGAATCTCGCTTCAAAAATCTCTTGGTATTTAAAATATGTAACCAGCATTTTATATTTTTGTAAATTGTATTAGATAATTAGCTAGTCAATAAAATAATATAATTATATTATTTATTTCATTTCAATGTCCAACGTGTTTCCTATCCTATCCATTAGAAATAAGATTTAAATTAGCGCCGGGAGAAGAGCGCCCTCTCTTTATACTATGAGAGAAAATAAAGCGCTGTTTTGGTCATAGGATGGTCATAGGTATCAATTTTATAACTTGACAAGTTATGAATACGACGAGTATGACTGGAGATCATAATTCATTTTGACCAACTTCTTCGTTCACGATTTGTTTATCACTATCATTGATAGAGCAGCGGTAGAGCATTTAAGTAATTATACTACTCGTTACATTATTGACCACACCCATTTTGTACGGAGAAAACTTTATATTGAAGCTTCGCTTGAGCCAAAAGAGCATAAGTATAACTGAAGTTTTAATTATTAGGTATTTACATATTTCGAGTTTAAGGTCACAGGCGAGACAGAATTTCTATTTCGTTTAGTAGTAGTAAGTAGCATGGCGTTCGGTTCACACTTCCAAGCTTAAAGTAAAACTAATATATTTATCCTAATGATGATGTACAACTTAACACTCCATAATTTAATTAACACTTTTCTGAATCTGAGCGTCGGATATTTGTAGCGCTACCAAAACTAAAAGGAATAAGAAAGTATTAATTAGTGTAAAATAAAACAAACATTTCCAAAATTAAATAACTTCTTTTATTCAGAGTCAAATTTGTCTCCTACATACGTGTTAGAATGACAGACGCGGTATCATTAATCGACCATTACACTAATGGTACTCGCCGCTAGCTGTTAACTTGGTGCACGAGTGATGGCCGGTGAATTTAATTTATTATAAACTGTCGTTCCGCGCGTCATACTTTCAAGAATCCAATCGCAACATCTCCCCATGTGCATCATCACAAATGGTGTTCCTCTAATTAGCACTCAATATGACTGCGCGTCTATTTATAGCCGCTTGCACTCAATACCCCGACTGTCTGCTGCGAGCGAATATTCTTCAAATTGGCGCGCGTAACGACCTACAGATAACTTACTACCGGTTTTAATACAGACTTTTTAAACATATTTTATTAATAATATAGACTTTTTATATTAACTATGCAAATATGATCACAAATACCCATGAACCAAACAACGCGATCTCGAAACAATTCGCGACTCCAAGATAACAACAACTACTGTTCACTACGCGCGCGGCGGCGGCGTGACGTCACGCCGCGGTGACGTCACGCGCGGGTGACGTCACGCGCGGGTGACGTCACGCGCTCGCTACCGGCTCCGCCCTCAATGTTGCCAACTCGTCTCTACTTTCCAATGCCACAAACATCTAATTTTTTAATCAATAATCAACAATTATCGCCCACCTCTAACACTACACGCTTTATTAAATACGATCAAGTGGAAAAATAATTTTTGATCTTCCATCGAAATTAAATTAACATCTCCCATGTCGCAGTCACATGGCAAAACAAAGTACAATACAAGGCAAAGTCCGCGCAGCCGGAGAGGCTCCCGCTGCCGCATGCCGGCGAGTTATTGGAAAGACAATAACTACTCTCCGTATGCTTATAAGAACACTTCATAAAACAGCTTTTTATATACTACACAATTTACACTTTTATATTAGGTTTTACATTTTTACACAGCAATAATAATTGTTTTGTAGTCTTCACAGTAATATACTCTACATACTTCCGATTGCTAAATATTGTCGCATATTAAGCATTATAAATACATTTAGACATCGAATGGTCGTTGATGCCGCCTTACTTTATATTCCTTCAATATAAGATAGTTTCTCTATGTTCGTATCCCGGCTTTCGGCCGTTTATACACATATGTATTGAAAGGGATTGAGATGTTGCAATAAAGATAACTATAAGAAATTGAAATATATTAATTAGTCACTAAAATCCAAATCGGTAAGTAGCCAACTAAAACTAAAAACTAAGTTCCAAAAACTAAACTAAACAAGTTTATAACAATTTCAATAAAACAGACATTTCAAAGATGTTCATCAACTTTACAATATAAACAGAACCAAATACTTTCAAACAATAAACTATAAATGCTGACAATATTGTCTTTTGTCTGGAATGACACTTAACTCTTTCTACAAAGATTTAAACAATTTTTCCAACGCATTAATAATTAAGAAAATTTTGTCGACTGATCACAATTGAAATCAGACTTCCCTATACAAAAACCGTGTGTTAGTAATTAATAAGTTTTAGAAGATTTATGGCAAAATATTGGCGAAGTGTAGTGAATGTCTCCACTTGTAATCACTCGGGAGTTCCAATACCGCCACGAGGACAAAACACAACCAGCCGCGGCGCAAACAAACAAACTATATCGATATTAAAACAATTCTAGTTTCAACCGCTTCGAAGATGTCGCGACATCCTCGTAGACTCGACTTCACAGAATAATACCATCTAATAAAACTTAATGATTTGAATGTACCCTTCACAGCTGGAGCCACGTCTCAGCTCAATACATACTGGTGAACACCGAACTAAAAGTGATATTTACATAAATAACGCAGACAATCATAAAATATTACAAGACATAACATCTTAGGAATTTATTTTATATTTTATTACACTATGGCATTGCAACTTTGTGACTCGGTTGCGGCTACACACGACCTTAAAAGTAACTTTATACCAATTATTTAGTTAGAATGGATACGCATTTGGTTAATATAATTTATTAATTTTTATTTATAATACTGAACTGGCCAATAAGAGGCTTATAATCGGCCGTCTATCATAAGTGAATCACTATTCAAATATGAAAATAAATATTCGGCATTTCTTAATATTATTTGAAATATGTACCTTTTATATTATTTATCTTCCTATGCCAGAGTAAACAAAAAGTCCCGAACAAGCTCTATGAACCACACAATGAAGCATGCAAAATAGCATCTTGTGCCATACACACACGTCACACGCACAACCAGATTACGTCCTGATTTGGTTATCTAAAAATGTCAATGACGAATGCGACTGCTTCACTGAACTGTTGACAGTGCTTAATCAGATCTTTTTATTTGCCCCGAGCCATTTTATATAATATTTTGTTTAGTGAATGTCGACCATTCGACCGTATTATACGTGTAACGGTCGAGTGGTCTGTACAAGTGTGTGTGAGTTACGTCGGTGTGTGTGCGCAGGAGTCGAGACGCCGCGGGCGCCGGCCACCGCTAGCGTTATACATCTCTGTAACAAACAAGCACACAAAGTTACATTTACTGTAGGTCTCCTTATGTTAAATTATGTCGTACATTGATGACGAAATAAGATAGAAGATATATTAGTACGAGATGGTTTCATAGCTCGTTGGGACTGGAATGTTCCGATTATAATATAGAAAGAAAACAAAAATGCAACATTTCAGCATTCCCGCACCCGATGAAGTACGGAAGCGTTGAAATCAGATGATATACAATTATATAATTAAACGACCAACTTATCCTTGCTATGGTCGAACTCAAAACTAGACTAAATTAACATCAATTCCGACACCGCGCCCCATGCATACCCTTACCAAAGCGTATCCCTTGTAGTGGTAACAGGTCGACAGTCCGTACCTACCTCATCCAGTGCTGCGACGGCGCGGTGTGCGACGGCGCCGCGGGCTGGTGAGACTGCGTCGCCACCCTCTGCACCACCTGCCAGGAAAAGGGATATATATTTAGTAAATAGTCTTGCGACCAACCTTAACAATGTGAATAGCCTGTAATATAGTGTACACTATTTACGACGTGCATACAGAATTATTTTAATGAGTTTGAAAGGCGTGAGTATTTAGTATATTACAGTAGACTACTGGCCAATACTGGTGGCCGAGTTTTTAGACCGCATAAAAGTATTTTAATGGGAAATTAATAGTTTCAAAAATTAAGTCTATCAGTCTTTTGAAGGCTGCGGATCGGAGAAACGGGGAATTCTACGTGTCTCCGCTCCGCGGCCTCGCTCCTCGATCCTAAAATCGAAAATTGGACTAAATACAAGCAATTTTGATGGCACAAAGGTGCAGGTAAAGGGTATCCATGTTGCACCTGCTGCACGAAGGCCTTGGTGAGATGCGGCGCGCTGCGCTCGGCCTGCTCGAAGGCGCGGCGCAGCTCGTCCACGGCGCCCGCGCTGCCCGCGCCGTGCTTCCGGGACAACTACGGAGGAGGTAAACACCTTATTAACATCAACAAAATCCTGTACAATACTATAATAAAATCTAATATTTCATGATGGATATCTCAAGTGTGTATTCCGAAATTCTCACGAGAAAAGGCACAACGCGGGTAAAACCGTCGGGCGCTGCAAGTTTCTAATAAATGAAGATTACCGGGTATACACAAAATTTTTAATTGACAAATAAACAGATAATTCAAACGAAATTTAGTATTTCTGTGAATGAACTTAAATATAAGTATTTATTCTGATATCTAGTTTAACAATATTTTCATACATACCTCATTGAGTAAAGGATAAATAAGTTGTTGTAAATAAGGATGTTTCCTGACTTTCTCTTCGCCGTTCGGTCCTCTGTGGTCGAGAGGCGATGACTGAAAACAGAAAATATATTTATAAATATTTATAGTCTTAAAATGAAAGTATTGATACGAAAACTTGATAGTTAAATATTAGTTCTTGATTATAATGAAAGCTGCAAAGTTCCATGTTCAAATTGCATAAAATGGCACCTTAAAGCTGGGATAAACTGGATATGGAATTATCATTCATTATTTACACAAGTGACATCTATAAAATAAGCATTCTAGACACTCTAGATCTTGTAAGCCTAAATTTAAAAAAAGTTTTAATTTGTCGACAAGAACTTAATGTAAGAATTTTTTTAAGCCCATTCCCACCATATCTGTCCTATCCTTCGTTCAGTGGCACTAGTGGGAGACATATTTCCCATTTACTTTTATCAATGGAACTGACAATAGAATCAATCCGAACGGTCCATTTTATCGTTTAATTGTTACTCACCGCTTTATTATAAACTACGCTGTCCCTGTTAGAAGGCTGGTGTTCTTGCCTCTCCTTCCGTTCCTCCCTCTCGCGTTCTCTCTCCCGCTCCCTCTCCTTGGAGCTTCTCTGTTCCACCTGCGCTTGCACTATGGGCGATTGTCGGGACTGAAAGTTAAAGGAAACAAATTATACCACTTTACTTCCTTCCTACATACAAAATAAAAAGGATTAAGTTATAAGAGAGTGTGCTCACAGTAGGCTTGTCGGTAGTGTTGTTGTTGAGCGGCGGCGGCTTGGTGAAGTTGTCGGGCGGCGCGGGCGCCGGCGCCGCGCGCGCCAGCGACCCGTTCTGCTTCGGCGCCGCCGGCGACAGCGGCGACGGGACCACTGCAGGCGACAAGTAGGGTACGTTAGGTTTATTCATAGTTTAAGGTTAATTTCCGGTAGGTTAGTTGCCAATTCTGGTGTAGGAGTTTTTAGACCGCCCAAAGGCTTCTTGGTCTTAATATTGAAACAACAGGAACCAACTGCTAAACGTGCTCTCCGCAGCACGGTAGCGCTCAGATGCTACTATCGGCCACCCATTCAAGTAGGGGTCGAGCTGCACGTTGCTTAACAATTACAATGAAGTAACATCGCTTAGTGAAAGTAGGCCCCTGCAGCGTGTGAGCGGCGGCGCCGTACCGGGGTCGTCGGGGTGCGCGCGGCGCTTGTTGTCGAGCTCCTGCAGCGCGTGCGGCGAGTGCGGCGCGGCGGCCGCGTGCAGGCGCGCGGCCGCCGCGCCGCCGCGCACCGTCATGATCCACGGCTCGTCCGCGTCGCCCTCGCCGCGGCTGCACTCCTCCCTGCACGCACAACAGGATTAACCTTAGGGCCTTATTCATAAGCGTTTAATTAACAGTACTTTAGCTGTCGAATGGTTTGTCCCTTTCCGACATAGGGTATGTCGGAAAGGTACAAACCATTCGATAGCAATGCGATTTTACAAAGAGCAAAAGAGACTAGTTAGAGCTAGTTAAAGAGCGTTTATGAATAAGGCGATTAGTCTTGTATAAAAGGCCTGTTATACCTCACAGCAAGCAAATCATCACATCACATTGAAGGCATTAAACTGTTGTATCTTACTGTAACAGTGACAGAATCAGACTCCTACTCATTATTATATTGTTTCTCCCTAAGTCACGGGACAAGATCAGTCTTTATAAGGGGTATATTATTATAATGAGCCTTCATTGTCTTATTGTTGGGCAAAGGCCCCTATACCGCTAATTATCAATATCAATCAGCCTGTTATGTTCAAGGCAACAATCACTTTGGTTTGGGATACTTGATCATGGTGAGGAGTGTGTAAAGTATACAGCAGTAATGTCAAGATTCTGACCCTGGTAAGAGTTGTATCAAAGGAAGAATCTTAACCCTCCTAAATTCGCCGCCACACTAGACAAACACCTTCTCACTGGACTTAAATAGCTCATGCACCATAAAGAGTTTTAATAACTATTCAAGAAAATTAGCGAACTGATAATAAATTTAACTCACGAATCTGAATTCTCCGACTCGGTTTCGCTCTCCTCGCTCCTCTGCGCCTTCCATTTCTTATACCTATCTATAAGATCCATTAGATACGAATTCTTCTTAGCTTTCCTTATAAACGTGAACTTTAACAACTCTTTCGCCGTTGGTCTCTGAAATTAACAGAAATGTAACATTATGAACCTTTCTTTAGCTTTTTTTTAATTGAAAAAATTTAAAAACTTCTCTACGATTTGGGATCCAGATAAGTTATTAGGATCAGCCGTGATACTATAAGTCATACACAAACAAAACTACCAATTGAAATAATCGCGTTAACCTAATCCCATTGATTTCGAGATAAAGTAGATTGAACATAATTGTCTATATAAAGAGATGCACGCTCCATTACCCTAAACAGATTGAAATACTAAAAAGGTCAAACAAGACGTTTAAATCAATGATTAGATTGACTTACATTTTCTGGGTCCTTATTGAGGCACGCTTCGACGAACTCTTTGAACGGTTTGGAGTAGCTCCCTGTGAGCTGTGGGGGGTTGTTCTTGGGAATGAGGAAGAGCACCCTCATGGGGTGGAGTTCCGAATTGGGGGGTTCTCCTTTGGCCAGCTCGATGGCTGTGATGCCCAGGGACCAGATGTCGGCTTTGCTGTCGTAGCTGGACTGCTTGATCACCTCAGGCGCCATCCAGAAGGGCGTACCCACGAATGTGTTACGTTTGGACGTTGTGTTTGTTAACTGACCGGCCACACCTGGAATGGTATTGTTTTGTGTTATGAGTTTGTTGTTGATAACGTATGATACCGAGGACAGATGAGAGTAGCATGTAAGTTACTTCAGAACTTGTAAATGAAAGTCTAGAGTAAAAACTGTTGAGACTGGTGTGGTGAATCATTTAGGTCTGCGTAACAAATTCCTCCAGCAACAATGAGGAAGGTATGTGAACCTAAAACACTTGTACAAACAAACACCTACTGACTTAACCACTAAGTAATTAATTTCGATCAACTTACAAGTCATTTTATATCAGAAAAACTATCTTGTAAGTGTTTACTGTACCGGCAATAGATTGATTCATATAACCGTACGACTTATTCATTCGCTACCATAAACATATTTAAACAATCGTGTCTAAAATGCATAAACAAATGTTAGAACTGGCATAGTGTCGCGTACAATAATTGTTAGAATGCGCCATGTCAAAACATTTGCACAGGCGGAACAATATTTGAAGAAGCTCTGGTAAGTTTTGACACAACTCTTCTGAATGCAAAAGGGCGTTCAACGTTTGCTTTGACGCGGAACAAAAGCCGCCTAGCAAATGTTCAAACATTGGCCGAACGCCAAGATACAGTGGCTGTAATGCGGACTTAACTTATAACACAACGACTTATATCAGCGGCGGGCCTTAGCGAGTGTCGACTTGATGTCTTTATAACAACCCCTCTCGTTCGGACTCTTCATCCGAGCCAGGAAAATACGGTGCTTTTATCAAATTGCGGCCAAATCATACATATTTCATTCGGGCAAAAGTCTCTTATAGATATTGCGACTTAATGTGGAAGGGAAACATATTATTCTCTGGGGAAAGCGGTTCAGTTTGCCAACTACAAAGAGGTAATATAAAAGTATACTTTGTAAATATATAGGTACTATTTGCACAAGAGAAACATCAATTTTTAATATAACAACGAAACAAATTAATTGGTTCACACGCTTGTGAACGTTGCCAACTCTTTGGCATGTATTTATTCATTATGACGTATGTTTAAATATGAAATATTTAACAGGCACACATTATTTTGGTCGTGACATAATACAATCTCGTTTCTCAACTTCGAATGAACACGTCTACATGATAAATAAGCATTTTGAATAAGCAATAAATACGGCAAGAAACATAAAAACACGTGTTTTATTGCATAACAAAACTATTATTCAAGATATCAATGTCTAAAATACTCAGATGTCATAATAGTCCATCGAAAAGTTACATTTGGGGTTGCGTTTTTTAGAGGACGCAATTTTATTTTTTTGATGTGTAGGGGGGGTCAGTGTAAAGCTAAAAACAAGTTTGTGGGGTCGCCACCCTTGTCCCACGGCCGCCATCTTGAAAATAGGGGTTGAAATGGTTTTTACGATATATCTCTTAAACTATTAATTTTTTTTAAAAACATTGTTAACAGTTTTGTTGCAAATTAAATTCTCTACAACTTTGGTCCAGTAACTTTTTGTCGTAGAACTATAAATAAAAAAGTTATGAGCGAAAATGTTCAGAAATTCGAAAAGTAAAAATAAAAGACATAAGGGACATTACAGCTGCTGCTGATCCTAATACCGATCTATCGAAGGTCGTAGTTCGATTAGGTGGGTTCCATTTGCTCATAATATGTCGTTCATAGGTGCGATTGGATATATCATGTCTGGTAGTGGACTCGAGGATATCTTCAAATTAATTTATGCTGAGAACTGTGTACAGCACATAATGTCTGGACATGCTTATGGTAGGGCTGTACGTGCTCATTTATAGTACTATTATCATCCAGAAAATCTCGTTCTTCTTCTGTAAATTCTATTGAATCCATAACTATTTTTGTTACTGATAAATGCACTAGCAAATAAGCACATACAGCCCTACCATAAGCATGTACAGCCCTACCATAAGCATGACATTATGTGCTGTACACAGTTCTCAGCATAACTTAATTTGAAGATATCCTCGAGTCCACTACCAGACATGATATATCCAATCGCACCTATGAACGACATATTATGAGCAAATGGAACCCACCTAATCGAACTACAACCTTCGATAGATCGGTATTAGGATCAGCAGCAGCTGTAATGTCCCTTATATGTCTTTTATTTTTACTTTTCGAATTTCTGAACATTTTCGCTTATAACTTTTTTATTTATAGTTCTACGACAAAAAGTTACTGGACCAAAGCTGTAGAGAATTTAATTTGCAACAAAACTGTTAACAATGTTTTTAAAAAAAATTAATAGTTTAAGAGATATATTGTTAAAACCATTTCAACCCCTATTTTCAAGATGGCGGCCGTGGGACAAGGGTGGCGACCCCACAAACTTGTTTTTAGCTTTACACTGACCCCCCCTACACATCAAAAAAATAAAATTGCGTCCTCTAAAAAACGCAAGGTTAGGCCTAAAAAATGTAACATTTCGATGGACTATAACAATATCTAAATAATTTATTGAAATGAACGTAACTTTCGGTAAATCATTTAGTACAATGCAATATCATGACAACTAATAATTATTGGTGCCGAATCGACTGTAACATAATACGTACATTGTAGAGACTACAGTCGAGTATCAAAGTCTCGGACATTACCGCAGTGAATGAGTGCCGATTGCGTTGATATTAAGTTCAAGATAAGGCATGTTACTGCAGTGTGTATAAAGCTAGAACCACATGAGGCTAACACGTATGTCCGAAACGTTTGTATCTACATATGTTGTTACTTTGGAATACTAGTTGTTCAATAAAATGTATGGAATCCAAAGCGGCACGTGGCCCACGTCAGCGTTATGTAGTCCAAGCTTAAACAATTTCGTGTTGTACGTTCATGCATCGTTTGTTTTATAGCAACATAAGGAGCGGCCGGCCATCCGTTGCCGATACCATTGGATACTCGTATCATTGCAGCCACATCGATAAAAATCTGATAAAATCTTCACGATACAGATAGAAACTTGAAACGCTCTAGAATTTTCTAAGTTTAACAAGAATATACTTTGGAGTTTCCCTTTGTACACAAGACACGAGTAACAATTTTGCAAAGTTGAATTGTAAAGTTAAATAACATAATTATAAGATACATATTTTCGTTAAAACTCTGTAAATGGACGGATGAGAACTTCACTTGGCCTGAATACCATTGCAAACAGATTTAATCGAGAAAAGATAGATTTTATCCGTTTTTCCGCCAAGTAACAGGAAGGCTTTTTTTCTCCTTCGTGCTGAAATTCCTATGGGAAATAAGGTGCTCTACCAGTTTTTATATAGGTGGGTAAATATGTAGGTGGTATAATAGTCAATGGTCCTCTAGGTGTTAGAGACTTTAAAGCTGAGGATACACGGCGACACTTGACATCAGACACTCAATGTATACATCGAATGTCTGTGTGTGTCCACTGCCGCGACACTTAGTTGCAGTAAAATTGCTTACCATGAGGACGCAATCTACACTAGTGTCGACATTTGTGATGAGTGTCAGTGTCGCCGTGTATCCTCAGCATTAGACTGCCGAAATGTATATAGATTGCGTGTGTGAGTGGCCTATCATATTGTAGATTTTAGACTGAGACTTTTATACCTCCGGAAGATCTATAGTCGGAGACTTTGGACTACCCATAGCAAGCAAGTATTAGATGTTAGATCTCACCGAAATCAGCTAGCTTGACGTCTCCCATTTCGCTGAGCAGCACATTGGCTGCCTTGATGTCCCTGTGCAGTTTCCTCTCCGAGTGCAAATAGTCCAGACCCCGCAGCACCTCGCGGAGTATCACCGCTATGTGCATCTCTTCGAAGCTGCCCGCCTTCATCAGATCGAGGGCGGAACCGCCCCCGAGGTACTCCATTATAATCCATAGTTTTGTTCCCTGGAAATGGAGGAAAATAGGTACGTTATTTGCTTGTTACATAATTTTGTCTTTGGGAGCAAAATCGGTTTAAAACGAGTTATTATCTTTTTTAGTTTATGTCTGTTTACCTAACACTTGATAAGAAAAACAAACAAGCGTCTTATTCGTAATATTCCAATTAAATATTTTATAACATATTTTTCATCGCAAAATTCAAAGTACTTCAGACAAACCGAATGACATAATTTATTGTGAAAGTTACAAACAGTAAGAATACTTAGCCAAGTTGTTAAAATTGATAAGTATCAGAGTTGTGACACTCACTGATTATGAGGGAAATTCCCTGTGGGAGGGATTGTAGAATTTACTCACAAATTATACAATGAACTTGATTTCATAAAAACCGGTAGGTAGATGGGCGCGATTGTTAACGTCGTCGAGTAGAGCGAAAGTGGCATTAATAATATAATTTATTAACACTTATCATATAAAAAACATAAGCCCTTGTGTGGCCTCATATTTGGAATGGTTGTAGATCGTTACTATTCTTTAACTATCTACTTTACATATTTAGCAGATGCAGATGAATCTAGCAAAATTTTATTCATAATTTCTTACTAGATTTCCTGAAGGTAAAAGTAAATATGGGTAATTGAGTAGCTTTTATAATTGGAAGCTTTTCGAATACAATATTTTTAAACAAAGAACACCAAACATTGCAACCATAGACAAATCTCAATAAAACGCCCAAACTATATGGCAATATGATGTTATAAACCTCGATTCAGAATCCCGGAGCTCGGATGAAGGCATAAACTGTAGAGCACACACGGAAGACGACAATGTGTTCGCTGGAGCGGCGTTCCGCTCATTCACGGTCCATCAGCCAGTTTAGAAGCACATGTCACGGTCACTCAGAGCCGCACGTGGTTAGACAATATCGTCTAGGTATAAGGTAGATTACAATTAGATAATACCTATCAAGTTATTTTCGTAGGGTAGCACCAGATTAGATATCATAAATCTTATGAGTTTGTTTTTTATGTTCGAACGGAAATAAGGGATTAGCTATCGATACTGAGATAGCTAATCTCTTATTTTCGATGAAATTAGAATTCAATAATTATGACGGTCACATTCAAAAGTTATAGGCTAATTTTCATCCCGAAAAAAATATGCTAATGATATGGCATCCGATATGTATCGATATTTAGCCATATTGATCACGAACGTTAAATGTTTGACACATTTCGAAACTACGATCTACAAAGGTGTAAAACGTAAAATACTTTAGTTTTTTACACTTTTTGATTCCTTTGTGTTCGTACTGTCGATACCTTTTTGCATGCACCAGCCATCAGTGGAGGAATATTTCGATATCCATCCCTCAGATTTATATGTTTCCTATAAAATTGTTTAACGAGTCTGGGTAAAACATGTTTTGAAGTGAATTTTGATGAAGTTAGAATATTCTGTTTGCACTTTAATTATCACATCACTATCAAAAAATCAATCTAGAAAAAAATAATAGTATACCAATGGAATAAGATGTTAGTATAATAAGATGCTCTGTTCATATTGTATTTACTTAGCTAAATCGGATCATGTCTAGATAAACCCGAACGTTTCGATGAAATGTTCGTTCCAAAGGCAATGGGATATCTTTATTAGGACAATGAATAGCAGAAACGTTATTGTGGGATTAGTGAGGTATATAAGAGATAATGAAGGCGTACTTTTGATAACTAAATAAATAACGGAGCTAATACCTTAATACGTCTTAGCACATACATAAGCGATTTATCTAAAGATATGGAATGTGGATATCTAAATACAACCTCGCAAATTTTATGAAAAACTACGTACTTATACTGAAACTAACGATATTAAGTTTTCTTTTCATTGATAACTTTCTAAAGCCGAATGTCAAACTGATAACTATGTATGTTTACGTTTTTGATCACTCGGTATCGGTTTAAAATGAGAATTTAATATTGCAAGTACAGGATAAGAATAAACGGAAAGAATTTTCGAAATTCATTCAGACGAAGATATGAGGTAACAAACACACGAATTGACAACCTCCTATTTTAAAATCAGTGTAAATTGTATGTCAAATGGTAATTGAACGATGCAAGGTATTCCATGAATGAAGGAAAAGTACTTTTACCTCATTGATATTCGTAAAGCAGTATTCGAAGGATAAAACGATAAACGTTCCACAGTAGGGGGTTCATTGACGGATCTGCACAAAGCATATTCCTCAGAAATGTTTTATGAGACGTCGAAAAGCAGCCTGTCACGATTATAATAGCCTCTTTGTACAGCCCACGCGAAGCTATAAAGACCTCTTAGATCTTTGACGACACATACCATCTCGAACAAAAGGGTAACTAATATACAACCAAGGTTGGCTTCTAATACAAGACCACATTTTTTACGAAAATTTCATACAACATATAAACGTCGGGTGTATTCATTCGATATTTCCATAGCAAATAAGGGACGGAACATAGCAAAGGCGACCCTTTTCAAAAAAGTTTCTGCCAGTTTGCTTATGTCACTTTTCAGACCAGAGTTTTTCAATAATGTTAATCCTGTGCAAACATGAATGAGTAATGCATAAGCAAATATATATAAACGTCCGCCTGTTATTGCTTCATCAACAAAACAAAGCTAGAACTAAACGACAATGTCCTTGATCTCTTTGAGAAAAATAACTCGTTATCTAGAGACGAAAACAAACAAAGAACAGCTGAAAGAATCGTGGAGATAAACTTTGATAACAAAGACCAATTCAGCACAAAAAAGCATTGTAAATCATAACTATTTATACGAGAAAAATGTTATTGAAACTACGGGTACTATCCCTGGTGGCATGTATTTTTAAGGGTAGGATGAAAAACAAGGTGAAAGTTAATTGTTGCAGTATCCTAGTGCCAAACGCATGCAACCACTGAAATTAAATCACTCAGCGCATGCGTGGAAATGAAATTATTTTATGCTTTGCTGCTAAATTACATAAGAGTTGATTTTATTTTATAAGTCATGAGAATAACGAAATATAAGTATGCCTTTGTCCTGGAAATGTATCTAATATGGGTATAGAATACGTTTAGCTACGTTTGGGGAAGCCTGGTATAGAAAGCAGGACAAATACAAACGATTTGAACGCCTACATTCAAAACTCTCTAGACGCGCCAAATGCGTACACATTTGGAAAACAATATACGAGGATGAACAGCAACTTTGGAAATGAAAGATAAATAATTCCGCTTCATTTTGAGTTAGGTATTTGTGCTTTGGCCGGAACATCAGTGGAATATCCGAGCTCCGAACGGAATTATATTATGTAAAACGCAATACCCAACAGTAGTGCCAAGCAACAACAATAACACACGGATATTGTATTCCAAGAACTGTGATTTATGAGAGTATCGTCCTATGATTGCGTTTGGCAAGAAATGTAACAGGTTATTTTGTTCGTCTAAACATATTCGAGGATAAAAGATGTAAAAGATGATTTCACTAAATCAAACTTTGTTATGACGTGCCAAACCGATGCACGTCGACGTATTACAATACTATTAGAGAATAAAGCATAAAAACCTTTGCTACTTCACGCTATTGTTGCTGTGGAAATTACTTGGTTTTTCTTGAATAGTAATTTAAAAGGAAATAAAACTGTCAAAGACTCCATTCATTAAAAGCTGTTTCAAGCCAACACCAAAGGGAGGTTGTATGCAGGCGGCATGTAGGTATCCGTTGCTATGGCTACCCGATGGCGTCGGTCAAAGACCTTGCCGTCGAGACGTGCACCAAAGTAAAACAACAAGTGCACTATTAATCCTAGGGAACTTGGGAAGGGGTGCTTGCACTGCTCCCAAGAACAAAAGCTTGCATACTATTATAATAAATAAAACGAACTGGGCCCAAAAGACGGCGTTCCATTACAATAAAACTTAGGTACGTTCTAAACATGTTAACTGAGTGTAACTTAATATTTCGTTATGATGTTGCTTCATTACGAAGACGGGCAGGCGCTCACCCACCCGCTTAATTACTTTTAAAACGTACACGTCAAATTATAACTCAACAAATACGCGAAATGTAATTTAAACATGTTAAATTAAGTGACGTGACAGAGTTAGGCGGGCGCAAGGCGTCTAACACAATAAGGCATGCACAAAGGACGATCGAAACTTTGGGGAACTTTCGGGAAAATCGATAGTAACGACTTGAGGGCTTTCTTTTAGGGAAACTTTCATAATACGATTCCAAAGTTGATTAATCGAGTTAAGTGGTTTAATATACCATTAAACAATTACGTCACCTTAAAGTGTATTTTAAGAGACAACATTTGAGAATCTTGAATTTCTAGCCTCCTGTTTGTTTCGCCGTTCAAACGACGGAAGGTAAATGTTTATCTACTCTACATGTCCGTTTCTTTGATCAGGCGGTTTATTTTTACACATGAGTAATTTAATACTTTTTATAGACGCGGAAACAGCAAATATTGCTTCATACAAACACACAATGATACGATATACTAACCACCAATATATACTAAACTAACAACTTGAATTAATTGTATATTAAGTAGTGGATTGGGATGTGGAGTGGATAGTTGCAAGCAAGGGTGGAGTTCATCATTCGTTTAACTAATTCAAGGCGAGGTTGCCATGGCAACGTGTTGGGACTCCCACCACCCGACTACCCGCGCCTTCATCATTTCTCGGACGATTGGAGGCATCTCCACTTGCCTGTAAACAGCTATGCGGCCAATTTAACTTTCCACCAAGTCCTAACTTGAATTTAAGTTTTTCCCATCAACAACGTGTTAGCAAGATAGTCAAATGATGGAAAATTTTAATAAGCAGCTGGATAACTGATGAGATGGATAAGTGGAGATTGGAAAAATTCGAGTTTTACTTTACTTGATAAAATATCCGTGCTGTTACGGATATTTACATAAATAAAAGGAAGGTAAACATCAAGGTTACAAACAAAAATAAAATCAGATATTAAAATGGATGCGAAACGTACGAATTCACGAACACGGCAAGGTGTTATCGCCGAATCTATATGCAAATTTTTACAACTGAACAATTTTCACTCCGATTCCGACACGCAGAGAGCCGCCCCGGCAACATTTCAATCAACGAAAGAATTAATTCGATGCACTTCAATTTGAAGCGAGACCCGAGGACCGGGACTTGGACCCGATTTGATTTAAAAAACTGGAATACGAATAATGGAATGGCAGCTGTAACCGAGATAAGCCTCAGGACACCCGCCACTGCGGCCCGTGGGGAAGCTAAGAATTACCGAATAGACAGTATTAGCCGAAATCACATCCCACTCCGCCCTTTATCAGAGTGATAAAGAATTCTCGTATTGCGAGGGATAGAGCCGCGTTCCAGGATTTTATTACCCTATGCGATATGGGACAGATTCGGCAAAGTTTATTCATTGGTTCGATTCTGAGTAAAATATAGGAAATGCGGTTCAATGTGTCGCTTATAAATCTTTGTTATTGATACCCTATCACGACAATAACAAATGTTATTCATCACACATATGTTTATTATATTTTCTTATAACTTGTTTACGCCAAGTTTGTTCTGTGAAAACACATAAAGATGGCGAGTAATTTCTCATAATTATGAAAGTATTAAACAAAAAGCAAGGTAATAACATTAGTTTCAAGTTCCACTGGAACTTTTTGAAAAGTTTAAAAGTTTATTCGTGTAGAGACATGGGTCACAAAACTCGACGTCTTCCCATTTGTCATTAAGAGGGTAGCGCGGCCCCGAGACGCGGAGTAAGCCCAACATTACAGGGAATTATCTCTTCAGCGGAGAGCATGTTGTACTCAAAACTTCTCTTGGAAATACATAGGCGTGCTGGGGACAAATAGCCCGAGTTCACTCTCCGGAGAGCAAATAAAATGTTCCAACATTAGTGTCGAGTTACGAAATGATTAAGAGCTCACGGCGAGCATGGGTCCCTGCCAAGAGATAAGGAGGTTGTGTGCAGTTCAGCAAACATTCAGAGAAGAGGCTGTGTGCGTCGACACTGGCGCCTGCAGACGCGCCGAAAGCCAAACGCTCACTCAGTAAATAAAATGTTTCTTCACCTCCACGGGAAACGTAATAAAGATACAAACAGAGGCGGTAATAGTCGAATCAGTTATTCATACGACGCCACGTCTGGAAGCATATCACACGCCTCGAAATATTTGATATCGTCATAAATACGACCGGTGAGGGATTGTTTTGGTGCATGCCGACCGCAATTCATATCAGTTTGAGGAAATCTCGTTCCATTTCGCGAAATGAGATCGGACAGGTAATATAAAGTGGCGGATGCAGGTAATGGTGCCGGAGTACGTCTCAAGGACCCTCATTTCAAATCGTCCCACCGTCCATAAAACAGTCGCTACCACCACAATATAAAATTTACCTCCAAGACTTTTCTACAACATAAAATTGCAAATTACCTTATACACCCCGTGAAATATTCAATCTAGGGTTGGTTATATTCGTTACAATGTCGAATGGAAGTGCTGTGTTTAGAATAAATCTGATTTCACTAGAAAGCAAAGGAACCCAAATAAAGTAGACTATAAAGATTGTGGATTTACAAAAAGCCGTCGGGGCGGTAAAACTTCTGTGGAGCCAAGCGCTTAGATAAAGATACGACGCTTTATGTGATGGAAATGCAAATAATGTATTACTTTACTCAATGCAGAAGTAAACTTAGTTAACATACCAGGCCCTGTGGGCGGGTTAAATGAATAAACAAGCTTTATAAACACTGCATTACATTATTTTAACACAGTATGTAGCTGGAAATAATTTCTAACGTTAGACAAAAATTGTTGTTGAGATATTCATCAAATAATTTTATTAAAATGAGTAAGTGTTTATGAGCGAAATCATTAAAAACATATTTGCATAATATAGGCAACACCTAATTTGATCTTAATCGTTGCTAAAGTTACCAACTTCTTACATAATACTACACCATTATTAATTTGCTCAAGTTTATTAAAAATCTGATGATAACTCACAAATTAAATCGTGTTCTTGTTTATTGTGCCACTAAAGTATGTCAAATCATGTCAAATAATAACAAGGCATGTTCGTACATACTTTATGCAAAGTACGTGTCATTACGTGTAGGATCACTTACATAATTCAGCCACGAAACATTTCATTCATCTCGTCTTCCGCATTGTTCATCACATTTTAATATAACCAGACCAGGGTTTGGTAATACAGTTAGTATTATTCTATCATTACACATCATCCATCATTTCGTGAAAAACGATACACAAAAGGATCTTAAAAATTACCTACTCAAATGTGGTATTTACGATCAATTTAGAAGCAATTTCCGAGATTACTAACGTTTCCTTTTCATTTTACTACAGTTTTAACGACATTTCCTAAACCTGTTACCATTAATATAACGTGACCACGTAGGGCCGCTCGTGTAAAATAACCTATGAAGTCAAAGCAAAAATTATGTCGAGAATCAAATTTTTATATCGTGTGGGAGGCGCGTCCCACCCCACTCCTATAACTTTCGTTTTTATGGCCCAGGCAATAATAACTTCGAATTTATCGAGTCATTATTGTGGAAACCCTTCATACGCTCAAGTATCACGACTCACGAGACACATAAGAGCTAACATTCTGCTATTTTCGCAATAGTCAGTTCATTTTACCGAACAATACCAGTTACCAATAATAAGAGAGCTCCGACCTTGATCGCCAAGTCTCTCGCTCCACTCGTGACTAGAAATAGGTTTATTCCAGCGGTTAAAGTCGAATGTTCTTACGATTAATCTGTCATCTCGGCAGTAAAACCATAATATGAGGAATCAAATACGTTTACGTTTACATCTCACCCGTATTAAGGCCGGGCTCGGTAATTTATTACATCATATACGTACAATAAAGTACCGGCTGCGTAAGGATGAAATTCCGCAATTCGAAGTCAGAACCGTACCGAGTTGATGTAAGACATTTGATAAACCCCAAATACATTTCCCTGAGGAAACAGCGACGCTGTACTAATCGCGTTGTAACGCCACAGTAAGCACGATCCCCAGGCTTAGGGTTTCGGATATTGAACAAATGCAAATGATACCGTAATCACGTTTCCAGGAAGAAATAATCACTGCTTGCGAACTAAAGTTTAGCACAACAGAAAATAGTTTCAGGATACATATTTGTAAGATACATTATATAATTATCAAATTGAATTAAATATTAATTAGCGTGTCAAATCGGTCATTAACATTGTATCCATTGACTGTTGTTTGAATTGGCGTCGAGATTAGTTTTGGTAGAGCATTTGGCACGGCCTGTGGAGGAGACAATGGAAGCGTCCTACTCGCACCAAACTGTGCCCGTTGGTAATGGATTTCCGTATTGGACTATGTATTGTAAGTTAACGTCGCTGACTCACATTGATCTGAAATTTACAGCACACAGTTGAAATCTCTCGAGCACGTGCAAACAATTTATATAAACCGACGTGAAATATTGTCCACAAACAGCCACCAAACGTTCACTATAGCTACAAATTGTTTGGCATCGTCAATTAATAATAGATAAAAGATAACGGATTTATTAATTCGACAGGAAAAGGTATTTTAAATATGAGTCAAGGTTGAATGGCGGTAGACGGCACGGAAAGTTTTAATAGATGGGCCAGGAGTTTATACCGTTGTATAAGTTACTGCGGCGTAAACTATCGGTAATGTACCAACATTGGGGAGCCGGGCCCGGTCTCTCGGAGAACAAAGCGAATAGTCCTTGACCAACAACGCAACTCGCCGCCCAACATACTTTTACTATTACGAAGCCAGTTCCATTAAATACCTCACAGCTGATCCAACTGTGCCCAAAATCCTAACCAAAATGTCGGATATAAATTCATATAATAGTCATTGTTCTTGTTATAAATTTTAACCTCATTTTATAATTCAAATTAAAAACATAATTCAATTTTCACAATGTAAGCGGAAATACTTTAAACAATTACCAAATAACTATTTCGTCATTTATTTCGCCAGTGGGTCCGTAATTGAAGCGCTAATTAAAAAGTTTAATGACAAAACTTGGAATATTAAAATAAAGCTATTAAGTGAATGGCATTGGAACTTAGCAGATAATAACGACGAGGGCATTACAATTCGGAATCTGAATAGGGGATCTAAATAGGTAACGACGGGCGTCTATGTTAGATTTATTTTCCCATGGCAGCAATGGCTCGATTGGCTCGTTTATCTGTCTCATCTGCGTTTCTACATCCGCGTCAAGGTTGGTGGTTGCACCAGTTTCGCGGGTTCAAGACAATCTGTCGGATGAGCTACTCGCCAACGGTACAATGGCCACAATGGCGTATCTCCCACGCGTCACCACGCGTATTATGCGTAGCTGTTATTGCCGACGAAGTGGCGTTCGATGTCATTCCTCTACCCATTATACCAATGAATAGCTCACATGACGAAACGCCATACTTTCTAATGTTGCTGCAATGCATAGTCATTTCGTTCGCTTTGTTTTCATAATTATATGCTCAATTTAATTGTATATGCGAAGCACTGATGTTAACGTTATAGTAATCAAATCAAATTTCAATATTAATCCAATTATGGTTTATAGCGAAAGTTTTAGCTTAGCTGAATATCTCATATCTCGTTCGAATCGAGTAACGATTTCTCGGTAAAACAATTTATATTTCCGGTAACTTTAATATTACCTAAACATTCGCAACTCGTTACTCTAGTTTTTAATTCGTAAGTATAAATTATGAAAACGTTAATTGCATTTTTGGCCAAATTTACCTATTATCATAACAAATTAGATTTTGAAATAGATTAAAACACTTGATATCCGGCAACGATTTTGAAAACAAATGTACTTTACGTTTGATATACCAATCTTATTTTAATCAAATCCCATTATCACGCCAACTTCGATACTTTAAATCGATAAATTATGATAAACTAATAGGCAACGTTCCATGTTATCTACATTCTTTACTTTTCTCAAGATTTATAAAATACATTACATTCACCCTTATTGAAGATACGAGTACAAAACACTACAAAGGAAATGTGGTAACTTTTAGACCACCTAAATCTGGTTATATCCGAATGTCGGAGAGATTCAAAAGGACTGAAAACTATAAATCAAGGGAGCTCTTTATGTCTGTCTAACTTTTACTTTTAAAGACTTACAAAACGAGTAAAACTTTTGTACTTAAAATTAAAAATGACAAAATTCATATATTAAAAGCAGCATAAATTAGTTAAAATTAAAGCCTGTAATGACTCACGGTTGGGCTTCTCATCTCATGACTATATCTATCAGTAAAGTGAGGAAACATTGTACAAAATAATATTCCCGAATTCTCTTCGCTCTTTAGTTAATAAAACAACACGATTAAGTACCTAATTTAGAAACAATACAAATAAACAAGGTGACACTGATTCAGTGAGTTCAACGTAACACGTCGTAGGTCAGAGGTGTTTTCGTATGTCTAATTTCCATTCCATTGTGTTTACCGCGCGTGTAACAAACATTTAATAATTGAACGCATTTCTTTGTTCCCACGGGCGCAGGTTAAGTCTTAATTACATGTGCCTCTAGTTGGTTAGTAATTCTAACGTTTTACAGTATTTTCTTGTGGTTATTAAATTATAGAGTCGATTTAAGTTCACAGCGAAGTAGTTATTATGTTGTGTATGAACTTTGAATCTACATTGGGGCTTCAAAATCCGATAGGTTACGTTCAGTTATGGCCTTTGCGTTGTGGAGAAATCTTTGGAGACTTTATACCTTAATTAATGTTAAGGTAAACAGAATATATTATTTTATTCCCGTCATTTAGAGTCGTAAGTTAACGAATTAGTAGACAGGCGTAATTTTAAACTAATAAGGGGTGGTTGGTACTTATCCTCAAAGGGTTTTCTGAAAGGACGTTTATATTTTAAGAGGATAATTAAAGGTCCCACAGCTTCGCCACAAGGAGGGAAGGAAGGATATTAAACGTTGAAGATAGGGCAGTCCACTTTTGGATTTCATTTCTTTTTAATAAAGTCCCCACTTATTAAAACGGAAACTCTTATTTAACCGGAACGTTGGGGAAACTTGGAACGTTGGGTTTACGAAAACGTCACCTGTAATTGTTCAATCGTTAAATATTACTATGTAACAAGTGAAAATTACCTCATACGCAAACACTTAATATTAACCAGCTCAATAACATCATACAATTTTGTCTTGTCAATTTGTCAAAAAATATAAAAAAGAAATTACTGTCTCGTTGGAATATTCGGCGGTAAGTGTACCTCAACTCTTTTGACAGTTAATTATCACACAGTAACTGAACCAAGTAACTATCATAGTTAAGTGAGTTCTGATAATCCTCATCATCTCGGTAGATCCCGTTGTGGAGTAACGTGTGCTCGTGACATAACGGGTCGGGTCTAGTCAGCTCACGCATGTGCTTATTAACTTTCGTGGAACAATGGCTTATCGAGAATGGTAATGTTTGCAACCTCATTGCGCTTAACCTATAGTAAAACTCGTGAATATGGAGCCTTTGTCTGATGGAGTATGTTCGGAAAAATTGATCTACTAAATCAAACATTCAGCCGAACGAACAGTGTCAGTTTAATAATTAAACCCAATTCAATTTAAAATTTATTTGAAAACTGACTTTAGAATAGTTTATAAAGAAACAATTACTCATTCATTCTTATTACCCCGGACAATTTACACATTCGAGAGTGCATAAAGTCCCAACAAGCTGAAAATCAGGAAAATTGTTGAAAACATAATTATAAACAATGTGTAAAAGTTCCCCATCATTCCCGTGTATGAATTTTTTTTTATTCAAGGTCAAATGTCAAAAAAAAGTGTTTTTCGCGAATATCTGAAAAACGGTGCAATGTAGCAAAAAAAAGTGTATGATGAAATGAAAGCTTATAAAATTCTCTATAACTTTAATTCTATCCAATTTTTCCATATTCCAAACCGTTATTGAACTACACGCTCCAGAAATGTCAAAATTAAGGACCTCGGGCAGGTAACTATGGAGCCTGCCCCAATGCTCAACAGTGACATAACTTATGTCATTTGAAAGCCCTTGAAGAGTTGTCCAAGTCACTCCTAGACATTTATATCGAATTCGACGGTTAACTCGGTGTTTTCAATTTGACAAAAAAAAAAATATAACTTCACTCTCATTTTTTGGTCTAAATTGACCGGATTATCAAGGAGTGACTTGGACAACTCTTCAAGGGCTTTCAAATGACATAAGTTATGTCACTGTTGAGCAATACCATCAGGGTCAACTGCACATACACCCAGTTTCGATTCTTCGGTGGTCAAAAACACCGCGTTGGCGGTCGATTTCGATATAACTGTCAAAGAGTGACTTGTACAACTCTTCAAGAGCTTTCAAATGGCATAGGTCATGTCACTGTTGAGCAATACCATCAGGGTCAACTGCATATACACCCAGTGTCGATATTTCGATGGTCGAAAACACCGCGTTGGCGGTCGATTTCGATATAAGTGTCAAAGAGTGACTTGTACAACTCTTCAAGAGCTTTCAAATGACATAGGTCATGTCACTTTTGAGCATTAGCATCAGCGTCGACACTTCGGTATGGCATAGCCCAACTCCATTCTTCGGTGGTCGAAAACACTAAGTTGGACGGCGATTTCGGTATAACTATCAAAGAGTGACTTATACAACTCTTTATGAGCTTTCAAATGATATGTGTCATGTCACTGTTGAGCAATACGATCAGTGTCGATACTTCGGTGATCGAAAACACCGAGTTGGTCGTCAATTTCGATATAACTGTCAAGGAGTGACTTGTAAGAGCTTTCAAATGACATTAGTCATGTCACTGTTGAGCAATACGATCAGGGTCAACTGCACATTATTGCACATACACCTAGTGTTTTTTCTTCGGTGGTCGAAAACACCGAGTTTGGCGTCGATTTCGACATAACTATCAAAAAGTGACTTGTAAGAGCTTTCAAATGCGTAAGTCATGTCACTGTTGAGCATACCGTCCAGGCTCCACAGCACCTCCAGTGGTAATTCTTCGGTGGTCGAAAACACCGAGTTGGCCATCGAATTCGATATAACTGTCTAGGAGTAACTTGTACAACTCTTCAAGACCTTTCAAATGGCATGGGTCATGTCACTGTTGAGCATTGGGGCAGGCTCCATAGTTACCTGCCCGAGGTCCTTAATTTTGACATTTCTGGAGCGTGTAGTTCAATAACGGTTTGGAATATGCAAAAAGTGGATAGAATTAAAGTTATAGAGAATTTTATAAGCTTTCATTTCATCATACACTTTTTTTTGCTAGATTGCACCGTTTTTCAGATATTCGCGAAAAACACTTTTTTTTGACAATTGACCTTGAATAAAAAATTTTCCATACACGGGAATGATGGGGAACTTTTACACATTGTTTATAATTATGTTTTGAACAATTTTCCTGATTTTCAGCTTGTTGGGACTTTATGCACTCTCACCCTCATTTTTTGGTTTAAATTGACCGGGGTATATATTGTCAGTAGAAAGTTGTACAAACAGTCGCGTGCCAAAGACTAAAAGATAAATAGAAAAAAAACTTCAAACTATAGTCGAGTTGGTATTACTTTTAAACTATCTGCTTCCCTAGCACAGCGATGGCGTTCACGTGCCACAAGATCCGACGTAATAAATGTAGTGTGTTGATTACTGGAAGATTTTAAATTTGATCTACCGACCGCACACACACATACACACATATATCATATACCTTCTTTCACATTTGGTCGAGGGTAAGAAACCTTATTATTGGACAAAGGTTCTCCGCAAATATCCGACTATAATGTACCAATGCCATTCTATTTTAAGCATCACGATAGATAGCTTTATTTAATAACCGCCAAGCCCCAACTCCTAATCTAATACTAATAAGGTATTTGAAGCACGAACCCTCACATGAGTACGCCGGCTGAATCTGACAGCTCACTAACTAAAATGACCCTTAAAGTTAGCAAAACTTGTAAGATTACTCGACGGAATATTAAAAGATTATGGGTTCCACACTTGAAATTGAGTTTGATAATCTGATCTGTTATTATTACAAGATAGTTGCTTGTTGATTGGTTTGAATTTCTAGATCAAGATCTATAAACGGGTAAAGACCTTTTGAGCTAGACCATCTATTTTAATTTAGTTTTTTTAGTTTCTTATTTATATATATCAGTTCATATACTGTGTCGAATATTTTTTATAGCCGTCGGATCTTGGATTATTTTTGGGTTAACTCCAGTGCTTGATAAACATTATTCAAAACCGTACTAAATATAGAATTATCTTGATGTTCCCGATTATGTCACGGCATCAAAAAGACGTAAAATTTTATATCTCGGAAACGATTGCAATAAAAGTATAAAAAAAATACGTTTTACGGGATTTTGCGGGTAAACATCCAGGCGTAATGTTCACACGAATTAAGGAAAAGGCAAATTTAACAGCTCGGATCAATCTATGAAAGCAAATTGTCGTGTCGTAAGAAAAGAGGATAGCAGAGGATAGGGAACAGTGGAAAGAACTCCTCGAGCCTCAACAAGAGTCCAGCTCTTATGTTTTAGAAGGAGAGATGAAGAGGATAAATAATGTGCCTTTCGGTTAGCTAACACTTTGAAGTAAACTCTAATATACATAGGAAAGGATCGAAGTAAATAACCACCGGTCACGATAATAGACATAAACATTTCCAATATAACTCTACTTGGTACTATCTAAATGTTGAGGAAAAAGGTATTTGCTTTTCCACTCATTTGATGACTAATTACAAAATTGATTAAAAAGTCAACTGCCATTATTCCACAGTTAACAAAGTAAATCTATGTTAATTGAAATGTAATAAACAGGCTAATCTTTGGAACTATTAGTCAGATTAAGTGTCGCCGCACACGGGCCACCGGCCACAGCTACAAAACGCGACCACCGGCTTCTTTAATGTAGCGTGTGGCGTGTAGCGTGAGGCGGCCACCGGCGCACTGTGTGCGGCGTGTCCATGTAAAATGTATGAAAACTATAGGAAATATGCCGGTGGCGGCGTTTTGTGATTGTTACCGGTGGCCCGTGTGCGGGAGCCCTTATAGTCCCCACATTCAAAAGAAAACCTCATTAAACGAAAAAGCTACTTTATATATCAAAATTCCCACAGGATAGGCTACAGCACAGGTGGAATTTCAATATTAAGGACTTTACGCAATATAAAATAACTGCATTACATAGCAGAGCTGCAGGCAAGTACTCTGTATAGCAAACTGGATTACTCTGTCGAGAGTAATCACATTATAGTCGACAATTTTCAGTGGAAATCAGGCTGAGTAAAGTGACGAGTATAACAAGCGAACAAAAAAATATATGATGGAAACTAGCCAATAGAGTTAATGAGAAAAACATATATTTTCAGTCATTTAGGTAATAAGTTCTGATGGTTGAACATTTGTTTCATAATAATAATCTGTTCAATAGGATTCACTCAATATTTTTGTGTATATCTTTCAAAGAGAAATAATTATAAACAATAACAATGTCTAAAGAAACTACGTTAACTAAAAAAGCTTATAAATATAGCTCGTTATCAATGATAATATTTTTTTATGGGAACCTATAGAAAGGGAATCCACTCTCATAGTTTGCGCACTAAAATATTGACGATCAAATAATGCAACTACACATTTACTCTCCAGACGACATAGTCTAGCAAATTCAATATGAACCGCTGTGAAATAATTGAATTTCTAACGATACTTGCTCATAAATAAACTAGTAGCGCCCTCGGTTTTACCCGCGTTGTGTCAGTTCCCGTAGAAATTTCGGGATGAAAAATAGCCTATAACCTTCCCGTTGAATGAGTCTATCCATTACAAAAAGAATTATTCGAATCGGATTGGTAGTTTCTGAGATTAGCGCGTTCAAACAAACAAACTCTTTAGCTTTATCATATTAGCATAGAAAGACGCATTTACGAAATACATATTATATAATACATATGTTTATGTTATATGTAGTAATAAATAATACTCTTAAAAACATAGTCCATGTTTTATTGCGTTCATTAAATAAACCAATTTGCTGTGTTCATTGGAAAGTGAAAAAGGTATTTTCATTTTCCCGATAGAGTTGGGATAGTTTGAAGTTATTTGAAGAGTGGCAATGCACTTCAAGAGACGCAGCCGAGTGTATGAACGGGAGTGAGTTAACAAGGCTAGACGTGGGACCCCTGTCTACCATTTAAATTTTTCCCGCAAACCAAAGAAAAGGAAATACTTAAACAAAACTAGGTAAAAAATGTCGATAAAGTTAACAATATGCTATCGAATGAATTGTAGAAAAATATTTCGTAAATTTTCCACTTATATATCTATACTTGTAAGATTACATTATTAAACTTCTAAGATATTTAAGCCCGTCATTAGCAGAGAAATGAAATAAATGATAATGGGACGTTATAGAATCTAACATAACAAAAAAAATATATATATAAAAGTAGTGTCGAACATATATATTCTGAGTTTGTTTTTTGTTTGTTTGTTCGAGCGCGCTAATCTCTGGAACTTTCCAGCGAATTCGAAAAATATTTTCGTATATAATCGCATTCAAAAGGTCAGGTTACGTTACCGATATTCCCTCGGGAACTGAAATAACCCGAGTAAATCTGCGAATCGCCGCTAGTATTTTTAATAATCTTACGTTTCAATAGACCTTATCTGAAACCGGTAAATTTGTCCCTAACATTGTATCTAAAGTCGATTATGTTCGTAGGCTCTCGAAGGAGCACTCGTTTTAATGAGGTGAGCACAATAATAGGAAATAACTTGTTTATTTCATTCTATTGTACACCGTGACTCGTGACGTACTCAGGGAATACAAACTTTGTTTGTTTTTAGGGTTCCGTAGCCAAATGGCAAAAACGGAACCCTTATAGATTCGTCATGTCTGTCTGTCCGTCTGTCCGTATGTCACAGCCTTTTTTCTCCGAAACTATAAGAGCTATGTTGTTGAAACTTAGTGTGTAGATGTATTCTGTGAACCGCATTAATATTTTCACACTAAAATAGAAAAAAAATAAAATTTTAGGGGGGTCTCCCATACTTAGAAATGAAAAAAAAATTTTTTTTTTTCATCAAACCCATACGTGTGGGGTACCTATCTATGGATAGGTCTTCAAAAATGGTATTGAGGTTTCTAATATCATTTTTTTCTAAACTGAATAGTTTGCGCGAGAGACTCTTCCAAAGTGGTAAAATGTGTGTCCCCCCCCCTGTAACTTCTAAAATAAGAGAATGATAAAACTAAAAAAAATATATGATGTACATAACAATGTAATCTAACACCGAAAATTGGTTTGAACGAGGTCTAGTTAGTAGTTTTTTTTTTACGACATAAATCGTAAACAACTTCTTTATTATGTTACTCGCTGCTACGGAACCCTTCATGGGCGAGTCCGACTCGCACTTGGCCGCTTTTTTTTACTTTTTAATACTCTCCCGACTCGAATCTTTAATGTTAAACCTTTTTATAAAAAAATCCTTTTTAGAAGTACGTAATTTATTCTCTTTTATCTATTCCCTGTGTAAACATTTTTACACTTGTTTTATCGAAGGAATGGAAAGGAAAATTCCGTATCTATTTGGAACGTAATGTTAGTTCATAATAAAAGTGTTATTGTTAGAGAAACTACTCAGTTGCGTAGTTATATGGTTATCAAAATGTTTGTTTGCATGGTGATTAGTTGAGTATGCGTTGCCTGCGACTTCACTCGTGTAAAATATGTTTTAGCAAGTAAATAAAAGCAATACATTCTTCTTTTGGAATCAAGTTATAGTATAACTTGAACAATTAAAAAAGCAGCTTTCACAAAAAATTTAAAGACTGACCCCAGTCTTATTCATAAACGATTATTTAAAGCATTTTAGATATCAAATGGATCGTCCCTTTCCAACATACACAATTTTCCAAAGAGCAAAAGAGACCAAACATTTTCTAACAGTGTTTTTGTTAAAGAGCGTTTATTAATTCGTTCTTATGTCTAAATTGTTTCTGATAATTAAAAAGACGGACAATACAACTTACGCATTCCAAATATTTATTCAATATTATCAACTGGTAGTATAAGTTATCCCTGATAAGATACCGACATGGTATTAGGAAGTATGGAACGTTAGATATTTATAACTAGTGACGCACATATCACTGTTAAGAATATAATTGAATAAACATACAAAATGTATTCAGGTGAAATCATGAATGAGCGACCAACCTTGGATATTGTACATACAATGTACTACACCAGCAGTCTGTTTACGAAATTACCTGTAACAAAAAAAAACCTTGTTAAATCTTACAATTTATTATTGTAAATCTATAAGTTATTGTAATTAAGGGCTTAAGAATTAAGTCAGCCTAAAAAAATTTAATCATAATTTAAAATGTTAGATAATATATTAGTTTGAATGTGACAAAGTTATAAATAATGGTCAACATAATTATGGGTCAACTGAATAGTGCCTATTGTCCGATACAATACTTAACATAATGTAGAACTTAAACTACAGCGACATGTCGCGAACTAAGTCCCCCCCCCGTCCCCCCCCCCCCCCACCCTCTTAGCAACTATACAAGTATCGATTCCCGTCATAAGCCATTTGTCAAAACATCAATAATCATGTTGTTTGACAATAATTATAACAGTAAGTCCAAATTGTCCAACCCATGTTACGTCCGTCCCTAAATACGACCTTGTCATGGGCAGTAACTGCCCGTTAAATTTTAATCACTTGTCAACTAAGTGAGTAATTCAAATCACAATCACGATGAATAATAATACGACAAGGTTCTATTCAACAATCAGTTTGATTGATGGTACGTGTTTGCCGCCACTCGTTAGAGAAGATTGGTAGCAACTTGGATCCGTTTTTAATAACGGACTTCGTTAAATTACTAATAAAATAATAACAAGACTTTTTTTTCTGGACAACGTATATATGAACTGGTCTTTAAAACTATTTGAACTACGTAACTGTTTCAGCAGGTGATAATTACAAAGCTTTTAAAAAGCTATTTTTAATTAAAGTATCCTTATAAAATTCATGAATATTTTTAAACAGACTTGTTTGTTATTTTTTACGACTACTGTCACAAAATAAAGAGAAAAACTTTTAAAATTCATTTACATTTAATCTACTTACTGCGCATATAAAAATGAAACTGGATAGGTCGTTAAATCAGAAATAACTCAGCGAAATAAAAAGTATTTCTTTGTTCAATGTCCAGAGTACGCGACAAATAGTAAATACTGCCAATTTGGACAAAACGTGTGGACGGCGACTTCGCACCAATTAATTTCGAAATACCTTTTTAGTATTGGTGTATTTTTGGATATCGACAAATAGACGAATATTTCGATTTGGCGATAGATCTGATCGATCGAGATGTACAGAAATATACTCCTACCTACAGTAACAAGGTGCTGCTTTAATGAGTGTTTTTTAATCTATCCTACTCAAACCTTATTGTTTTTAACTTAGGAGAGTTTATTTCAATCATCGGATAAACTCCATTCACCCAGTAGTACTCTCAGATACATACATATCGTGTCATAAAAGTTATTTTAATTTTGAAATAAAAATCGTGATGGTAAATACACTACGCTAATGATTTTTCATTTCGATTGTAAATAGAAATACAATTAAAGCATACCTACGATATAACTTACTGTTAAAAATGTGATTACTTAAGGTAATTGAGACACGATGAATAATTTGGCTTTCGCTTTATCGCTTTCGACGTTAATAGTAAATGAAAAAATCGTGATTTAATCTACATTAATTATGGCTTGATGACGCTAAAGTAAATGAACCTATTAATCATGAAGACTAGTCGTTTAGCGGGAATGTCGTGGAGAATTTATAAATCCACCAGATCAAAATAGCCGACCATTATACGATATAATGGGCGAAACCAGCCCTACCCCAACACGGAAATTATTATCACAGTCATAAATCAAGCTGGTTTCGAAAAGATGCGGCGAAAATTCGGTAGCCTCGTTCAGCACTTCTTCACATGTTGATATCAGAGTCGGAAATCTAAGGGAAAATACGTAATTCAGGTAATTTGGAACAAAAAGAGCAGGCACGGTTAAAAACGTCCGAAATTTACAACAATTTTCAAAGTGGGGTCGATGTAAACTGTAGTCCGAAACACAAAGAGTTAGCTTTTATCATTTTCATTTCAATCATTATGATGAAAAAATAAACAATGTGTCTGTCTGTTTGTACCTGTATGTTTGATTATAGTTGGTTGTGTAGATAGATATTTTAGTCGAAGCGCAGTGATTCGCGGGACAATAGCAAACCGTCCTTGAATTACCACCGGAACCATTGTCACCGGACACAATGGAGAGGATTTCCCTAGATTGCCTTCAGCTAGCCACCGCTAACGCAGCCAATGATAAATTCAAACAAACGATACGATACGTCTGTCATATCATCTGTTATTTGATGAAATTAACAATGTTTGAACTATTCTGTTTACAATATCAAAATACGTAAGGTAACTTGCCAAAAAGTTTCCGCAACAAAAACAGAACTGACGATAGCTACTGGTAAACACAGGCCCAAAAAATATTGGCAAATAGCGTTTATTGAATGTTGTCAATTTGGCACAGGCTGGGATATAAATTGCGTTTGACCCAATAACTTAGTGATCCACGGCGCGAGCGGGTCATAGTTATATTGTTTCCTGCGGCGCAATCCGTCAACGTCTGGGGGAGCCTATTAGAGCTGGTAATGAAGACGTTCAGGATGTAGGTTATTATCAGAGAGCACTGCGCATCAAACAGTTGTGAGCGCGTGGACGTGTCATTATGATTAATTGTGCGTTTGTGGCCCGAGGGCCAAGTCGTCACTGTAATTTGACTCTCGTCTCCACACAAGGCAATCATTAAATTACTGCTTTTCAAAGGATATACTGTTAGATGCCTTCTTACTTGATTAATGCTAATTCGCAAGGTTACACTGTATTGTATAGACTAGAATTTATGCTTTCAGCTAAATTATGGAATGGAACCTTATTTATGTTGAAGAAAACATTTTATAATGCCTCTCCGGTAGGTCCTTCTTTATAAACACGTTAAATGGCTCAGCCAGGCCTTTTACAAGGATAGCTGACCCTTTTTTACAACGTCCCTAATTTGACCAATAAAACCTTTCTTCTAGCACTGCCCATTTATCTCATTCATCCTCAATGTTGCTTGTAAATATCCCCATTTAAGTTTCCGCCTATTCATTCACTCAATCTTAAAGGTTTCTCCGCTTTCCTTCAAATGCTAATCACTTTCTGTATTACGTAAAAGTTTATAAGAAAAATATAGGAAATAAAAATGGCCTCGTTACCTATAAAAGAGAGAGGCAAATGAGGTTTGCAGCCATTAAAGGTGTACTCGTTCATTACTCTTGGCATAAATGAATATTTCAAATAAAATGTGGTGGCATTCGTTACACGGGCAGCCCGTAAGATTGGCATCGTCTGCTGGATGTTTACATAACTTCTCTAAATATTTATTTGAATACGATGATGATTCAGACCAAGATTTATGTTGCATTTTAATTCAGATAACAGTATGAATTCTTCACGTTATTTATTCAAAATACTATAACATCGCGTAATTGATTTTTATTCAAATATCAGCGTTTCAATTCCATAAACTGAATAAACATCTACAGGTCTTTGCTCCATATAAATCTATCTAATAAACACTTATTTATTTCCATCGTAAAGTGGTGATAGCGATAAAGTAAAGTGAGGTACATAATTAACATTAGTGGCAATGTTACTGATAAATGAGTGAGTAGACTTGGTTATGCGTCACCGTGATCGATCCGTGGAGCGATTCCATCAGGTATGCGGTTCATATCGGGGAATAGAAAGGTAGCATTGTTTGAAGCCCACACAAAAGAACGATGAGAAGGTCTCGCTATCTCGAGGGAGGCAGTCGTCTATTGCATTGAATATATTATGGGCAAATGACGCAATGTTGGGATAATGAGGAATTGTGCAATAATATCTACAGGCATCGATCAATTTACATGTATATTATGGTATCATAGTGATTAATTAACTACAATGTATTTGTTAAGAGCCCTTAAATGTAAACATGTAAGACCGATTTTTCTAACCAAAGACGATACCGTTAGAATGGAATGATAACACTAAACCTTTTTCCTTTATAGAATGAAATGCTTTTGGTTGGAAAATCGGCCATGTTAGTTCATTTAAGACCTCCACAAGAAATACCTACTTAGATTAAAACTAAAAAGTTTATTATTATACAGGACTCTATTCGGTCTACTCCCAAAAAAATCCCGTTCTACAATCACAGTGTAGTCAATATGCATGAGTCATATGGCCGCCCGCGTTGTATTTGGGTTACTCGATAAAATAGTGTCGCAACAAAACCAACACTGGATGCAGATCGGTCTACATCAGCGATGATGCGGGCGGGCACTTGACACTTATCTACAAGATCGATTACCTTATCAACGTTTCAACAATGCCATGTGTACAAATGTTTACGTGCAAACATAACGCAAGGCAGGTATTGATGAATCATTTTTAACATAATTGTAATTTGTATACACCGAAGTAATCATCAATGCTCCGCACCTAATTCATGGTACAAAGGTGAATGCAATTGTTTAGTATAGGTGACATAAAACCAAGACAATGTGTTTATTCAGGTGTCAACGTTCATATATCGGTTGAGATGATATGAATTGAGAAAGTGGATGGGAATGTGTACATGCAGCGTAGTAAACGGTTCGCTGGTATCGAATTAATTGGCCGAAAAACTATTGGGAGCTCAATTAGCGAGGATCGCAAAAAGGCAGTCGGACGCTACATGGATTCAATTAAAACGTATAATTCGGTGTGTGTACGTAATCAGAAGCCTGACCGCGGCAGATTTTGGAACTATAATTACTTGCAACACTTTTAGCACCTTTTTCACGGGATCACGGGTGTAAATATAAATATGAACGTAGTAGGACGTACATTAACAAGTAACAGCAGAGTAACAGCGTATTTAATTCATCGGATTCTCAGTACTCATAATAAAGTTTCTTAGTAACATAAGTACTCTGACTAAACATACGATTCTCATTCTTATGTTCAAAATATCAACGAGATAAAACATGATAAAGTTTCTCAAATACATAGTATTGTCTTCATGGAAAACATAAAGTAAATGAAATTACTTAAAAACTCGTGCAATATAACATAAAAAAATGTAGACATACATGTTTTAAAAAAAATAAAAAAGTACAAAGTCAATGAAATTACTTAAAACCATGTAACATTTTTAATTTATTAAATTTGAAAAATGTTCGTGATTGAACAGAATGAACAATTTTAGGTACCGTCTCTTTTATGTTGATAAAATGAGCTTAGTTGGGTGTAAAATCGAATCGGCAGCAACGTTTACACAAAGCTTATAAATAAAATACATCAAACGAAATTGAGCCCAAATTCATTAAGTGGAAGGTTGAAAGTATCAATTAACATTGTATTTAACGTCAAAGACCGGTATTACTCGATTGTGTACATACATACTTATAAGTTCTTTTTCAAATTAGTAGACAGCTATTAGAAGAAACCACAAAATAACGTAACATTATCATTACTTAACTATACTGACCGATGAAATTTATACAGCATACTTCAACATAAAAATACCAATAAATTCTAAGAAACAAAGTGATTACGAAACGTAGGATATATTTGTCTACATTAAGTGTGTTTCCTCAAGTGTGTCCATACAAATGTAGCATTTAGTTGGTTAATGAAGCACTGTCGAGGGCTGTATATAAACATGTTAACTGGAACTGGCAGTGGTTCAGAAAGGTCCGCCGAACCAGCCCATCACATTATAGTGTTACAATGGAGAAAACGGAAGGAACGAGTGCGGGAAAGGAAATTGAATGTGGTCTACTTGTACGAGCCATTACGTTCAATTCCCTTGACATGATATCGAACACAACATGATATCGTGTGCAGAAATATATGTAGACTTTTAAATGATATTCAATATTTGCTATGACTTTATTGGAACTGATATTATGTATATTGTTAAAGCATTTTATCCGATATCGATTTTTTTAAAGTAGAAGAAATCTGTCGTAGTTTTATCAACCGCAGAGTTAACTGCATTAGTTTGCAGTTGTCGGTGATTGTCGTTTGTCATAGGCAACTTACTTTTGCTGCCTGTGGGGCATTAGGGATTCTACCAGAACTATGCAATCTTACGTTTAATATGATTGGTGGATAACAAACGTAGCTACACAACATAGCTTGTAGCTGTAATGAAAGTACACCTTAAGAACCACCGTGTTCGAAATACAAATGAACAAACTACAGCAATCAAACAGGCGGCACCACCAATTAGTAGGAGCATGGGTGCGCAAACGCAACGCACCAACACATGCAAATCGTTTATTGGAGCGACAATCAGATCGCGACCAAACCGGTCAACCGAACATTCATACGGTCATTGACTTCTACTGTCAAGCAATTAGTGTTTCCAGAAAAAGTAAGAAATTCTATTTTAGACGCACATAATATATTTGGTATAGTTTTAGTTTACTAATTTTGATATGATATACAGTAAACAATGCCTCCACAACACACGCCAACTTCACCCGCATGAGTCTCCTGACACTTCGTCAACCAAACTTGAGCGGGTAAACTTGTTCAAATATTCCGAGGACGAACAACAATCAAATATTAACGAATTTGCAAGTAGGCAGTAGGCACTTATCTTCTTACCTTGCTCGAGTGAATGAATATACAAAGTTCGGTGATAACACCGGTCCCAGACGGCTCCCCATAGCTGTGCCATAGAGGTTGACGCACGTCCAAATTTATAATCCAATTTTACGGGATGAATGGCACCTTTCGAAACTTTTATAATTTAACGCTCAGAAACATGAAAAAACCTATTGTAACATTTCTCTTGAGAATATTTGTTACAAAAATGAAAAGATATTTACACTAGCAATTTTTATCATTTACATCACGATACATTTCGTGGTCTCTAGTCATAAATAGGTTAAATAAAATAAATTAACAAAAACTAACAGCTGCTCACTTAAAAGGGTAATGAGCTAAACTATAATAGTGCAATGCACCTGCTGTTCCATTTTTTTTACTAGTATGCCGCTTAGGCAATTCAAATGGTTAGCTACAAAAATAAACATGAATTAACCTTGTTTGCGCTCCATACAAATGTTTAACTTTGAAGAGCCACTACTCGCAAAGAGTTATGGCACGCTGTGGTAATATTAAAGCTGAATTTATTGACGATTTGTCCCACATAGTACAGGTAGCGGTTATTTATTAATGCAGGCAATTTAAGAGCCCCTCATAAAGAGGCACTTCATCATCATATCATCAAGTAGCGCAAATAGCCACGGACCCCATGCGCTGCCAAGGCCGAGGGACCAACCACAATGGATCATTTCCGCGAGTTGACGCCTCGTAATATGAAACAGAGGACGTATTGGTCTTATTCTAAGGGCACCCCAGGGGAAGTAATAACCGTTACCAGTTACTATAAAAATAACTCTTAATTTACTTGCGACAACGTGTGAACCTCTATATTCTTAGAGCAGCATGATCCCTTTTCTGTCACGATTGAATCTGATTTCTTTCTAAACACTATTAAGTTACATTACACCATTAATATCAAGCCCGGTACAAAAGGTTTCCAATAAAAGCGGATTGGTTGGAGGCCGGAGGGATTGTGGGGGTATGTTAGTGTCGACGGTCGACCGCGATGAAGTTTTTCGCCGTGCCTCCGTCAACTCAAACAAAGAAGCGGAACAAAGCTGTGAGAGTGGCCTTTGTATGGAATACAGACATGTTGAGTACGACGCCACTTAGCTCTGACATCGGCAGCGACACCGACCCCTTCTCATAAAATAACTTCATCTATTTATGAAATAGTTCATTGAATTTTTCTTGCGAATGTGGGTCACATTAAGGAATATTAATAAAATAGACTATTTAATCGATAATCGATAAACCCCGAGCGGAGCAGTGAATCGTGTTATTAATATTGATCACGGTAAGCCAAAGGACTTTATTATTAGCCTCGGAATATTAAAGAAGCCTGGCCCGATGCAGCGCGGGAACGAGCCGCGCTCGTCGGTGGCATTTTATTGGCCAGGCCTAATTGCCCCAGTCCCGCATTAACCCGCGGCCTAGAGGTTTATCATTACCTCGGGTAGGTACGTACTTTATGAATTATGATACAGCACTGCAAATATTTATTATCGTATTAGTAGGCAAAGTTGATCCCTTGCTGGTTTACGGTCTCTCTGGCCAAATTAGAAAATTGAAAAATACAGATAGGCATCTGCATATTTTCCTTTGTTTCACATTTCTATTAATAATGTATTAAGATTAAGTATAGATGGATTTATAACTTGTAAATGTTGCGGAAAAACTCCCGAATTTCAATTTTCCGAGCGAACAGTCAGCTGTGTCCGGTAATCCGGAATTTATGTCAGCTTTTAGGGACGGACGCTCGACGCCTTTCAATCACCTGCACGACAAACACGAAAAAAGCGAAATGGGAATCATTCCCAGTGTGTACCAAAGATGTGACGACAGTTGTGTAAACTCGCTTACAGAACACTATTCTAATACATCCACTATATGAAAGTGTTCCAAGACAAACCAGCCTCATAAGGAAACAGCAATGCAATTTTACCATACGTAACACTATAAGAAAAACTTGCTCGTAAATCATTACATAAACTGTAGCTCCCAGTAAATCTTACGTATTGGTTAACGCTTTTGCTATATAAAGTTCGGTGTACACGGAAGCGTAATGGTCAAATATTGGTTAGATATTACATCACGGTACAACTTGTTAAGCTGAGCGCATCGGCCGAATGACGCATCTCTCCTGCGGCTTATTTAACTGAATTTATAGCAGCTGCAAGGTCGAGAAAGGATAACGAACCCAATTCAGTATCATACCAAACAGGTACGTCTGGAGTCCCGATATCTTATTAGTGACCATTAACGTACGAAAACAGCAATCGGACGCAACCCACTCATTTACAATACTGATGCTCGACGTTGAACGTGGAATATGTTCAATTAAAAGCGATGACCACTCGTGACCCCGATAGTAAATTGAACTCAGAGATTGAACTAGCAAACGGAGCAAAAAAGCGTTTCTGTTCAAGCGAAATAGACACGGCCGTATGTAATTTAACTTAGGATTAATTGAAACGCCGCGAGCTAGTATTTTCTACTGATTTCCAGAGTGGAGCAAAAAGAGGATTAAATAGGTAAGTACATTATGGTCGTTAAACTTAAGGCTTTTTACTAACTTAAGGTGTAAAGTAAATAAATTGCTTCACAGATTGTAAAATAACTGATTTATTTTAGTACTTGTTAGTTAAAGTTTCCCAAAATTGACAACTTTTTCAATCAGAATAATATATTATATCAATTCAAACAAATATACATTAAACTCCACTCCAAACTCATTTGAATGATAAATGTAGTGTTAAGTTTCATTTAAATTGTTTTAAAATTGTGATTTAGAGGTAAAAATGTAATAAAATTTAAATTTATCCAGTCTCGCCTTGCAATGAGTTCGGGATTTCCATGCAGGTAAATCCCGTTGAAAGCCTTTTGTATTCAGTATGCGAGGATACACTGCAGTGCCACGTTTACAAAGATAAAAAGTTGCAACAATAAAAATAAACGTTGCTTCAAACTCTTGAAATACCATAAAGTAATACAAACAACTATAAACCCACAAAATAAACAGTGATTGAGTAATCACCACTTAACAAACTACTTAAGTTAACCACCATAATGAGGTGCATAACAAACCTTAAACGAAACAAGTTTAAGTTAGTTTTTATTAGTCCATAATATTCAATTAAGCTGGTCGACTAGTCAGCAATGGAATAACAGAGCTCGGGCGTGGTGTTTAAGTTATTAGGGAAGCCTCGACGCTACGGCACGTAATAAGATTAGCTGCCAACCGTAACTGCGTTTGGTATACGTAGGCGCTATGATTGAGAACTGGCAAGATTATTACGGGTTCCCGATCAAGTTTCCTCATGACCCATTAATGATTGCTTCTAAATCCAATTGCCAACTGCATTCGTAACATCAAATGTAAATCGACAGTTATAATGCTAAATCACGAAACAGCAATTCAATTCCAATTTAACTATTCCAAACATCTCAAGAGCAGTTCCATTAATCGACTAGTTCAAATGCAATTTGCTGTTGTTGTTACCAAATCTATGTCCGGAAATTGTGAAAAGAATCGTAGTATTCACCGATGTAATTTCAGAGTGAAGTCCACTCACAAAGTGGACACCATTAGGGAGGTTAGTGCAAATCTTGGTATCTGTCAATACCGACCTCACTTGTCAATGTTGTCATCCTATTTCAACACAGCAAATAACTTTGGAAAACAGTAAACAACCGAGGGCCTTCCTCGGTTGTGGACTACCGCTATGCTATGACGTATGTTGGAAGCATGTTTTTAGATATCTACGTAATGCATTTAAGGGGATATACAAATATTGCTATCTAGCAATATTGCTATCTAGAGTATCTACTCTATTTAACTGCTATGTTGTTCATACTCTTAAAGATCCCACCCTCACCACACAACAACAGAATATTCCATTATTTTGGTTCGTTGCCTACACGTTACCGCAGAAACTATAATAATCGTGTTATCGCCCCAGATGTCAACACGTCACCGACTAACCCTAGCTGTCAATTTATGACCTGTTTTACTAGGAAATGTCCGCTCGTACGTTATTACAGGATAAACCTTGGACAACATGGTTATTAACCGACAGAACTCCACCAATATGTCCAGAGCGGAGATTTTTGTTATGAAAAAAACAAAGAATAGACACATGTTAAAGCAAATTTAACTACCAAATCCCAAAGCCGAGCTTTAATTTTGAATCAGACAGTCAATCATATTTGCCCTACAGTGGGATCTTACAAGCTCTTATATAACCTGTTTATTTTTTTAATGACAAGTGTAGAACAACCGTTATAGAATAATCAAATTCCTCAAAACTCGTTTATCTAAAATCACGAAAGATGGCTCGCATCGCTAAAGGCACTAATAACGTTGAATGGTGCAGTGGACTAACTAGTTTAGAGCTCCACCGTCCGATTTAAACCAGTCAGTCATGTGAGGAATAATTCAATGCAAGCTGTTTGAATAAAGGTCAGATTTCTACAACAATACATTGGTATTGTAGATATCGGTCTAACATGCATCAATGACATGGAAATGTCTTGTTTACAAATATACAATCGATGAATATATTGTGGGCTTACATTTTATATAAATGTATGTAGATAATCAATCAGAGATTAAAAACCCATTGCGTAGATGATAAAAGAAAAATCTTTGCTGTGCAAAAAATGCTCCGTAATTGCGGGTTTTTTAGTCAGTGAGTAACATGAATACGAATCATCATATCGATGTTTTTGTAGAACAAATTTAAGTAGGTATTTATAATGAGTAATAACATTTGATGAAGAACGAATGGCAACCGAGCAAAACGTCCAACGAGCCCTAAAGTAATAAAGAGGATGAATCCTACGAACCATAAGAATGCAATATAATGAGGATTATCAAATAACATGATTCGTTTGGCATACAGTGGGTATCTCGTTTAATGCTAACGGCATTCGACCGGACAGTCCGGGAGGTCGTTAGCATTCATCGTGCCAAGTCCATCCTGGACTCGGTTTTATGAGGATTATTACATTGTAACGCTCAGGGGGGAATAACAATAAAGATTATGATACGCGGACTAACTGTCTTTACACATGAATAGCGCGAGAATATCAATAGCGCCGATGTACGAGCTGTAGTTCAACCTAAACCACAGTAAATCAATTTGAGAACATTTAGCACATGGACGTTAAGATAACCTTGTCATATTACGCATTCCATAGCTATGCGAGCGAATGTTTATGTATGTACGAATAATATAAAAGTTAACACAGTAATAAATAGAATACATTCCAAACGGCAGCTTGTGGCGAATTGTCAGAAACAACCACTGCACCACGGCCGGTTTCAGACGGCTCGAGAATCCAGAGTCAGGGCCACAGAACTATGACTTGCTTTCACCGACGGACCGGAATGGACGTTCGAGGGACGACTGACGTCACCCGTGTACATCGGGGATGGAAATATTGAAGAGCATAACACTGCGAATACCGCTCAAAGAAAGCTCAGCACAATTTTCAACACCCCCAAAGTCACTTACGATGTTGTTGCCACTTGTCTTATAGTCGACTGTCTCAGCCCATTTTGTGGGCATCGAGCCACAATGCAACATTCATATTGCTAAAATTCAACCATAAATCACGTTATGGATAATTAAGCACAATTTAATCCATTACCACGCCCTCCGTCAATGATTTGTCATAATAAACAGAGATTCTAAAGGAGTTACGTCATAGAGAATGATTTAATCACGATAACCAAGATACTTCAAACGGAAAACAAATAGCTATGAATGTTCCATCATAATATTACAAACAAATCATCATTAAGGTTTTCTTAACAAATAAATCAAAAATCTGATTTGATGAATAGTCCGGCAATGGCAGCAAAAAATAAGACGTTTTATATTGTGAACCTCGATTCCTATTGAGAACCACTCAAACGAGAGGGGAGGAAAAATATTTAAAAAATCAGTAAAAGCTGTTAAAATTACGTCGCTATAAATTACAACAAACCTGAAGATCGTAATAGCTGTAATACCATTAATATATGTTGACACTTTGATGAATGAGATTTTTATTTACAAACGACTCAGCCCATTGTGTTGTGATGGATAATGGCTTGACGTCACTCAAGTTAAAGGTTATCAATTTATAGGCGATACTGTACTGATAGCTTCCTTCAGAGCATGCCATTCTATGTAAGTACTAAAAAGTAAACAGTAAGACAAGTAAAGTTAAAAAGTTATTAACTACAAGTTGTTAGAATAACGAAGCTTCTTTTATATGAGTTAGCCAACAAGACGAAGTATCTTCATCTCGAATCTAATCTAAGTCGTTTTAAAACTTTTAAAATCACATTACTGAAGCCACTCCTCCGAGACAGTATCTATTTCCAGACAGGTCCAGTCCAGGGTTCAAATAAAAGTGTTATTGAACTCAAATTACTTTCAAGGGATACCTACGTTTAGTTAGTATACAATGATAATTTATTAATTGCCCAATCAGAACATTAACGAAACTAAGTATGTATTATTAAGCAGATAACAATTTTACCTTAATAAAAATTTACATAAAAAAAAACCTATAACGCATAGAAAATTATGAAGATAAAACTGCAATAGGTACAAATATTAAATCTCAAGTTCAATCGAGTTAAACGAGAGTTCAGTAGCAGCTGAATATGTCAAATTGCAAACTTTAGGAACTTGACCTTCCAAGTTCAGAGCGGGCCCCCTCCCCCCGGCCGCCCGCCGCCGAGCCCGCATTGCAGGCAAACTGAAGGACAACTCGAAATAAGAACGAGATACCACACCACACCGCACCGCACTCTTCATTCAACTTACTTCAGATTTAAATCAAACACAGCGACCATGTCAACGACCTTACAACAAGCCATCCCTTCAAGTGGTACATCTAACAACCATCAAATAATAATCTATATGGCAATTGGCAACCCCAAACTAGCATACTACATGAGACAATTGGCTATTCCGCTACGAGCGTTATGGAGCTGTGAGGAGCATCAGTAAGATTCCGAGAGCCTTGACTTAGGACGTTACTCATGCGGAGGTCAAGGTGTCCGTAATGCGCTTAAGGTTTGCCGTCGATAGCACTTTATAGTCATCGTGCGGCCCTGAGTGGCCATTTCCAACCCCGAAATAAATTAATTGACTAAGCCAGGTATTATGGAAATAGTAAGCAGATTATTGGATTGGGATAATACTACGACTAATTGTATTATTTACGCGCCAAATGATAATGTAAATGTAAAGATTCTCGACATTTTTACAAAAGGCCAACAACATACGAATGAGTCACCGCGTCCTTCACCTCTACTCGTCCGTTCTGACATCCGCATTCACAATTTTACCCGCTAAAAACCCTCTTGCAATAGCCGAGGCAGCTTATTCACGTCACATTTAAATTCATTCATAGCAGTGACGCAAATGCTGCCATTTGCAAACGAGGGTTTTTTGCATTTTACTGGGAGTGCACTTAATGTGAAACGTCGAAACGTCTCGATTTACAACGCAGAGATTAGAAAAGATTTCTTATTTTGGTTAGCACGATTAAATTACACCACGAACACGGCCAATTCCAAAGAGAATTAAAAGAAGTAGTCGTACATAAAATAAAACTAGCTATATGAGCCGTCGAATAACTCGAATTGCTGAGAGTGCGGCTAATCACGCCACACAGCAGGCTACTAAATTACTACTTTCGCTTTACTACCGCAATTAATGAAATTCAAGGGGTAGAAATAGTGAGATAAATGGGGCATACGTTGCAACTTGAAGCCAGTTTTCTTGAAAACAATTCTATAAACATATGGTTTGTTATTCGTTACTGCGGTAGAAGTTAGTGTACGAGGGCTATTTCTAACTAGTCCAAGTTCGTATGAATGAGTTAATTGAATTGAGAGCATCAAAACCCGTGGTCAGTGACACAACGTATCGTAGCCTGTCGTAGGTCCACGTTCCTCACGTCACGCACTTGTATTTACATAACCAAGCAATTACCCTAGTTAAATTATACGGTTTATTTTCAGACATTTACAAGTTCTCAAACAATTAAATGAAAACATAAAATATGTGGGTCAGAATGTAAATTAAACAAATTGGCAATTTTGCACGTTTCCCTCAGTACCTAAATCAAAGGCGCCACATGTAAATTATACCAATCAATCAACACATTTCAAGTGTGTCTGTACCATACAACCGCGTTAACAATATCCACAAATATAAATCAGACTGATTCCGCAACTTTTGCTGCGGTCTGTTTGAAATGCTAAATTAAATCGTGAAAGCGAAAAACATGAAATTGGGATTTCAAACATTTCAAAACAAAGGTTATGTTTCAGTCGCGGTTGTCTGTGTGGTTGTGTTTGGAGATATACAATCTGTACATAAGGCGGTATTCAGCTATTACCTGCTGTCAGTACTGATGTCGCGCGTCCGAAGCTATCGCTGTAAAAACCGTGAAGCCATTCCTTTATTCCGGTTGTTCCTTCTCTGAAGGCACGCATAATTTTCCTAGCGATAGCCAAGACCGACCGACGTCAGTTAAGTACAGCACGTCAGGAAAGCACAAAATATTGCTTTACATTTACGAGTACGCCAGTCGGGCGGTATACACACATCCGTACGAACATTGCATCGTATTTTGCAAGGCACGCATAACAACAATGTTTGAAAGTGTGTCAAGATTGCACTACGCAACCCGCAGTCAAAGTGATACGCTAAGTGGGATATGCAACAATAAACCTGGATTTAGAGCACGTAGATCAGTTTATTGTGCTAAAAATATCATAAACGACAAATAACTTTATGAGCTCAAGTTACAAAGTAGAATTTATCAATAACAGACTTTATAAACATTAGTCTGGAGAATAAACAAGACAAAATACCGCGTTTAATCAAGGACTGTATGTTTGTCAGCATAGGTACAAGCCAATACGTAAGCACATTAATATAAAATGGTCCGGAGCGGGGAACAATAAAAATGCAAATCGATCATAACGGGGCAGACATTATTGTCTGGCTCGAAAACATCTATACAGCTACCTCGACGGGTACCATGGAGGATGATACGCAGTTTGCCACACAACATAACAATATAGCACAACTACTAATACCGAACATCCGTATACAAAAAACGTATTATAACTAATACCCGCCCACAAACTTACTCATCGCAGTACCAAAATCGAACGTAAATAATGGCAATGAGTCCTGAAAGTGATTAATGACTACAAGTTTCGTGTTAACGTACTAGTATTGTGATTCATAGACGCTATTTTTGGAATAGAGCTTACACGCAAATAAGGCGTTATCATCAACAGAATAGTTAGTAATATATCTTCCCAACATTGTAACATGCACTTCTGTGATAAATAAACGAGTGTGCAAAGGCGTCGGTTGGTGTAACTACTAATTATGTTGCTATAAATTATTTAAACCGTCATTGAAACTGTGAAAGCACGTTGAGTTGAGAGATAAACTGCAGACGTTTATTACCAAAAGTAAACGTAGCTCGAGGAAATGTAAGATGCTTTGAATGGAAGTGCTACAAGATTGTAGTATTAAAGGTGACCGGTTCCGTAGTTATGCCCTGATCTCGGGTTGACCCCAAAGTATTCGTGACAGGCTTCGTTTTAACTACATTGAGGCAAATCACGCAAACGAATTACGCGATCGGGTGAACGTTCCGTGGCAATTCCGATACAAATTTCGTGACATTCAAACAGCATTAGACTTGCGTAATTATCATTGGTTAAGATTTAACCATATCTCAATGGAACAACAGATTTTGCATTGTAAAATGAATTAGCAAGAAATTGCATGTAAATTGCATAGAGAAATCTTATTTCATGCAGTCACGACACTATCTGTATCCTATTACCTAGACCTGCAAATAATGTACCAAGGGCATACAATTACAAAAGATATTATTACAAAAGAGAGGACAACTGCAATTCCGCAAAATTGTGGGTAATAAGCAACCCAAGTGTTTCATGTGAGCGAGGGTTTCTGATATTTCATCAGTGCGATGCGACAATAATACGATACTACACAACGCAGCAAACTGGTGTGTCCGCGCCGCACTGAATACCGGCAATAACGTGGTGCAACGCAATACCCATTCAATAAAAAACTTGATACGGCTGATCTATAGAAAATTACTTCTTACAACATTCACCAAGACCAATCGAATCTGGTCTTTCGCAAATGTTTCTTGAAACAGCAAAGTAAAAACAGACAGGACATGATGGATTCTGAATGGTACAATGCCATCTCCTGTTAATAGGGTATATTACATAAACTTGATCTTGCGAGACTAGGAGATAAGAAAAAAGGTCTATTTCGCAGACAATGATTGATGCCACCTAGCCGTAGGGTGGCCGTAATAATATATTCCGCGAGATTTATCTGACGTATGTTTCAATATGAAATGCGAACATGCGACTATCGGGCATCATAATAAAGTATAATATCAAGTTCAATTTGTTGTCTCCGTAATTACTTTATGGTTATTTATGTATGAAATTGATTATCAAGTTGAAGGTATTTAAGGCTAGATTATTTTGCATAGCGAAGTGCCTAGTTTTGGCCAAACAAAGAATTTACGTTCTAAGCTTACCTTTAAGTATGATCCGTAATATTTGGTGACGTATGGACTGTCACACTGCGACAGCACCATGATTTCCTGTTGTATGTCTTCGATTTCATCTTCAGCCTCTTCCAAATCAATTATTTTAATGGCAACTACTTGCTGGGTTCTGTTGTCGACACCCTTGAACACTTCGCCGAATGAACCTTTGCCGATCTTCTCTTGTTTTGTGAAGATCAGCTCAGGGTCGACCTTCTGCGAAAGAAAACAAAAGAATATGAAGTGACAAGTACGAAAAACATAAAACCCAACTACCTAGGTACATTCTAAAGATACGTTCAATACATGTCTATTAAGAAACCCATTACAATTTCAAAAATAAATGATTACGTGCGAAGAGATGGGAAGGAGGAAATAACAGCAAGAGTGAATCGTTGCTCGTACCTTATTTATACGCAAATAGATCATTCAAAGCGATGATTGATTATTCATAACGGAGATATACAATATTCGCGCACACGACCGACGCAGATAATCGAGTGGTTTTTAAAACGTTTTGAACTTTTATTAAAAAAATAACCACTGTAACAATTTTCAATTCACAATTTGAAGAAAAGTGAAAATTATAGGTAGCCGTGGCAATGATGGTAACAAAATAAAAATATGAATATAAAATCGAGGCACTAACTGATTCGAATATTTTGGAGCCAAGGACAAAACAAAATTAATTTCAGTACCCATTATAATTAATTAATTGTTAATTAGCCCAGTGACAATGAACGCTAATTAAAGTAAAAATCGTGTTTTATCGTCTAAATTAGGGCAACTGACATGGCAAATGGCAATGAAAAAACAAAACACCTAACTATAGTCGTTACAGTACTTACTTATCACGAACATATCGGCATTGGTATGCGATACTGATAATTAAAAGATAAACACTACCTATTAGAAAAACATGATGATATAGTACTAAGATATAAAACCAGATGAGTATACTGTACTTAATTTTAAAAAATATCAAATGACGTATGACGATAATTTTTCGTAAATAGACGATTATTTCCAAAAAAGCGGCCAAGTGCGAGTCGGACTCGCCCATGAAGGGTTCCGTAGCAGCGAGTAACATAATAAAGAAGTTCTTGAAATAAATGTTTTTTTATTTACATTTGAGTTATTGAATGAATAATCAGTATTTTTTTGCGGTTTACGATTTATGTCGTAAAAAAAAAACTACTAACTAGACCTCGTTCAAACCAATTTTCGGTGTTAGATTACATTGTTATGTACATCATATATTTTTTTTAGTTTTATCATTCTCTTATTTTAGAAGTTACAGGGGGGGGGGACACACATTTTACCACTTTGGAAGAGTCTCTCGCGCAAACTATTCAGTTTAGAAAAAAATGATATTAGAAACCTCAATACCATTTTTGAAGACCTATCCATAGATACCCCACACGTATGGGTTTGATGAAAAAAAAAAATTTTTTTTTCATTTCTAAGTATGGGAGACCCCCCTAAAATTTTATTTTTTTTCTATTTTAGTGTGAAAATATTAATGCGGTTCACAGAATACATCTACACACTAAGTTTCAACAACATAGCTCTTATAGTTTCGGAGAAAAAAGGCTGTGACATACGGACAGACGGACAGACAGACATGACGAATCTATAAGGGTTCCGTTTTTGCCATTTGGCTACGGAACCCTAAAAAGGTGATAATTGTGAGTTGACTTTTGCCATTTGGGTTTGGGTTTGGCATTGCTATTAAGGAGTCAAGGTAAGGCTCCGGGACAAGGTTCACTGAATACCAGACAAGAGTCGAATACGTGAAAATTTAACGAAACAGAGGCTGCATTCTTAGCAACTAAAATAGAATTGAATGTGCTTGGAAAACGCGATGGGAAATATTTATGTTTTCAAGACTTTAAGTAAAGACTTGAGAAATATTCAACCAAGTTTTTTTTACAAAAATAGTTGTTTGAAGAGTAATATAATAACTAAGTTCATTGTAAAACAGCTGCTCCAAGTAAATACATCTTAGTATCTTACAAAGATACTATTTAACAGAGAACTTCAAAGAAACCTAGGCACGTACTGCAAAGTGAATGCAAAATGAAGGCGAAAACGTAAATCTAGTTGTGAGCGAAAGCAAGGTAGGTAGTTTATTCGGAGTAGAGCGATGAGTGCACCACGTGGTTGAGATAATCCGGGTGAAGGCACGAGCCGGGCTGAGACGTGACCTGACTGCCAATGAGAACAGCCACCGTGCATATAGAAACACTAATCACACTTACAAAATGACGTCAAAACGCCACCGCTAATGAAGGTAATCACATAAATTCTTAAAGCAAATAAATAAAAATACTATCTCTAAAATTAGATACTAATAAATGTGTGTAAAATGTAGGGGCAACATAATCTTAGCTGGAATTCTAAGTCAAAGTCCTTTACTTAGCCGAGGCAAATCAAATCACTTAGATCCAAAAAGTAGTTGACTTAATGAAAAGGTGCCAGCGTTGGCGGGTAACATCATTATTTCTGTTAAAATGCCACCCTTGGAGGGGCCTGAATAGGGGATGATAAACCGAAAGGTTCGGTGCTGTGCCGGTACAAAAAGGCTTATAGCCTTCGCTGTCCAATTTCGTAGGAAACCGTAAAAATGTGAAGACATTTCGGAGATGATGTAAAAAAATAATGAAGTTACGATCGAATGACAAAATCACTGCAAATATCAATTTACAGACTGTCAAAGACGTCCGTAATCCGTTTCATTAATTGATAAGTATCGTACCTAAACCAGCGGCTGTGCCACCACACAATGACAATATTTCAGTCTCAATTAAAAGATAAAACTTCAATCTGATTAATTAAATTAAGTTGTTGATGGCACCAAACTCATCACAACTTTAGTATTTAGCGGTGGATGAAAACCTTTTAAAAGATTAAAATTAAGTATGCGAAAAGTTTCTCCGCAAATTAAACTTATTTTGGATAAAAATAAATACTTGATAAATAAACTTTTTAACGAGGCCCACCGACAATATAATGGATCAATAAATGTACGTATTATAATTCATAGTACGTAAGTATTTAAATTTAGCTGTACGATAAACAATTTCTTATCGTTACAGCTAAAATTGTGTATAACGAAATCAAAATATCTACATATAACATTAATATTATTCACACTAACTACCACCGTGACGTGAATTTAAATTACCTTGGCAATTTACCATGGGAATTTGTCATTACCAAAGTTACCGAAGCTATAATAATGTTTTGTTACCAGTTGTGTAACGAAAACCGTTTATGTGTGGACAAACGATACGAGAGAAACATTTAATAATTCAAGTGCATGTCTATTGCCTACAAGCCGGACGGACAGTTACCTTTGTGTCAATGCACAAGTACCGTAAAGAGAACAACCTCGGTTACGACTTTACAAGTAAATTTGCTATTCATTAGATACTACCCAATATAGATAAGTCTTACACAGCCGCGCTATAAAAGGGCTATCGAGTGCGTCCGGCAAACATTGCTTTTTCATCGGACCTTCCCAAGAGTTACGCAAACAATAATAAACATTAAAAGTGTTACTAGCACTTTAATGATTTAACGATTTCGTTTTACATATATTTAAAAATGTATAGTAGTAGTGTCTAATGTGTGGTTAACAATATTTTTGGCGCCTATATTTTATTTTGCGGAAAACCGATGTAGGATACCGAATTACCGAGGCTTTTTATTTGTCGGCAAAAAATATACATCACACACTTCAATACATATTGAATATAGTGTCTAGACTAGCCAGGAAGAGCAGGCAGTGTCAGATGACACGTTACCCGACACGCATTGCTATAGTAACATCAGGAAATAGTTTACACCGCCACCGACCAACCAATAGGATCACTTTACGGATAGCACTTAGGGCATCCCACTAGCAGCATTGAAAGGAAACAATATGCACTTATTAGAATTACAGTTTATAATTGAAGAAAACAGGTTAAGTGTACTGGTACCTGTTTATACTTGTTTATGTTTATACTTCCAGACTCCACTAAAGCGAAATGCTATTTAAAGTCTATATTAAACGAACGTCAAAATTAGATGTCATCATTTCCATATAAATACTTCAATGATATTACAACGTTATGTTTGAATAGTTGGCATCAATAGTTTTAAAAACACTTCACAGTACGTAGGTGGAGGTAGAGCCTTATTGATTAGTGCAACTTACATTAGTACCCGCGTGTCTGGTTTGCGATGGTCGCACAGGTGCTGGTCGAGCGGGTTGTGGAGGCACCTTTAACTGTCTCCGATCGAACGATGAAACATGGCTGCCCGACCAACCCCACCGGCCGGGCCCGTTACTCCCATGCGGAAGAGAATACGAGGATTGCGGTCGCAAGTGCCTCGAACTAGGACCAGATAATATCGGCCCACCAGGCCCGCCCTGCGGAATCGGTATCCCTGGGCCTTGCACGTAATGATAGTGCGGCGGATTCGACACAGCAGCACCCCACATGTTACAAACACTACTTCGACCACAACACGTCACAACACAAATCACTTCATTACACCAATTACAGTCAATCACTGACAACAATCGATATTCTATTAGAGTACCTCATCGCAGGCTTATCTCTAGAACAGTGATAAACAATAAATAACCAATCGACGCGGTCCATATTTTTCACAGATTGAAGATAACGCAAATTTCAAATGTTCCATCGACTACCAGCCAGCAGCAAGCAATCCAGGCCACTGTGCGTAATGGAAAGACACTTCGAAAGCCACCGTCACCGGACGCAATTGCGACGCGTAGAGAATTAATTCGAGTTTGATGGTCAATTGTTTTACCAAAAAAGGTTTGTAAATGAACTTGAGGCTATTTAATGCAAGAGACAATTTAGTTCAATGTCGGTCAAAATAGAAAATGATCCTAGTTTGGAATTGAAACAAGTTATTACATACAATACCAAAGATCTTAAAGGTACACTCTTCCATATAAAACTGTATAATTCATAATTCACGGAAACATAAAGGGCAAGAATCACAATACAATATAAGTTCACATCACTGAATAGGCACAATTCAATGGCAACTTTGATCCCATGTATGTAACGATACCGTGGTCACTTGCACACAATTTCCGCACCAGTGCGCAGGTACCTCAAGAGAAATCAGTTTCCCGACACGAGTTATCCATCATGATGGATGGCGTGTGAGTATCGACACATTTGAATGTAGACTGTTTGCGTGGTGCGAGCGGCTGTCGAGCGTACCACACCAGCCGTCCTGGCGATTGCATTATGATTTTTTCGCAAGGGAGAGCGGGGGTGAAGCGAGCGTGCGGGCGGCGCGCGCGCAGCGGACCGTGCAGCAGGCGCTGCTTCGGCGGCTCCAGCTCCGCAACGCAACGCACCGAGCGAAACTCGACCAACCATTCATTACGCCGACTGCCACTGCCACTAACGCAACATACCACAACTGTGACCATATTCTCTCCTTTATCAACATTAAAATAACATTTACTACAGAAAAAATGTTGTTGCCACATTAAACACCTCGAAATAATGACTCATAATATTGCAATTGAGTCGAGACAAAAGCTACTTACAGAACTATAGCTGAGCCGCAAGTCAAATATGAGTTTAGTCAACTCACAATAAGAAACATTAGTATTCAGCCAGCAGACAGCGGGCCATAGCATCGGGTGGACTGCCTCGAGGAGTCACCGTCCGCGAGTTCGTGCACGGAATACGAACCCTCGTGGGCCATACAAGCATTCCGTGCATTTACGGCACTGCTACGCATCACCATAAATGTTCGACATTAGGCAATGCGGCCCACATACATTATTTGGTTTACGGTCCGTTAGGTCTTTTTGTGGGATATGTCATATCTTTCATAGCATCGATATAACAGAACTGCACAAAAAATGATCTCAATAATAAAGAGCAAAAACTGGTTTGGTTTTTGTTGATGATAAAAACTGACTGAGCAACAGGTGTTGTTAAGTGGGTTTCACACAGGAAGACTTTTGGGTATGTATAAAAACAATTGATAGCGACATGACTTGATCACCAGCAACATTCCTAAAAGCATACCTAGTTTTACTTTGGGAGCTTCGGGGCGACTTTTTAAAAATTAAAAATTAATTTAATATTTTAAGACAAGTTTATTATTGAGTAACGTACAAAGGAATGAATTTTAAATCTAACTTAAAGTTCTACTGGGCTCGCAGGCCGCCCACAATGACCGTCTTATCTCTACCGGGTATTCGAGCCAGACGCTCAGTCAGCTATTCTGGTGAATACAACAGGGCCGGACTCAGGTCGCATGACTTCTCCCCCCTGAGATTCGAGATTATCCGAATTTACCTGATTCGGAGAATTTCGAAAGTTACATTTATAACCTAATTTTATTAATCTAATATAAAACATAACTCCTGCAAAAACTGCTATAATGAAATATAACCCAATGGTCCAAACACTGACACTATTGACTCTCACTATTTCACTTTCACTATTGGTATCGAACTTTACGGAATTCGTTATTTCTTGTATGTTATCCAGATTCGTTTCTTCTAATTCTACTGGTTTTCTCTGTTCCGCCTTTATCTCGCTGATGTGCGGTAGGTTTACAGTTGGCAGTTTTTCGTAGTTCAAATTTGTTGTCCGATGAGGGCGTGATTTTAGTGAGTATTTGTCTATTTTCACTTCACATGTATCTTCTGTAGTAACGATGTATGTTCCTTGGATAATCTCTTGGTTTACTTCGTTTTGACAAAAACTGCGAATTATTGTCTTTCCTTCAGAAAATACGATCCATTTATTATTTTGTAAGCGCTGGACAAGGACACCTTCGTATTTGACAGGTATCAACTTACAGGAAGAGATGTTTTTAGCGAATTGCATCAATTCGGAGATGCACGGATCTTCATTTATTTTATCAAGGTAATCTTCGAAACAGACGAAATTGTTGTTATCTGTTCGCTGGCACGGTTTGGCTAGCGGCTCGGAGATAAGTCCTTTCACTATGAGGTAAGGATATTTAGGAAGGATAATGTATGTCATATGATCATGGATAATAGGGATAGGATACAATTTATAGTAAGTATATGTTTCTACTTCATTTAGCTTTATAATTATAATTTGAAAATTGTGTAAAATCATAGAATACACATTAATTATTATATTATTCAAATAATGAATCTTTTCTGTTTCTTTTGCTTTATCTATACCATTCTGAAACTCTTTCATTCTAAGATCAATTTGTATAACATTTTCTCTAATTTTGTGTGTGGTGTTATATAAGTTTTTAACTACTTCGGAGACCAGGGTTGCTTCGGCTAGGACCAGCCACAGGACTGTGCCGATTCTGTGGAGGACGTTTAACATCTTTAATGGGGATCCTAGATACGCGATTCTTTGTTGCTATTGTCACTACATTTCTATCTACTTCACCTATAACTTTACCTTTATCATATCTAGGTTTATCTTTACCTCTTCTTACATTTGTTCCTCTATAAAAGATGTCATCATCTAGTTGAATATTAAAATCGGTCTCACCGCCGCGCTTATTTTGAACATTTTCTTTTAATTGCAACATTTTATCAGTTAAATATTTGTAAAGATATTTAGTTCTTTTCTTATGATCTCGAATAAGTACTTGCATATATTCTTTGTCGAAATTTACGTTAAAGGGGCTTGCTGATTCGGTATGGCCGAATACCACCTCAAAAGGTGTAAAACCTGTTACTGAATGGATACTATGGTTATAGGCTAATACAGCAAAGGTCATAACTGATGAAGCGTCTGTTAACTTTTGCTCGTACTTAGCCAGTCTATATGTCTCTATTATAGTAGAGTGAAATTTCTCAATTAAACCCATTGAATTAGGGTTGTTTGGGGTTCCTAAATGTAACTCTATTTTATAAAAATCTAGAAGTTCCTTAATAAGTGCGTTGTTAAATTCTGATCCTGAATCGGAACTTAGTTTACTTGGGCATCCATAGAAAGAAAAGTATTTGATAAGTGCTCTGACTACTTCTGGGGCAGATTTGTTAGGAATCTCGAAAGCTTGACCAAGTTTACTAAAAGCGTCAATAATTGTTAAAAATGTTTTACTTTCAATTGTGAATAAATCTATAAATATCTCTTGGAAGGGTTTGTTTTGGGTTTGTGTTAATTGAATCTTAGGTTTGAGTGGTTTTCTGTCATATTTTAACTTTTTGCACGGTTCACATGCATTAATGATTGCTGCTACCGTTATGTCCATATTGTGCCAAAAATACGTGCGCTTTATGTGTGTTACAGTCTCTTTGATACCCCGGTGGCAGTTTTTACCTACATGATATTTTTCTACAATTGCTTTCTGTTCGTCCTCATTTTCTACGTAAACTACTCGCTCAGTACATTCTAATATATTAACGGTTCCCTTTTTAAAAAGTGTTAAAACAGCATTAGTAAATTCTAACCTATGCTGTGGGTCTTCGAAATAGATAAAATATTTAATTTTTGTACGAATGTATCTTTTCAAAAAGTCTTTTATTAAATCAGGTCTTTCTAATGGTAAGTGTACTTCCAATATTTTCTGTTTAACATTAGAAATATTTTTAACTGCTATTTGATCTCTGAACCAAGTATATACCAAAATTTGGTTTGGTTTGGTATCTATTGATTCCTTTAATATTGGAATTCCTGTAGAATCCATATTATGTGCAGAGTGTACTGTTTCTGCTCCTACATGTGATTCTGACTCAGAGGCAGTAACAGTTCCGCTTGAAAATTCAGTGATTGGAAAGGGTGAGCGCAAACGTTTGGGGATGCTAACGGTACGCTCAGAGTCCGATGAAAGTGATATGGGTTTTTCCGATTCTGATGAAATAGAAATTGGACTATCTGGCTTTTTCTTTGCTTTTCCTTTCTTTTTACCTAATTTAGTTATTTCTTGTGTAATTTGTTCACAGTGCCTTTGTAATTCTAAGTCTTTTTCATCTACGTTTACTTTTACTGAACTATTATCTTTAGCTCCCTTTCTTAATGCATTGATCTTAACCCTCGACAACGCATCGGCGTTTGTGTTTTGACGTCCGTTTTTATAAATAACGTCATAATTATACTCCGCTAATCTTAATCGCCATCTCGTGATCTTACTATTGGGTTCTTCGAATGAATGAAGCCATGAAAGTGGTCTATGGTCGGTGTAAATTGTGAACTTTTTACCATATAGATACGGGCGGAAATGTTTTATAGCCCAAATTATAGCGAGTGCTTCTTTTTCAATAACGCTATACCTGCTTTCCGCATCGTTAAGTGTTCGCGACGCATATGCCACAGGACGATCACTTCCTACCGATCCTTGTGATAATACCGCGCCAATTGCATAATTGGAGGCATCGGTTGTCAGAATAAATGGCTTATCGAAATCTGGGTATTGTAAAAGGGGTGCGTTTGTTAGTAATTCTTTGCATTTTTCGAATGATTCTATAAACTCTTTATTGATTACTACTTTATGGTTTTTCTTTAGACAAACGGTTAAAGGTCGTGTGAGTTTAGCGAAATCCTTGATAAATTTCCTATAGTACCCTACTAAACCGAGGAAACTTTTAATCTCAGTTTGGGTTTTTGGAAGCGGAAATCTCAGGACTGCATCTATCTTGTCATTGTTAGGTTTTAGCCCATCACGCGTGATTGAGTGTCCTAAGTATAGAACTTCTTTTCTTAAAAACTCGGATTTATCTAGCTGTACTTTTAGATTCACTTTTCTGAGTGTTTCGAATATTTTACGTAGTTTTTCTATGTGTTCCTGAAGACTCTTAGAGAATATAATAATGTCGTCCAGGTATACTAAACAATGTAGCCCTATTAGTATGCGATCCATGGCCCTCTGGAAGGTGGCAGGTGCCGTTTTTAGGCCAAACGGCATGCGTAAAAATTCAAAATGCCCTTTTTGAGTGCTAAACGCGGTTTTCTCCCTATCAGTTTCGTCAATTTCGATCTGATGGTAGCCACTTGCTAAATCTATTGTGCTAAAATAATTAGCGTTTCCTAATTGGTCAAATAAGTCTGATATATTCGGCAATGGGTATTTGTCATCGGTAGTCAAGTCATTTAAACGTCTGTAGTCTATCACCATTCTGTACTTTTTCTCTCCCGAAGCGTCCAGCTTCTTTGGCACAAGATGTACAGGAAAGTTCCAAGGAGAAAAAGACTCTTGGATAACATTTTCACTTAGTAATTTGTCAACTTGTCTATTAATTTCGTCATTTATCTTCTGGGGTTGTCTGTAAGGTCGTATATAGATTGGGTCTTCGTTTTTGGTTCTAATATGGTGCTTTACTTTGTTTGTAAAAGATAAGGGTATTTTATCGCAGTAGAAAATGTCTCTAAATTCGTAACACAAGGCACTGATTGCTTTATTTTCCTCAGTGTTCATGTGTTCAAGTCTTAATTTCTCTAGGTTTTCTATTAAATGGTCATCGATGTCAAGGTCGTTATCAGGTACCGTATTAGCATTAACTTCACATTTATCAGGTGTGTATGGAGTAACTGAAACTAATTTGTTTATTGTAAAACAAACAGGTGTTTCTAAACTGTTTTGTATAAATGTTTCAGCATGACCATTTTTACAATTAACAAGTGCAGAAGGCATTCTAACACCAGGTTCAAATATATGGTAATTAATAATTCCAGTACCATTAGCAAGATTTGTCGGTAAAGTAACTTTAGTCTCGGTACGTGGTTCTAATTCAATTGTAACTTGAGGATTATACACAAAAGGGATTTCAGTATCGCAAGTCTTTAAAATCAAATTTTTCATGTCAATGCTAGCGTTAAGTTGTGATAATAGATCAGATCCTATAAGTCCGTCATAGTCTTTGTCTACTTCGTAAATATAAAATGTGTGTGAAACTATAGATTTAAATGTTTCAGGAAGTGGGGTGTAAATTGCCTCATTATGTAAGCTTCGAGCATGTGTACTTATTACCTCAAATGGAGCTGGGAATTTATATTGGTTATAATATTCATTCGCCTTTTTAGGGCTGATAAAGGAACGAGAGCTGCCTGTATCAATCATAAACTTAGCGTTGATTTCTGGTAAGTAAATGTACGGAAGTTTTGCAACATTTTCGCAATTTAAATTAATCAATTCGGTCGATCTATATCCGAGGCTATCTGGTAAAAATTTTCCACTGTCTCGTTATTTACCTCATGTGTGTATTCCGGTACTCCACAGTTACCGTCATACAGGTAGTCATCTATGACTACGTCCTGCTCGTAATAATCTTGATCCGTCTCATAGGGTGAGTTTACGTGTAACTCGTTATGGTGAGCCTGATTTCGAACTGGTAATGCTGTACGCATAGTAACATCGGTGTCTACCTTTGGTTTATTCTGATGTGTTGGGGGTATCCCGAATTTAAATTGAGTCTGAGGGTTGACATTTGGTCTAAAAGATTGTCCAAACGAAGGTCTATAACCTTGAGGAACTTGTTGGTTCACAAATTTAGGCTGATTAGTAAAACCTTGAGGTCTAAACTGATTATGTTGCATTCCAAATTTGAATTGTTGATTAGGCTGTTGCTGAACATGAGGGCGTATTTGATTCGGTATACCAAATCTGAAACCCTGATTTTGTTGTGAGTTAGTGGTAAAGAATGGTTTAAGACCAAACTTCTCTACATAAGGGTTACTCGTAATAGCTGAAGGCTGTGAAGGGTTTTTATTCATTAAAGGTCTCATTATTCTATTGCGTGACTCGTATTGAAATTTAAAATTGACTTCTTCCAGAACAATCCTGAGGGCATCTTCCAGTGTGTTAGTACCCTTAAGTCTCACTATACGAATAAGATCTTCCGGTAAATTATATAAAAATACATTAAGTGCCATATTGTCGTAAATAGTGATTTTACTTCTCCTAATGTGATCATCGGTGATTAAATTAACTTTTGCCAATAAAGAGCTCTTAACCTGTTGAATTCTGTTACAGAAATCTAGATAAGATTCGTTAGTATTAATTTTTAATGTCTCTAGTTGGATGGCTATACATTCTTCCGAACGCGGATCTCCGAAATGTTGGGTTAATACAGATTTTAATTCGGTCCAGGATTCTATGTCTGGGCGCTCACTAATTAAGTGGGCCGCTTTGCCAATTAATTTGCTCGACACTACATGAAACACATATAAATCCTGCGCCGGATTGTTTTCCCGTCTATAACACCTTATAACATATTCACACTTCTTAATATATAAATTTAGGAGCCTTTCATCTCCATCGAACTTAGGTATAATAGATGAAATTTCTTGTGGAATTGACACCAGTTGTGGTTGAGTCATTTTACAATTTAACTTAAGTTGAAACTTATTAAAATAAAATTGTACACGATGTACGCTATAGATAATTGCCTATTTTCTGTGCAATTACCTTGAAAACCAGTTAACTAATAATTATGAGGTGATTTTAGACCTCTACAATCTAGTTAATTAAATAGGAATAGAATATGAATGAAAAGGAATAGTGAATTTGGACTACTCACAAGCCAGCCATAATCCTCCAGTGGTGATTCCTCTGCAGTTCACTAATATCTTGTTGCCCGTCCCGGAAAACTTATTTTCTTTGGTTCGAGGATACCGAACACAATTTGCCCAAAACCCGATTTTTGGAGTTTTTCACTAAGCAACACGGTTTACACGGTATCCTACCGGCTGCGCCAGTTTTACTTTGGGAGCTTCGGGGCGACTTTTTAAAAATTAAAAATTAATTTAATATTTTAAGACAAGTTTATTATTGAGTAACGTACAAAGGAATGAATTTTAAATCTAACTTAAAGTTCTACTGGGCTCGCAGGCCGCCCACAATGACCGTCTTATCTCTACCGGGTATTCGAGCCAGACGCTCAGTCAGCTATTCTGGTGAATACAACAGGGCCGGACTCAGGTCGCATGACTACCTAAGTTCCGCATTGTTTGTTAATAAATATGAATAACAATTAACTAAAAGAGTCTTAATTAATATATTTACAAGTGGGCGATAATACTGAATATTAATTAACTTCAGTCCTTGCTTGCTAGAATAAATCACAAAGTGAATAAGTTTTGTGAATACGTTTTGATTATATACCCAGCCAAAGTGAGAAACCACTAGATTGTATAAATAAATATCGTACTGTAAAACCAAACCACTCAAAAATTGAGACGAGCGAAGATGTGGATGGCCGAAACAAACTTTAACAATAATTTCCCAACGACAATGAGAGAGGGACCTGTACAAACAGACAAGTAAATAATCCTGAAGGGGTTCCTTTCGGGTACGGAACCAAATGTAAACAAATTCTGTTTTGTATTACATAATTTTGTTAATACTGCAGAATTCCTAGCTACAGTTTGGAAACATTCCTAACATAAATTGTCTGAACGCATTGGTAGCAAATTTATGATTGTGATTTAGTTTTCGGAAGTATAAACTCCGTTCAAAGCATAAGTTCGAGTTGGAATGCTTGGAAATTATCTCTTATTCCGTATTACAAATGGATTCTTTCTTTAGTTCACTTCCATAGGAAAAGAGGCAAAGAAAATTCCTTAGCAAAGAAAGCTTCTGTTCGTTGCTATTGTAAAGTACTATTTAAACAAACAACACAGTTTACGTACGCATAATAATACGGTACGTAAGTGGTAAAAGTAAAATGTGACCACGACAAAAGAGCATCACAGCACAGCTTGTCACACAAAGGCACCATCAACAGATACAGTAAGTCGTCCCAGTTAGTGGACAGTTGGCAGTTAGCATGGCACCTGTGCGCAGCAACAGACACCGAGTTGTAGAGGTACAAAACATCCCATTTGCGTCACATCGGAAACGCATTAAGCGAACCGACGACGCCGTAAGAGCGCAATATCCGACCGGCGCGGCACACAAACTACATCACACACCGGCACACTAATCGAAATTGACTGGAAAAAGTAAAACACACAACATTCAACATTGCGAAAACTCAAACATCAAAATACCAAATGTTTGTATAATACAAACGTTCGTAACAGAAGTCAACTACCGAAATGAAGTAGGCAAAGATTTTAATGCAAATGTAAATTCCTAAAGGCTTTATCATGGATGCAAATTGATTTCAAATGCTCATTTAAGAAGCGGCTATGGAAACAGATTTAATATTCCTTTAGAGGCCAGATATTGAAGATAAGAAGGGTACACGTTTGGGTTAAGTAAATTCGTTCTTTCCCTTCATATATTTAGAGATCCGAGGTAAAATGTAACATTTCGTAAAGGCCAGCGGGGTAAGTAACTATCTACAATTACTCACATTGTTTTATGATACCCACATGTACATTACAAAGGGATACACTGTCAAAAGTGTTTATTACACCGTGAATGTAGTTACGAGTGCCAGCAAAAAGGTTTTATTTTTGTTGAGTTAGAGGACTATTAAAACAATGGAAGTGGAAACTGGATCTGTTACGAACCTCTTTATTGCGCGAATTCTTTGAAATCCGGGCTATGTGAACTTGGCACCCGACTTTTTCAAACTGGACCTTTTTTTGGTTTTTGTGATAGATAATCGTTAGTAGTAGATAGTAGTAGCAATAATTTTGTTTGTAGTAAAATAAAAAAAAAATAAAAAAAATTAAAAAAATTCATCTCCCGACTTTGCAAAAAAATATTTTACTCAATGATTTCCTACTAAGGAAGGCCCCTGGAGGTTTGTAGTGAAAGAATTTTCGCTCAATGTTACATAGAAGCTAAAATAATTCATACCTACTTTACCTAACTTTATATGGGACATTCCGGGATTAAATTACTCAAAGTCTATGGACTTTTGGACTACTACGAATGCTAGAAATGAATGAGAGAGGTCCACAGAGATAAGTAGTGTATGATTTTTCGTTTGTAGTTACTTAAAAGTTGAGAAAAGTACCTACTTTACGAAAAAATATGAAAGTTCCATTCCGGGATGAAATCATTCAAAGTCTATGGACTTTTGGATTACTACGAATGCTAGAAATGAATGATAGAGGCCCACAGAGGTAGGTAGTGAACGAATTTTCGTTTGTAGTTACTTCAAAGTTGAGAAAAGTACCTACTTTATGAAAATATATGAAAGTTCCATACCGGGATGAAATCTTTCAAAGTCTATGGACTTTTGGATTACTACGAATGCTAGAAATGAATGAGAGAGGTCCACAGAGGTAGGTAGTGAACGAATTTTTGTTTGTAGTTACTTAAAAGTTGAGAAAATACCTACTTTACAAAAAATTGTGCAAGTTTGGTCGCGGGATGAAATCACTCAAAGTCTATGGACTTTTGGATTACTACGAATGCTAGAAATGAATGAGAGAGGCCCACAGAGGTAGGTAGTGAACGAATTTTCGTTTGTAGTTACTTCAAAGTTGAGAAAAGTACCTACTTTATGAAAATATATGAAAGTTCCATTCCGGGATGAAATCATTCAAAGTCTATGGACTTTTGGATTACTACGAATGCTAGAAATGAATGAGAGAGGTCCACAGAGGTAGGTAGTGAACGAATTTTCGTTTGTAGTTACTTCAAAGTTGAGAAAAGTACCTACTTTATGAAAAAATATGAAAGTTCCATACCGGGATGAAATCATTCAAAGTCTATGGACTTTTCGATTACTACGAATGCTAGAAATGAATGAGAGAGGTCCACAGAGGTAGGTAGTGAACGAATTTTCGTTTGTAGTTACTAATAAGTTGAGAAAAGTACCTACTTTACGAAAAAATATAAAAGTTCCATTCCGGGATGAAATCATTCAAAGTCTATGGACTTTTGGATTACTACGAATGCTAGAAATGAATGAGAGAGGTCCACAGAGGTAGGTAGTGAACGAATTTTCGTTTGTAGTTACATAAAAGTTGAGAAAAACACCTACTTAATGAAAAAATATGAAAGTTCCATACCGGGATGAAATCATTCAAAGTCTATGGACTTTTGGATTACTACGAATGCTAGAAATGAATGAGTGAGGTCCACAGAGGTAGGTAGTGAACGATTTTTCGTTTGTAGTTACATAAAAGTTGAGAAAATACCTACTTTACAAAAAAATTGTGCAAGTTTGTTTGCGGGATGAAATCACTCAAAGTCTATGGACTTTTGGATTACTACGAATGCTAGAAATGAATGAGAGAGGCCCACAGAGGTAGGTAGTGAACGAATTTTCCTTTGTAGTTACTTCAAAGTTGAGAAAAGTACCTACTTTATGAAAAAATATGAAAGTTCCATACCGGCATGAAATCATTCAAAGTCTATGGACTTTTGGATTACTACGAATGCTAGAAATGAATGAGAGAGGTCCACAGAGGTAGGTAGTGAACGAATTTTCGTTTGTAGTTACATAAAAGTTGAGAAAATACCTACTTTACAAAAAATTGTGCAAGTTTGGTCGCGGGATGAAATCACTCAAAGTCTATGGACTTTTGGATTACTACGAATGCTAGAAATGAATGAGAGAGGTCCACAGAGGTAGGTAGTGAACTATTTTTCGTTTGTAGTTACTTAAAAGTTGAGAAAAGTACCTACTTTATGAAAAAATATGAAAGTTCCATACCGGCATGAAATCATTCAAAGTCTATGGACTTTTGGATTACTACGAATGCTAGAAATGAATGAGAGAGGTCCACAGAGGTAGGTAGTGAACGAATTTTCGTTTGTAGTTACATAAAAGTTGAGAAAATACCTACTTTACAAAAAATTGTGCAAGTTTGGTCGCGGGATGAAATCACTCAAAGTCTATGGACTTTTGGATTACTACGAATGCTAGAAATGAATGAGAGAGGTCCACAGAGGTAGGTAGTGAACTATTTTTCGTTTGTAGTTACTTAAAAGTTGAGAAAAGTACCTACTTTACGAAAAAATATGAAAGTTCCATTCCGGGATGAAATCATTCAAAGTCTATGGACTTTTGGATTACTACGAATGCTAGAAATGCATGAGAGAGGTCCACAGAGGTAGGTAGTGAACGAATTTTTGTTTGTAGTTACATAAAAGTTGAGAAAAGTACCTACTTTACGAAAAAATATGAAAGTTCCATACCGGGATGAAATCATTCAAAGTCTATGGACTTTTGGATTACTACGAATGCTAGAAATGAATGAGAGAGGTCCACAGAGGTAGGTAGTGAACGAATTTTCGTTTGTAGTTACTTCAAAGTTGAGAAAAGTACCTACTTTATGAAAATATATGAAAGTTCCATTACGGGATGAAATCATTCAAAGTCTATGGACTTTTGGATTACTACGAATGCTAGAAATGAATGAGAGAGGTCCACAGAGGTAGGTAGTGAACGAATTTTCGTTTGTAAAGTAGGTATTTTGCAGGTATAGGCATTGCATTCGCGAATATGGGTCCCGGGTCGAGGTCTAGCACCGGGATACAATTTGTTTTCGCCCAGTCACACTCGTTGCAATATATTTCAATTGCAACTGACGGAGTGGTTGGCAATAAATGTTTTTCTATTAAATTGGCCACATTGGCCGTGCAGTCTAAAGCATTGTTTTTAATAACTGCTATATTTTTTAATATATTACAGCGTTCAATGTAAATTTGTGCATTAATCCCTGATTTTGACAATCTGTCAACAAAATTATTTAGGGAACATTTGTGTTCTTGAATCACTTTATTGTATAAAGTGTAGTCGTGGTATGCGGCTGTGGACCTCTCTCATTCATTTCTAGCATTCGTAGTAATCCAAAAGTCCATAGACTTTGAGTGATTTCATCCCGCAAACAAACTTGCACAATTTTTTTGTAAAGTAGGTATTTTCTCAACTTTTATGTAACTACAAACGAAAAATCGTTCACTACCTACCTCTGTGGACCTCTCTCATTCATTTCTCGCATTCGTAGTAATCCAAAAGTCCCTGGACTTTGAGTGATTTAATCCCGCAATCAAACGTGCACAATTTTTTTGTAAAGTAGGTACTTTTTTCAACTTTAAAGTAACTACAAACGAAAATGCGTTCACTACCTACCTCTGTGGACCTCTCTCATTCATTTCTAGCATTCGTAGTAATCCAAAAGTCCATAGACTTTGAATGATTTCATCCCGGAATGGAACTTTCATATTTTTTCGTAAAGTAGGTACTTTTCTCAACTTCGAAGTAACTACAAACGAAAATTCGTGCACTACCTACCTCTGTGGACCTCTCTCATTCATTTCTCGCATTCGTAGTAATCCAAAAGTCCTTGGACTTTGAGTGATTTAATCCCGCAATCAAACTTGCACAATTTTTTTGTAAAGTAGGTACTTTTCTATACTTTTATGTAACTACAAACGAAAACTCGTTCACTACCTACCTCTGTGGACCTCTCTCATTCATTTCTAGCATTCGTAGTAATCCAAAAGTCCATAGACTTTGAATGATTTCATCCCGGAATGGAACTTTTATATTTTTTCGTAAAGTAGGTACTTTTCTCAACTTTTATGTAACTACAAACAAAAAATCGTTCACTACCTACCTCTGTGGAACTCTCTCATTCATTTCTAGCATTCGTAGTAATCCAAAAGTCCATAGACTTTGAATGATTTCATCCCGGTATGGAACTTTCAAATTTTTTCGTAAAGTAGGTACTTTTCTCAACTTTGAAGTTACTACAAACGAAAAATCGTTCACTACCTACCTCTGTGGACTTCTCTCATTCATTTCTAGCATTCGTAGTAATCCAAAAGTCCATAGACTTTGAGTGATTTCATCCCGCAAACAAACTTGCACAATTTTTTTGTAAAGTAGGTATTTTCTCAACTTTTATGTAACTACAAACGAAAAATCGTTCACTACCTACCTCTGTGGACCTCTCTCATTCATTTCTAGCATTCGTAGTAATCCAAAAGTCCATAGACTTTGAATGATTTCATCCCGGAATGGAACTTTCATATTTTTTCGTAAAGTAGGTACTTTTCTCAACTTCGAAGTAACTACAAACGAAAATTCGTGCACTACCTACCTCTGTGGACCTCTCTCATTCATTTCTCGCATTCGTAGTAATCCAAAAGTCCTTGGACTTTGAGTGATTTAATCCCGCAATCAAACTTGCACAATTTTTTTGTAAAGTAGGTACTTTTCTATACTTTTATGTAACTACAAACGAAAATTCGTTCACTACCTACCTCTGTGGACCTCTCTCATTCATTTCTAGCATTCGTAGAAATCCAAAAGTCCATAGACTTTGAATGATTTCATCCCGGTATGGAACTTTCATATTTTTTCATTGAGTAGGTGTTTTTCTCAACTTTTATGTAACTACAAACGAAAACTCGTTCACTACCTACCTCTGTGGACCTCTCTCATTCATTTCTAGCATTCGTAGTAATCCAAAAGTCCATAGACTTTGAATGATTTCATCCCGGAATGGAACTTTTATATTTTTTCGTAAAGTAGGTACTTTTCTCAACTTTTATGTAACTACAAACAAAAAATCGTTCACTACCTACCTCTCTGGAACTCTCTCATTCATTTCTAGCATTCGTAGTAATCCAAAAGTCCATAGACTTTGAATGATTTCATCCCGGTATGGAACTTTCATATTTTTTCGTAAAGTAGGTACTTTTCTCAACTTTTATGTAACTACAAACGAAAAATCGTTCACTACCTACCTCTGTGGACCTCTCTCATTCATTTCTAGCATTCGTAGTAATCCAAAAGTCCATAGACTTGGAATGATTTCAGCCCGGAATGGAACTTTTATATTTTTTCGTAAAGTAGGTACTTTTCTCAACTTATTAGTAACTACAAACGAAAAATCGTTCACTACCTACCTCTGTGGACCTTTCTCATTCATTTTTGGCATTCGTAGTAATCCAAAAGTCCATATACTTTGAATGATATCATCCCGGTATGGAACTTTCATATTTTTTCGTAAAGTAGGTACTTTTCTCAACTTTGAAGTTACTACAAACGAAAAATCGTTCACTACCTACCTCTGTGGACTTCTCTCATTCATTTCTAGCATTCGTAGTAATCCAAAAGTCCATAGACTTTGAGTGATTTCATCCCGCAAACAAACTTGCACAATTTTTTTGTAAAGTAGGTATTTTCTCAACTTTTATGTAACTACAAACGAAAAATCGTTCACTACCTACCTCTGTGGACCTCTCTCATTCATTTCTAGCATTCGTAGTAATCCAAAAGTCCATAGACTTTGAATGATTTCATCCCGGTATGGAACTTTCATATTTTTTCATAAAGTAGGTACTTTTCTCAACTTTGAAGTAACTACAAACGAAAATTCGTTCACTACCTACCTCTGTGGACCTCTCTCATTTATTTCTAGCATTCGTAGTAATCCAAAAGTCCATAGACTTTGAATGATTTCATCCCGGAATGGAACTTTCATATATTTTCATAAAGTAGGTACTTTTCTCAACTTTGAAGTAACTACAAAGGAAAATTCGTTCACTACCTACCTCTGTGGGCCTCTCTCATTCATTTCTAGCATTCGTAGTAATCCAAAAGTCCATAGACTTTGAGTGATTTCATCCCGCAAACAAACTTGCACAATTTTTTTGTAAAGTAGGTATTTTCTCAACTTTTATGTAACTACAAACGAAAAATCGTTCACTACCTACCTCTGTGGACCTCACTCATTCATTTCTAGCATTCGTAGTAATCCAAAAGTCCATAGACTTTGAATGATTTCATCCCGGTATGGAACTTTCATATTTTTTCATTAAGTAGGTGTTTTTCTCAACTTTTATGTAACTACAAACGAAAATTCGTTCACTACCTACCTCTGTGGACCTCTCTCATTCATTTCTAGCATTCGTAGTAATCCAAAAGTCCATAGACTTTGAATGATTTCATCCCGGAATGGAACTTTTATATTTTTTCGTAAAGTAGGTACTTTTCTCAACTTATTAGTAACTACAAACGAAAATTCGTTCACTACCTACCTCTGTGGACCTCTCTCATTCATTTCTAGCATTCGTAGTAATCGAAAAGTCCATAGACTTTGAATGATTTCATCCCGGTATGGAACTTTCATATTTTTTCATAAAGTAGGTACTTTTCTCAACTTTGAAGTAACTACAAACGAAAATTCGTTCACTACCTACCTCTGTGGACCTCTCTCATTCATTTCTAGCATTCGTAGTAATCCAAAAGTCCATAGACTTTGAATGATTTCATCCCGGAATGGAACTTTCATATATTTTCATAAAGTAGGTACTTTTCTCAACTTTGAAGTAACTACAAACGAAAATTCGTTCACTACCTACCTCTGTGGGCCTCTCTCATTCATTTCTAGCATTCGTAGTAATCCAAAAGTCCATAGACTTTGAGTGATTTCATCCCGCGACCAAACTTGCACAATTTTTTGTAAAGTAGGTATTTTCTCAACTTTTAAGTAACTACAAACAAAAATTCGTTCACTACCTACCTCTGTGGACCTCTCTCATTCATTTCTAGCATTCGTAGTAATCCAAAAGTCCATAGACTTTGAAAGATTTCATCCCGGTATGGAACTTTCATATATTTTCATAAAGTAGGTACTTTTCTCAACTTTGAAGTAACTACAAACGAAAATTCGTTCACTACCTACCTCTGTGGGCCTCTATCATTCATTTCTAGCATTCGTAGTAATCCAAAAGTCCATAGACTTTGAATGATTTCATCCCGGAATGGAACTTTCATATTTTTTCGTAAAGTAGGTACTTTTCTCAACTTTTAAGTAACTACAAACGAAAAATCATACACTACTTATCTCTGTGGACCTCTCTCATTCATTTCTAGCATTCGTAGTAGTCCAAAAGTCCATAGACTTTGAGTAATTTAATCCCGGAATGTCCCATATAAAGTTAGGTAAAGTAGGTATGAATTATTTTAGCTTCTATGTAACATTGAGCGAAAATTCTTTCACTACAAACCTCCAGGGGCCTTCCGTAGTAGGAAATCATTGAGTAAAATATTTTTTTGCAAAGTCGGGAGATGATTTTTTTTTTATTTTTTTTATTTTTTTTTTATTTTACTACAAACAAAATTATTGCTACTACTATCTACTACTAACGATTATCTATCACAAAAACCAAAAAAAGGTCCAGTTTGAAAAAGTCGGGTGCCAAGTTCACATAGCCTGAAATCCGATGCCAACTAATGCTGGCTTAAAAGAAATTCGATACAATTTCAGATTCGAGAGCCTCGTTCAATTACGATAGCAGAAGAGTGCTCGATTATTCAGTAACTACAGGAGTGCAAACGTAATAACAGCACCTGTGCAGTTTTCACACGGAGAGTCGCTTTAGTGTTCAATCGCTTAATCGTAAAGATAATTCAATAGTTACTACGTGCTTACTAGGTAGGTAGTGAATGTGTTTCTGCTAACTATAGCATTTAGATAGGTAGCCAAACTACTTAGTAGTTATTACTCTGATTTAAATCTTTGCTAATATTATAAAGAGGTAAAACTTGTAATTTTGTTTGTTTATATGTTCCAGCTAATCTCGGGAACAAACAATCCGATTTGAAAAATTCTTTTTGTAATAGATAGCCACATTCAACGGAAGGTTATAAGCTATTTTTAATCCTGAAATTCCCATGGGAACGGGCAAAACGCGGGTAAAACCGCAAGACGCAAGTAATGGTATAAAGTGGCAGCAAAAGTAATTAAGATTGATGTTAATCGAAACAATATAAACGGGACATTCCCACCATAATTTACAAAACATAACATTTGATTGTTCAATCTCAAAACAACACAGGCACAAACATGTAATACGATCTTAGTATAAATTGTGTTCCCAACAAATAATTTCCTTTTGTACGTCGTAAAGTAAAAACATCACGTTTTCACTGTAAAATATAACGCGTTGTATTGAAACTTGACTCTGAGTCTTCGTACAATGGTTGCGTGCACGACATGCTCTCGGCCCGTACCTACAGATGATGAATACTTTCTGTAAAACTGATTGTTTATTAAAATGTTGCCGCATTTGTACGACACTCGAGTCGAGAGTCGCCAAGCAACGCCGACCCGCATAAGTGCTTAGGCTTACCAAAGAGTACCGTTATGAATATATCTGCGGTTTAGGGCAAAAACTTGATACTTGTATGTTTAGTTTTTGATTGACATTGTTAGAAGCTTAGTTCAATCACTATTACCTAAGCTATAGACGTTTTACGATGTATAAACGTATTAATAAATATACCTGAATTTTAAATTACCGATGTAAGTATAATAATGTGACCAATTCCATCAGCACACTGCAATTGATTAGATTTTAATCTTCTAATTAAACTGCGTATGCGCAAATGGCAACATTTAAATTACAATAAACCAAAAAATTAAAGAAATCAAGATTGTCATTACAAGTTGTAGAAAAAACTTGAATTAGGCAATTTTGGAAAGTGTCTATCTATGACTAGTTCGAGTGGTCACGCAACATTAAATCGACAATTAGAATAAAGCAGAAACGGAAACGAGTACGATTTTTTGTACGAGAATAACATTGCAAGAGCATCATACCATTAACGTTTAGAATTGTTTCTAAAATCATATCGTGAAGTATAAGTTACACAAGTTTAATTTCAAGTTCGCATCCGTGTTACAGATAACAGGTATTCTAATAGAACAAATGCAAAGCCATTTATAGAGATTCCTTTATAAATACGGCATAATAACGTATACAATTTAACATTGCTAAATGTAAACAAGTGATTTGCGCATTTAACACACCGTCAGTTACAACACGTAGTTCTGTGACGAAACAATTATCAGGTGTGTGAAAAATATTTACAGTGCGGGACCGAGAATTAGACGCTACATCAAATACCACACGAGTTAGGCATTAATAAATACTATTATTGTCATTCCGTATTTCGGCATAAAAATAATTCGAACGATTAGTTTTGCTCCAACCAGTTCTGCGTATAGGCACATACTTTATAGTTAGGATACAAAAATCTGCTCTTTGATATACCGTTTATATTATTAGATATAAAAAAATATCGAATTGAGTGACATCGTTTGAAAAAAATATTGACTGCATAAGTACAAGGCTAGCGTGGCGATTAAGCCTAATAAATTCCTGCTCACTGTAATGATTATCTTCAGTGAGATGAGAAGCTTTTGCCGTGCACTGAGACATTACAGGCTAACTTTATAGATTCTAACTAATTTAACAGGCATCGAAACCGCTCACACTTTGCTTTAGTTAATTATGAATTCTCAAAGGAATGTTATTTCAAGGTTTTATTATATTGGTGTGGATTCCAAGACAATTCGCAATTCGAACTACTTAATAGCATAATAGTTTACTATGATAGTACCTACCTATTCACATTTAAAAAAATCAAACAAATAAAGATAATACCGTCACACAAAGGTATGTACTTAGTAAGATTTGAAAATCGAATCTTTTAAAAGATAAAATATATCGAGATGATGATAAAAATAAAAATAGCTGCGATAGTAAAAGTTGTTAAATCACGCCCGATATTGTTCACCAAGATTTACCGGATAGAAGTCGTTTTAATAAATAAAACGCAAATCCCTCGGTGACCGGTATGAGAAAATGTCCCGGTGGTTAAGTTAATAGCTTTACGTGATCTCAAGCCGGTGGTTCTCATAAAATATTATCAAGTGCTAAATTGATGTAGAAGACCGACTCAAAAGATATCTTTAATATTAATCTATGACGCTTTATTCATAGTGGTAATATAAAATATGCAAATATTTCTTTCAGGACATGATTAATTCTGAAGAGCAATGAGCAGAAACTACTTACCTACATAATATCAAACAATTTCAAAGTAAATAAGTAGAACTAAAATTTTATCAAAGTCATGATAACATTTAATACTTAATTAAAATGTTATATTTAATTAAATTTATCAGGAAAGCATGAACCAAAACCTTTTTTCCTGTACCCATATGGAGTATTCTCTAGGCCAATTAAATTCAAAGAGAACATAAATAAACAGTATTAACTGATCTACAATTACTATATTAAGTACTGCAGATGCCTTTCCGAGTTGCGTGCCGCAGATTCGTACTTAAGGCCAAGGGCGGATTAACACGCGATTCCAATTGTATAAGCGATAACTAATATTAAGTATACCATTGTAATTATCTATTCATAAGTTATATTGAATTGTAAGGAATATGTGCCCAAGTTTCTAATATCAATATTAGATATTAAAATTATTAAGGAGCGAGAGCAATATTATAAATGTTGTCAAGCATGTATCTGAAGCATTGTAGCTCTGAAACAAATGGACCGATTATGATGCTATTTTGATTGTTTGATACCTGACGTGATCGAGATCGTTCCTACTTCCCAGGCAAATATGATTGTGGCGGTCGTTACTTAAAAAAATATATTTTCACAATCTCTTCCAAATCTCAGAAAATGTTCAACGAAAGATTTTAATTTCGCTTATCCAAAGACTAGCAGCGCCCCGCGGTTTTACCCGCGTTGTGCCCGTTCCCGTAGGAAATCCGGGATAAAATGTAGCCTATAGCCTTCCTCGATAAATAGACTATCTAACAGTGAAAGAATTATTCAAATCGGTTCAGTCGTTTCTGAGATTAGCGCGTTTAAACAAACAAACAAACAAACAAACAAAACAAACTCTTCAGCTTTATAATATTAGTATAGATATGTCCTTAAGATGGGATTAACCAACTAGATAACAGCTTAATTTACGAAAAGCTACAGAATTACTTCGACCTGAATGATGGAACGCACAATTTAATTTACCCTTAGCACACATACTAGTTGAAAGACCTAGAAATCGACCTAAATAGCTAAACCATAAACAGATCGAACGTGTACTAATTGATTCGAATATTTCAGTGTATCATCTCGTTATTTAATATTTGGAATACAGAATACGCTTGATAACTTTTAAGCCGATAGTCGCCTCAAAAATGAGCTAAACGAGAGTTAGAACCTTGTCATTTCCAATCAAAATTCAAAATTCAAAATTCAAAATTCAAAATTCAAAATGTCTTTATTACATCAGATCATTACAATCATTTATAATCGTCAGCTTAAAATTAAGTTTACGTTAGTTCACATCGCGCCACCTACTGAGAAGAACTAACAAGAAACTCAGTGGGGTTGTCATTTTTTTTAATGATTGTATTAACAATTTTAAGCCTTAAATAATAGAGCAATTCATTTCCAAACGTCTGAGTCTAGAATATACTCTGAAATAGAGTAATATGCCTTTTGGCTGAGTCTATGCTTAATAAACTTTTTGAATTTAATAAATGAAAGACTTACCACGTCGTTTGGTAGTTTGTTATAAAAACGTATACATTGACCTACGAAGGAGTGAGACACTTTATGGAGCCTAATAGTGGGCACAGCGAGCTTATTTTTATTCCTAAGATTAATTTGGTGGAGATCACTGTTTTTCTTAAATTTACTAGGATTTTTGTGCACATATATGAGGTTTTCATAAATGTATTGTGAGTGTAATGTTAGGATGTTAGTGTCTTTGAATGTGCTTCTCAGTGATTCCCGTGGACCCATCATATAGATGGCTCGAATAGCCCGTTTCTGGAGCACAAAAATGGAATCTATGTCAGCGGCACTACCCCAAAGCAGTAGACCGTATGACATAATGCTATGAAAGTAGCTGAAATACACTAAACGCGCGGTGTCAACATCGGTCAGTTGACGGATCTTTCTAACAGCGTAAGCTGCTGAGCTAAGTCTACCAGATAACGTTTCTATATGCGGGCCCCATTGTAACTTAGCATCTAATGTAATGCCTAGAAAGACAGTCTGATTGACCACTTCAAGTTCCTCATTGTTCATCATAACCCTGGTTTTTACTTGTTGAACGTTCTTAGTAAAGAACCTGACACATTTAGTTTTACTATTATTTAAAAGCAGGTTATTAGCACTAAACCAGTGTAATATCTTAGAAAGAGCACTGTTTACATCGTCAATTTCTGACTGGCGTCTGTTAACCTTAAAAACTAAAGATGTATCGTCTGCAAACAATACTATCTCACAGATATCCCTCATAAGATGAGGTAAGTCGTTGATGTACAAAAGGAACAGAAATGGGCCTAAAATAGAGCCCTGTGGCACCCCCATTGCTACAGGTGACCCATGAGATACTTTCCCGTTGACATCTACTTTTTGAATCCTATCGCTTAGATAAGAAGTGAGAAGATCCAAAGCAATGCCTCTTATACCGTAGTGGTATAGCTTCCTGACGAGAATTGCATGCTGCACACAATCGAATGCTTTGGATAAGTCACAAAATACCCCAAAGGCATCCCGTAACTCCTCCCAAGCCTCGAATACACTCTCTAGTAGTTTGACCCCAGCATCAGATGTTGACCTTCCACGAGTGAAACCGAATTGGTTGGTGTGCAGCAATTTATTACCATTTAAATAAGTAAGCAGCTGAGTGAGTATCAGCTTTTCAAAAATTTTACTCAACGTAGGTAGTACTGAAATTGGTCTGAAATTCGTGGGGTCTTGTGTACTACCTGATTTGAACAACGGTGTTACTTTACTATACTTCATCAAGTCAGGAAACACGCCACAGTCAATACATCTATTGAAAATTATAACTAAATCTGGAATCAAAATGTCAATTAAAGAATTAACAATACTAACCGAGATACCCCATAGGTCAGCTGTTTTTTTCATATTAATTGATTTGAAAGCAACACTAACATCAGAATGAGTGACATGTCGAAAGGCAAACCCGTTGAAAAATTCGGGTACATTTTCTTTAATTAACGACTCTGCAGTGGAGGTGGAAGAGCCTAAAGAGCTTGTTAGACAAACTGGGAAAGTAGAAAAAAATTGTTCAAAAGCATTGGCCACCTCTAAATCAGAGTCAACAATGTGACCGTCGACATTAAGTTTAAAATCAGAGTCTTTAATTCTAGTTTTCCCAGTCTCGGCATTAATAACCTTCCAAGTGGCTTTAATTTTATCACTACTGTTTTTGATATTCGATTTAATATACAGAGACTTTGCCAATTTGCAAACCCTTTTAAAGACTTTAGAGTAAGATTTTACGTACTCTTTAAACTCCTCACTTCTATTGAACTGTCTTTCATGGTACAACATGTACAACTTTTCCCTACTCTTATATATACCTGTTGTTGCCCCGTTACCAAAAACAGGTCTATCAGTAACGGTAATCTCCTTGGAAGTAAATATTGAGTTATATTTACTGAGAAATGAATGGAAAAAAGAATTATACATAGAATTTGGATCTAATTTACTATCCAAAACTAGTAAATTAGTAACTAAACTAACTCTCATACGTTCCAAGCGACTAACAGTTACCGGAACAAAAGTAATTTTTTTCTTAGCTACCTGTTTTTGCTTACCATAAAATCCTACCAACTGACCAGAATGGTCAGAATCTAATTTATTAATAATGCTTTTAAAGCATGGAACGATGTCTGTGAATATGTTATCCAAACAAGTAGCAGTAGTAGGGGTTATTCTAGTAGGCTCCATAAATAAATTCAGTAAATTATGGGACTTAAATAGACTTAATAAATTAAAAGTGGGACTTGAACTATCAAGAATATTAACATTAAAGTCACCACAAACTAACAAAGACTTACCCGAGTTGGTAAGTTTGCTTAAGGCCTCATCCATTACTTCTAAGAATAAATTGAGATCGGCGGAGGGAGGTTTGTATACGCTTATAACAATGAATTGCTCTAGTTGAACACACGCTAATTCGATAGAACATTCCACAGAGAGAGACACAATATCTTTCCGTTCCCTGAATTTAAGATTTTTATGCAATAAAATAAGAGACCCACCGTGTATTGTGTTGACTCTGCAGAAGGAACTTCCTACCCGATGGTTCCTGAAATTAAACATGAGCTGGTTCCCCTTTAACCAATGTTCTGTAATACACATAATACTAATATCCTCCGAGTTCATGAATAATTCCAGCTCTAGCTGCTTGCCCCCCGTCAAGCAACATATATTTTGATGAACCAATCTAATACAATTTACATTATAATTAGTATTTTTTTGTTGTGAAGAGTAGTGTGTGTTGTTGTAGGTGTGATTTGATTGTAATGCTAACTGAATCAATGGTGTATGTAATAAATTAGAGCTAGAAGTTACTACCTCTGTTGTCTCAGAAATTAATTTAAATGACAAGAAATGTCAGAGGAAATTATATTATTAGAAATGTCATTAAAATTATTCAATGTCAATGAATTTATAATTAAAATGTCAGACTGCTCAATAGAAGCAGGTGGGGAAGCCAAATTCTTGGCTAAAAAGTCTAAATAAAAAGATAGCGAAGTAGCTACCTGTCGCTTAAAACTATGAGTAAGGTAATATTTACCTTGAGTCAAATATGAACTATTACTAACTAAATTGTTAGTGTCAATTAAATGAAATTTATCATTATATGTCGAGATAGTGTGCAGTGTTGTATTAAGCTTAAATCTATGAGTATTTTCCGCTTCTGGCATGGTTTTACAGTAGGGGAATGTGAACAAAATTATTTTACTTACATCTAAGTTTAACAAACTATCACAAAACTGAATAAGTTCTTTTTTGCTTACATTGCCCCTATTTGTTGATAAAATCACAAGATTTTCGCAATTAGTGAATTTATGATTTAAAACCCTGTTTAAAATGGATTTAAAAGAAGCTGAAGGATAACAAAAACCTAAAGCTGATTGTCCTGAAAGCTGAGAATTTAAGGTTGAGCCCATATTTTTTCCAATATCATCACTGAAAATAAGTGTTTTGTGTGCACTAACTAATGTACTAGGTACATTAATTGATGCACTGAATGACTGCTTTGTCCTATCACTACTATGAATGCTGTCACACAAGGGGTCACTCAAAGGGTCACTTAACACCGGAGTACTTGCAGGCTGTGAATGAGCTGTACGGGCACAATCACAAGAGTGATTGTTGACTAATGAGTCAAACCGTTCGGTGTTATACTTAGAAAGTTTTAGAACATCATCCATTGCCTTAGAGTACTCTTTAATCTCGTTTTGGGAAATAATATACTTCTTATTAAGTATATCGAGGGAGGTTTTTAAATAACTAATTTCAATTTCCAAAGCCTGTGTGTCAGCCTCATACTTAGTCCTACATTGATTTAACTTTAAGGTACACATTTCTAAATCATCATATAAGTCTAGCTTTTCCTTGCTAGACTTTGCACATTTTGACACATACTTATGGTGTTTAATTAACTTTTGAGTTTTTCTAATGTACTTGTTAATTTTAATGTCTCTTTTATACTCTTTTATACCTAAGTATGTTGAAAGAAACAATTTCAATAGGCCGACAAAGTACTAAAGTGCTGAAGATGGTAGTTAGTTACTGCGTAAGTCCAACTCATGAATGAGGCCATCACACAAAGTTCAAACAAAACAAATATTTTTCGAATACGACTGGTATTTCCAAAGTCTTCAATCAATTAGAAAAACAGCATTAAATAAAGAAATACAAAATACATGCTAACTAAGTAAGGCGTCTGTAGTTTATGTGACTATGAATCTTTAGCTTATTTCCATAATGTGTATTTTGGCCCAAAGATGGTAATTACCGTAGAGTCCAGTTCCACAGTCACCGGAGGTCTAACGGATAGGCCCGCAGAACACATTCCTAAATAAATTATTGAACAAACAGGTATCTTGTAGTTAACTGGTTAAATATAATGGAACTCGCCGCAACCGTTCGACTAGTTATAAGGTATTTGTCAGATAATCTTCCAATTATACAATCTTATTGAATGAGATTTGTAATTTTAAATTCTCCAAGTGATTCAACTTTCAAATTTGTCAGGAAGTCGACTAAATAGATTACATATTTATATTTTTACGCGGTTAGATTTTTATTTAGTTTTTTATTTCACGATTTTTATCACGATAGTCAAACCAATCTAATCGTAAAGTTATCATGAATACAAATGAATCAAGCCCAAACACAAGGTAACTGTACTAAACCTTTGAGGAGTTCCTTTGAGAAAATGAAAATTATTTACCTCCATCAATATTATTACTTTAGGTGAATAAGTATGCAAAATGTAATCAAAAGGGTCATTACAGTGTCGCTAGTTAATAAGACTACTAGCAAAACACGATACAAAAACTGCAATCTTGCTATGATAAATGAGATGCGACGTGATCACAAGATCGACTCTGAAGTTCATTAACTTGGGTACACTCGCCTACTTGTATTAATAGGGAAAATTAATAATAAATTATAAAGTAATACTTTGAGCTTCTTCAAATATATTATATTAGATACTCACATAGTAATACCTACCTGTAAAACATAATTTACTAGCCACGCCCTGCGGTGTTACCCGCGTTGTGTCCATTCCCGCGGGAATTTCGGGATAAAATGTATCCAATTAGTTTTTCTGATTTATAACCTACTAGCAGCGCCCCGCGGTTTTACCCGCGTTGTGCCCGTTCCCGTGGAAATTTCGGGATTTTTTTTACATAAAAACCTTCCTCTTGAATCACTCTACCTATTACAAAAAACCGCATCAAAATCCGTTGCGTAATTTTAAAGATTTAAGCATACAGACAGACAAACAGACAGATAGACACGAAAAAGAGACGACTTTATTTTATACTATGTAGTGATATTACTGTAAAATTTCATCCAAATCCGTCCAGTAGTTTTTTCGTGAGAGTAACATACATACATACATCCATTCTCACAATCTTTCCCATTTATAATGTTAGTAGGATTTACGTACCTATATTAGAACGAACTTTAGTAAATCATAGATCATATTATAAATATTTAACTAGATTATTGTTCAGATATAAAAACGGATAAAAATAGACAATTAGGTACACAACACAACGGGTTCCAAATATTTAACCTTTTCCCAATAGGTAATCGTCCAAGTAATTAAAAAAAGACGTGTGGCACTCGGGGACTGCCGCGGTAAAGCGATTGCATAGTTATTTTTGTATCACTAGATGGCGTTAGTGGGGAGCGTGAGGTTTTTTCATTACGGAATTTCTGGATTCGGTCCCCGCGCTCAAGGCCCGCGATAGAAGCTATGCAATAGCTTAATAAACATACATAATAACGAATATAATATTGAATATTCAACTGTCAATACAGCATGGTTTAAATTAATAGTTCGGTTGGCATATAACATTAGTTGACAACAAAAATAAAACTATTTTCCCCAACAATTTATTAGTTAGCGGAGCGCTTTTCTATCGGCATAGCGGCAACTTATAAATATTGATGACCAAGAGTCGACTGCCCCGTATGAATATTTAAAATACACGTCGATATTATAATGGAGACTCGACTTGTTCCCGAGGCACGTACCGAGCCTAATACGTAACTAAATTAGTTAGTAGATGTTGTTATCATTATCAATATAATGTACATTACATTAGACATTACCTACGTACATAGCAAAGAAAATATGGCTTAGAAAACGACAATCTAGAACAGGCTTAATCAAATAAATTAATCAGTATAAAATGACGAAATCGGTCCATTAAAGTACCAATGTAAGGTCCTAATAGGCAAGTTTATACAGACTTTATAGAATTACAGAGCAATAAAAATAAAAAGTTAAATACCAGAAACCTCATTTCGAAATTGTCGTCATAAACCCCGTATTTTATCTGCAGGACACCGTAAAAGAAAATTAAACATTCGGTTGGAGACGAGATGAGCTGGCGCTTCTTGACGTTACTAAACTACTGTAGCATACAATAGTAACAACAATAAAATGGACTCCGTCCAGTTAATATTGCATTAAACGTCGATTAGTTATAGTCACATTCTTTTAACATAATCAATGAGACGTAAGAGCAATATGCTTTCCAATTTCGCCTCACATTCCTTCACGCCTCTAGTGTTTATTTTATCAAACGTTCTCTCGGCACATGCCTGGCCAGTTCGTATAATCAAAATAAATGCAACTTTTATATATAAATACGTTTATATTCAGGTCAAACCTTTTGGCGTCACTCACAAACTCGATATTCAACTAACCGCTATCCAAATTAAATTTAGTCCGATGGACAACGGTGAATGGAGTTTTGTATAGACTATGAACGCAATAACCATTTATTGATAAAAACTTTAGTCACTATAACCACCTATAACTATGTAGTTTGGACTATGCACCTATATAGATACGGAAATATATTATTAGAAACAATGAAGCCAGATACATTTTAAACTACTTTAGCATAGTTTGACAGGAAGCTTAGAGTTCAGCGCAGAAAGCCAATAAATCAATTAACTGAGGCTCATAATATCAAAGTTCGCAATGGTAACAAATCAACGTTTGCATAAATTACAGACTATACCTACCTAGCTACTAAAATAGTCTGTCCATTGCTACCAGATTTCTTTGTTTATAGTCCCCAAGCCTACAAAACAATAAATCTAATAATCTTAACGTCAAACGAGGTGTGTCTAGGTCACGACTGTAGCTCACGACGTTATATGAGTTTGGGCGAACTGAACTGTACCTACCTTACTATACAGTTGTTGTTAGTGATAGGAATAATGGTTTGAAGTTTAACTTCTACAATATAACTAGACAGTTAGAGGAATATTGCGACTTCATTGTTGGCGAAATCAGGATCGAAAATAATAGATAAGTAGTTGATATATCTTCAATTCTACGGTGATCGTAAATGTTTTTACCATCAAAAGGGCATTACATGCTTATATTATTTTTACTTTATACTGGTGAATTTTGGCTAACTTGTTACTAATAATATGTACCTAACTAAAGTCCTGTATGTGACACTGATTTTGATTGGACATGTTTTAATTCTTGCTCAACCTTCCAATCTTCAACCTCCAACCTCCCTATACCATCTGCTCAAGTCAACCACTCAGCCAGCCACATCCACAGAAAAGTGTTACTATTACTAACATAAACGATGATTTCCTCACGATATTTTTCTTCGTAAGTGTTATTCGTACGGCCTAGCCTAACAGTAATGCGAATTCCTTTCACCCATAATGTCCATGGTTGCATCACGTCAGCCAATCGGTCAAAGGTGAGCCTTGTTAAAGGTGATACCGGGTGAAATACCAACATTATAAATAGGAACCTATCCTACCCCACCTATCTACAAAGTATAAATATCCGATGGATGTGACATCAATCTGGCCTGTCTAGATATAGAATGTATGCCTAGGATTGTGTCCATAGCAACAGATATCGTGTTATGACTACGTAGGTTCTATGAACAAACTAGGCATAACATTTTAGGTTTTATTTTATATTTCATTAATAACTAAGCTAGGTTTATACACAGTCGATTGTTTTACAATTATTATTAGATATAGGTACCTTACCTACCTACTTCCGATAAGAAACATTGATAGTAAAACGCGTTATCCTAAGTTATTTATATTTATTAATTAATAACTGTTCTACGGCATGATCAAAGGATTCTACACTAAATAAATTAAACAATGGTTATTTAAGCTAATAAGTTTGCGCAAGTATTTAATTATTTTCAGTTGATTCTAGCTAGACATCTATGTACCTAGGTAAGTAGCTCGTTAGGAAGGCAAATACATAGTTATAGTTGCGCAAAAAAAATCGATGGAACGTTACACCCAAAAAATCGTTACAAATGGAATGTTCCATTAGTCCAGGTCGCTCTTGTTTCTGGTGGCACAAATAGCTCCTATACTATGCAAATACGATGATGATACGAACTCAGCCCTACGAACTACGAATTTGATTGTTGATAATTCCGGGTTGTTGACCCTGCGCGCACGACTAACTATGAGATTTCGCCCGAATCGAATTGACACGATGCCGGCAACATGGCCTTCCTAAAACATGTTTTTTATTGAAACCAGTATTAAACATTTCTCTATAAATAGTTGATTTACCAAGTACAACTTATAAAGGAAACAATGTGTCAATTTACATCGGTGGATAGGTAGGTAAGTACATTTTAGTATACGGGTGCAATCGGGCATAACGAGGAAACAACGGCCCATATTGATAAGAATTACGAGTCTGAACTACAACATTGTGTTGGTAACGTGACCTATCGGTTAAATTTTAACGGGAATCCAGAAACGGGGAAACCCATAATTATTAAATAGATACGAATTTAGTGCCAATAGAAACCCGCATAATGGTAACAGTTACTTATTTTCAAAGTGAAAGCGATACGACGAAACTTATGTGGGGGTTATAATAACAATAATTATAGAGGCGACCTTTTATGTACAGGTTTTATGTGACGGGGTCAATCCGAAAACTAAAGCAGTGCATTCGCTATCTCACGCAAAATACCGGTGCCAGTCGGCCACGCACGAAGCCACGTCGGAATAACAATCGACTCGTGGGAATCCGTCTCTAAACGCAACAATTGTGAAACATTTGCCGACGGTAAGAGGATGTTTCACTGCACTAGAGTAGCTAAGAAACACGAATCGAAGCGCTACAATATTCCAACTCACTGGAGATCAAACCACTTTAGCTATGAAAGAAAATTCCCTTGAGGATAAAAGGAAACTACCTGATTTGCTTTTCAATAGATAAAGTATAAGAGTAGGTAAACACATATACCTATACTATGCTACATTATATACCTACAGAATAGGATATTGAAAAAAGGCTCAACCTTGACTGCAGAAGTAATAGAATTTGTAAGGTTTAAGATAGCATTTGTACCCAAATTAATAAGATAATGAGGCCAATATTATAATATTAAATGACGAATTCAGTTAGATAATTTTGTTGAATCAAAAAGTTATGTAAATAAACTGATATGGTAATATAGCTACATATGTTATACAGGTATTTGTTGTTCTATGTAGATAAATGCACAAGTTACCCATTATATGTACGGTCAGCCAAATATGTGGTCTACCACCCTACGGTTGAGATTCATTTGAACGTCATGAAACAACAAGGTCAATTTTAAACGTCATAACATAATTGTGCATAGAAAAGTCAACCTTAGCGATCGTTACATCTCGCAGAAACTTTTGTCAAAAGTGGTAGACCACTTTCTTGGCCGACCGTACATCACTTACCTACCCACTCACTATAAGGGTTGCTATAATTATTGGAGATTAATACCTATTTACATATCCTATCTTACTAAGTATGTATAGTCAAAATTGCTTAACCATGTTAAGTATGTAATTCTTATAAAACTATTAGATACCTTCCCATCATCATTAATTGAAGACAAGAGTTTAGCTCTTTGACAATTACTTAGATATGAAATGATATTCTAAAGACAATATTAATTAATAACTATTAACTACTCAACTATGCACCTAAAAATGAATTATAATGTCATTTATGAGGCAGAATAATAACTTAACTAATGGTCTCTAAGGTAATATTATAAAACAAAGTCCCTATACCCGTCTGTCTGTCTGTTCGCGATAAACTCAAATACTACTGCATGGTTTTTGACGTGATTCAAGAGGAAGGTTTATATGTATAAAAATTCCCGAAATTCCCACGGGAACGGGCACAACGCGGGTAAAACCGCGGGGCGCTGCTAGTATTATATAATGCTAAATTGTTTTCACTTGAATGTACATTTACGGGGATCCCTAATTAAAGGTTTTTTTGTCCCCAATACGAAAAGTTTATGAAAAATGGTGTCTATTGAAATGCTGTAATGTCAAATAAAAAAAATTAAGTGTCCTGTAAATGTATTTTACAGGTCTAAAGTAGAAATAGAAGAGAGATAATGCAAAAAGAATGCAGAAATGTAGAAAAGTAATGTAAATGCAATTTAATGAAGTTGGCTATGGTTTGTCAATATAAATAAAGCTATAACTGGAATATAATATTCAAGTAAGTGTAAAAAAACATTTATTAAATCATGTGATGTTGATAGATATGTGGGTACATACTGCATAGTAAGTGTATATTGCTTATATCTGCAAAGCGCTGTCTTATAACATGCTTTATTTTATACGAGCATTATGGCTCCTACAACTTGAACTGAAACCGAGCATCATTTACTCTTGCAGTTTGTATTTATTGAAAACTATGTACAACATGACATAACAAACATACAAATCAAATAATATAGGAATAATCAAAGAATTTGAATGATATCATTGAGAAATCAAGAGATAAAACATGCTTACTGATAGTAGAAAGGTAAAACAACTATAGAAATGTACAAATGATTTCGGTAGGTAAGTGTTTACATGGAATTATATTACAAAAATATTACTTTGTAATAAATTCTTTGTTATGAATTGATGTTTTAATTTTATACATAAATCCTTTGAAGGAGTATTTTTATTGAAATTTAATCCAATATTAGATACAGAGATAAGCTAGACATTGTAATAAATTGTTTTTTTTTATTAAAAATAGCTTTATCTATTCTTTAATCCTGTACAGTCATTTTAGGATAAGATTAGTTGCTTAATTGTAAAGTACTAGATAATTATAATTCCTGTGAGTATGGATTGGACTTTGTGATTTTCTTAGATAACCAAGCTTGAAAGTTTACTACAAGAACCCTTAAAATTATAATGCAAAGGTAGTAACTAATGGAGTAGATAGTGAAAGAACTCACCTCACTGAAGGCCATCACTCAGCCTTCTTCTTCCTCCTCCTTCTCAACTTTATCAAGAATTTTCAAAACAAATAGTTCACGCTTTTGTTTCCCAACATTGGAAACAGTCCCGACATCTAGCATCCCCGCGGTACAAATACATCTGAACTCGGGAACTTCACTCACTGCGCAAGAACAAAATTTCAATTTTGGCTAAAACGAAAACACCTGACCGAATCACAAATCACTGAAAAAACCAACATTCCTCAGGTGGGTTAGATTCACAAGGAAACTATTATGAACACTTTTTAATTAATATAAACACTATAAAAACACTTAAGATTTTTTTTCACGAATATTCAGTCTGCTAGACCATTACAATAATAAGTTCGAAAAATGACAAAACGTGAGAAATATCACAGAGAACCATCAAACGGAGATGAACTCGCCATCTTGCTTCATGTCGTAATCGGCGTTGCCAAATTTCAAAATCAAAACCGGTCCATCTCGTTAGCAAGTTAAGCAACATACAGTTTTAATATGTCATTTGAAGTTGGTCACAGAATCTCCAATCCCAAACGTGTTTATTTTGCTACGCTAGCGCCAGATAGCGGTGGAGCATTTTCAAACTAAATAATAGAACTCATTCATTCAGACTATTAGCGCCATCTATTTGTACCGTTCATCAAACTAAATATGATGGACATCCATCATGGACATCACATCAAGGCACTCATCAAGGACATTGTGATTGTGATCTTCGATCAACAACACAACTAGATAACGGGTCACGTACAAAATCAAAGCTAAATAATGTCCGTGTGGATGACGTGTGACAGCTTATTTTGTTTACTACCGAACTGAAAAAAAAGTTTGAAAACAGTTCGAAGTTCAACCTAATTACAACCATGAGACCTAACAATAAAGTAGCAAATCTTATGAATAAATTATGTGAGAATAACGCCTCACTTTTCAAATGAGGCGTTATTCACCGAGACGTATTTTTTGCGCCGACCCGACATCTATATTATAGTTGTGTATTGTTGATCGAAGATTGTGATGGACATATTCGGTTCGGGCGCCGAATGTGCGCTCTACGCACGGCGAAGAACCGACTATAGAATGCGGAAATCTTGATTCGCTGGCTGAATTCATAAAAGTTTAAAATTGGTATAAAACTACCGAAATTAGAGAAAATCTTTAATTTGCTTTATTCGTATGAATAATATACCAATTTCAGTAGCTATGCTATTCTATATTAGTTGTATGTATGGTATGTCAAAACCGAACCATAGGTCATCGAGATTGAAATGAACTTTGAATTTGTACTATAGAAATGCAACTCATCAGTGTCATTCATGAATTTGATTAGTACCTATATAATTACATAAATGACTCAAACCTCCGCACGGCAGAAGTAATAGTGTTCTGTGACTTGAACATAACATTTACAATCAAATCGGTCATCAATATCGTAACATCAGAGAAATCATCGGTCAAAATTATCAATGAATAAATTTCTAGTTTACCTATCCATTAATAAATATCATCTATTCGTATCGTGTAACCTGATTTAAGTTCGGCCTGGTTCAAAGAGGTAAAAGTAATTTGAGTTTATTAATTTCCGCGTAACTACAACCTGGGTCGGGAGGAGGTACCCAGTAGTGACGTCACTTGCACAGGTGCCACCCGGGGATGTGCACGGACCTGATGAGCCAAGGACCCCCAATGTAGGTTAAAATAAACTAGGTTATTGCACTACCGGTTTACCTACATCGGCTATATTTAGTCCGCCAGTCCAACTTTGAATTTTCTTCCGTAAACACGTAATGTAAGGTAGCGATGATGGTGAAAGTTTGCCGTCTGTCTTCCAGGGTAGAAGCGTGTCGGAGAAGCTCATGGCTGTAACGATGGAGCTCGAGGAAAGCGCTTCAGACTCCAAGCTGCTTAAAGAATCTCTGTCTAAGAAGGAGCTGAGGCCAACGAGTGCTATATCATTTTCAAAATCTGAACATGGGGTGTTATTAAGTGCAGGTAGGTGCAAAGATTATAGTTATGGGTACTTACCTAGATAGGTAATTCCTAGAAAACAAATCCTACTATTTTTAGACAGACACGACACGATATAGGTACCTAGGTAGTTTTCCTAATTTCAAAATGAAATACCTACAAACCATTTTAACGAAACTTCAACGCAAAAAGAGCCGTTTCCAAAGTTTTCCCCGTTCTGTACCAATTTCCGAAAGAATTTCAGGATGTGCTTGTATGGTTTAGTAGTAGCGGTAGTAGGATATTACTAAAAGTCTTTAAGCCCTCTTGACTAAACTAGAATTTGTACTCCAATAAAAAAATCCTAGGTGTAGAACACACATCATCAAATGATCAACTAAAACAATACAAGGCATGGGTAAGCAACGAAAGATGGGTTGAGTTGAAGAAAATTGCTGAAAATGCCATGAGAGATCACAAGGTGTTCATGATTAAGGGAGGAGGATTCCCTGCCGTGCGGAGAGCCTTGGTCGAAAGAGGATGGATTGAGAAGTATGAAACGCATAAGGTACCTATTAGTTATATAACTTTTAGTTTTCACACATGTAAAGCATTAATGGTAGAGATACTTCAGTGATTGTTGAATCTATAACTTTTAACTTATGGAATCATTTTTGTTAAATTGAAACGCAAAAAAATATGCGCAGAATTTTAAATTAAGTAGCCTTTAAAAACATTGTTATAGTCCATTTTAGTTAGAACTAAAAGGAAAACTCATTTTACATTTTCCCATTTCCATGAGGTTCGCCATCCACCGCCTCACCTGGATTTAAGTAAAGCTACAGGAAAAGAATTGACGAAAGTCGAAAGGTTGCTCTTATTCAAATTCATGGAACATCATTCGGTTGACTTCCTATGGACCACTAAACGTGATAAATATGATTGGCTTCTTAGCAACAAAGAAGTTGTGTTAAGCAGGTAAAAACTCCACATTGTATAATACGCAAAAAACGAAAACTTAATTATAAATTGGTTTATATTAAAATTGTTTTGATTTTAAAAGGCAATGTTTAAAAGATTTTGCAGGTCAATTTTTACAACCAAAGAGGGCTTAACAGCTTCTTTGACTCAAATGCATTGGTACACCGAGCCCGGCGTGTCCAACACGAAGTTCCCGCGATGCTACAATATTCACAACTCAGACAGTCTCGAGGAGTTCATTGATGACTTCAGAATAACGGCTTGCATCAGTGTCCTCAAATGGCTCTCGAAAACGTTGCAAAACACCACCGAGGAAAACCTAGTAGTTCCTAATGGGAAAGTTCCATTCAGCGCGATAGACTTTGCGATAAACAGACTGAACGAACACATACGTTTCTTCACCCATAAAGACATTGATCAGTCTGAGGAGCCGACTCACATATGGGAACACGAATGGGACCAATTCCTTACGCATCATTATCTCCTGGTACATGAAAAAGCGAAATTTTTAGTTGACAATGATACTAGTATCAAGTAAGTGTCACGGAAATTGCATAGATAGATTAAGATCTTTAATTTATTAAGAAACTACCTACATAGTTCAATTTGAAATAGTTCAGAAAATATTATCTTTTGCAGACAATTAGAAAAGAAATCAGCTAAGGTGTTGGCAACTATGGCGAAATATTGGCCTCAAATAGATATAGACGGAGTTCTGAATATCTGGATAGTGAAACCGGGAAACAAATGCAGGGGCCGAGGAATCCAACTCATGAACAATATCAAGGATATTATAGGGCTTATCAACGTGCCAGCTCAGAAGACAAGATATGTTGTGCAAAAATATATTGGTAATAGTATTTTAGCCGAGACATAAGTAATGTGAGAAGTTTATGTAGTTGAAGTTAGTTTATCCTCGCGATGAAACAAGACAGAGGCCCCTGGCTTGATTAATGCCTGTTGGAATGGTTGTTACAACCTGTAAAGATAGTGTCGGTAAAGTTGGTTACCTAACTCCTAGATGCTTGAGGACTAATTCTTGTAGAGCTCGTGCTATATTCCTAATGTAATTGGATTTTTCTCTTTCAGAAAATCCTTTGGTTATTTACGACACAAAATTCGATATTCGACAATGGTTCCTAATAACTAATTGTCAGCCATTAACTATTTGGGTGTACAAGTAAGTGCTTTGAATTCGTGGCCATACTTTCAATGTTTCAGCCATAGTCAATTCATAATCTTGGCTCGGTTTATTCTCATTATTGACTATAATATTTCTTCCAATGCTGTTTCTGTTTTAGGGATAGTTATCTTAGGTTTAGTTCTCAAATATTTAGTTTATCAAACTATCATGAATCAGTACACCTTACTAACAATGCTGTGCAGACGAAATATAAGAACTATGGAAATAGAGACAAAGCTCTTCCAGATGAGAACATGTGGGATTGCCACTCATTCAAAGCTTACCTTAGGTAAGTATTTAATGAAACAAAATCATTTATATAGAAATTATTGGGTTCTAATATCATGATTTCCAGACACATGGTCGGTACTCTTGGAATTTTGAAAGCATCGTCAATATGAGTAGTACCTTTTTTCACATCTTTTCGTCTTTGCTGCCGAAAACTTTGTATGCAAATATATTAGTAGGTAATGAATCTATTTTCTAAGTATTTTTTATTTTTGTATTTTCATTATTGAAGACAGATAGGAAAATATGAAATGTGGGATTCAAAAATATACCCTGGAATGAAACAATGTCTGATCGGAGCTATGCTCGCGTGTCAAGAGTCGATGGACAAGAGGCAAAACAGCTTCGAGCTGTACGGGGCGGATTTCATGGTGGCGGAAGACTTCACTCCGTGGCTCATTGAAATAAATTCCAGTCCCGACCTAGCGTCGACTACTTCGGTAACCGCGAGACTCTGTCCCCAATGCCTTGAGGACGTAATCAAAGGTTTGTTCGAGTCGGTAAAAAATTTAAATTCCTTACTTATAGCTAACTAGGGTTATTGTTGAACTGGTACATTTCGTTCCAGTTGTGCTAGATCGACGTTACAATCCAGAAGCGGATACCGGTACATTCGAATTGGCCTACAGACAAGTGGTGCCCAAAGCGCCAGCTTACTTAGGCCTCTCGTTATGCCTCAATGGCAAAAAGATGATAAAGAAGACGCGGGAGAGACGTCACGAGAACCGCAGCGTGACGCCCATCCCGCCGCGCGTGCCCTCGGGCGACACGCTGGCCGAGCAGGCCCTGCCTGTGCCGCCCGAGTACAAGGGGCCCATCATCACCGACTTCCTCTCCTGGCTCAACCCCTACGACGCCATACCCACGAACAAAGACGGTATCCTCCTCCCTCCAACAGAATCCCTCATGGTACGACAAGCAGTTACAGTAGTAAAAACCGGCATCACCTTAAAAAATAGTTCGAAAAAACGTAAAACGTCCGGGCTCTCTTTTAGGACTCACCGAGGAAGACGAGAAAAAAACTTAGAAACTAAACGTCGTGTTGTGCGGCACTCGTGTTGCCAGCCAGAGGAGACTAAGGACACGAATCCACCCGGCAAATACCGGACAGAGTCAGCGAGCAAAGCAGATAAGCCGAAGGTTGATAGGTCAGTCGGCAATAAGCGTTGTTACATAGACCCGAACGAATGGGAACGAGAAACGGCTAGTATACTCCGGTCTACAATTTCCGTTCAGAATAAAGTGACCGGTAGGACTGAACAGATTGCGTCAATTAGAAAAACTAAGTCGGGAGTTGTGATGACAAACAGGAGGGCATCTCTACTCCCTCTTAGCTCTAGGAAAAGTGTCGATGACTCGGATCCGATCAAAAAACTAAGTGCGATCGGAAAGAGCATCTGTAAGCTGCACGAAGAACACCGAGTTAAACAAAAGACTATAACATTTTCTAAAAGTTGCACCTCTATTTACGGTCCGTACCGTGTTGTTGTTACTCCTCTAAATGACGAACCAGCGAATACTAATAAGAGGAAAAAATAAATTATTATATTTACCATCCCATTACTACTTAGCTAAAATTATACCTGTTGCGCATTTAAAACTTCCTAAATTATAAATTGTTGTTAGCAGAATGCTATTTCAAATTCTAAAAACCTATTGTTTGTTCAAAGAATTTAAATTTTATAAATTAAAAGTTATTTCTCTTAGAAAGTATATTTTTTATTGCAGAAAACTCTTCATCCTTGGCAACCAGATTCCAAATCCAATCCGCTCCTTTATCCATCATTTCACTGTTTCATGGAGTCCCAAGACCTTCAGATGTATGTACTTATTTTTAAAAGTTTACAATGGATAAAAATATTTTAGAAAAACAACTCTTTTATTTGTATCTGTAGCTTGGTCAAACGCAGAGCAGATGAAGAATAAATGATGAATTTATACTTCATTCAGGAATGCACGAGTATCAGGAAGATACATGAAATTGTAGTAGATCCATTTAAAACAAGTCGTCAGTACAGGTAATAATAAAGTTCGTAAAACTTTAATAGAACCCTGCAATGGATATCCATCACGCAAGTCAAGTGAGTTTGAATGATTCTTGCTATTGTGGCCGCCACTTTTGTTGTGTGAAAGTTATTTTCCTAAAACAGTACTTACCGAAATACTTACGCTGACCATGCTAAATTACTTGCAATATGCCACAAATCACCAAGATGACCTTTTGTACGTCCTAGTGGAACTCTATGAAGAATAATCCGTTAAAGTAATAGATGATTCCAGCCCGGGAACACCACCCTTACAGCGTCACTGATGATTAAAGTAAAGAAAAGTATTAGTAATGTCCCACGGCTGGGCAAAGCCTCTTCTCACTCAAGATAAGAGGCCTTTGCCCAGCGATATCAGTACAGTGAGGAGGTCTGGGCAATGAAAATTCCCACTCGTCTCATAAGTACATCGTCTACAGTTTAAGCAAAAAGTCCGTAAAAGAGGTCATCATATATTGTGTACTCTACTATACTCTTTAGTACATCCTCTATGGTGAAACTCATGTCAGCCATGATAATATGATCGAGCAATCTATGCTCAATCAAGCTCATCTCGATTTCAAATGATTTGATTTACAATGACCAGATAAAACGCGAAAAAAATGTAAAAGTGTAAATTAAAAAAACTTAAATTACAATCAAAAGTTAAAACAAAAAATATGCGGCTTAATACGTGATGCATGTAAGAACCATAATTACAGGGTAAAACCATTCCTTGTATATTAACTTGCCTACTTGTACCTGGTAACTTCCAAAGAAATAGGTACCCAACCATAGGTGTCAATATTTATTGCAAATACATATGCAAATACAGCTGTACTTCAGTTTCGTAGGCAACCAGTGAGCTTGGAATCGAATATTAGATCAATGTAGTATTGTAGCGGTCCAAACAACATTTTTCTCCACTTAAGAAAGAATGCCTTATAAGAAGAAAAGGAATATCCGGAAAAAGAAGGTAAGGTAGATCATAAAACAATAGTTTGGGCCGACTATATATTCTTCTTAAATGTTTCTGTTGTAGATGACCACCTATTAGTACAGAATAATTGTTTCGGTTACATAATCCTCTTCGAAGAAGTTCTCCTTTAAGATATAATATTTTCCAAGATGTGGTCGTGGATCCCCCTCTAGAGCAATCAAGTCAACAATAGTAATTATTTTCAATTCTATTCAATTAATCAATGTCTTCAATGTATTAGTTTGTTCCTGGGAAATATTACTCGTAATTAGTGTGCTCTTGTGTACCACTTTAGTCATTTTCAAAATTTAAATCCGCTGAAACTGCTCAGGCTTTGCATAACTACATTAGAGAAATTATATAAATCACAAAGTTTGTGAACGATAAACTTAATTAACACAAAAAAAGAATTTCACTATTAATTGAAAAATATAATAATACTGACAAAAAAAGAAAACATACAATATAATCGTCTAAAGTAATCTTCTTTTAATATTATAGACCCCCAGAGAATTGTGTGATATAGGAGATGGTAAAGGCACATTAACACCTGGCAAAAGATCGCAGAGAATCTGCAACTCACCCACAAGGTTATATCGAAATATTTTCAAGCTTCCGGAGCATGGTTCTAGCAAAATGCCGTACCAGGGATATGAACAACCAACTGGTCTCTCCCCCAAAGAGAAAAGTTATATCATCTGCCATACCCGGATAGGTCGTTATACTAAACTTAAAGAATGGGCAGCAGAAGCCATTAAGGATAACAAGATATTTTCAGTCTTCGGAGGCTGCTCCACCATCAGGAAGGCTTTGATCGATAGAGGATGGGTTGAGAAGCTACCTCCGTATAAAATGAACTTGACTAAAATTCGATACAGAACCGGACATGAAAAAAACAATGGCCTCACTGAGTTAGAAAGAATATTACTTTCTAATTTAATTGAAAAACAAAATCCTAATTTCATATGGTACACAAATGATGACAGTGTGGGGACGGCTGTGCCAATAGATATGCGCAAAAACAATGGGAAAACGTTGATTAACAGACTGAAACTGGATACTTTGTGGACTTCCAAGCAAGGGTTATGCGCAGCTTTGAAGCTCCATCACTGGTTCTACATCGAAGATGTGGCGGAAGTAGTCTCTCCTCGTACATACAACAGTTATGATAGTGGTGAAATAGAGGGGTTCCTTAAAGATTTTAAAATTACAGCTTGTACTAGCCTTCTTAAATGGGTCCTATCTATGGTTGCAAATGAGCGACATATATTTGCAGCGGATGGAAAAATACCGGTTAATGTTTTAGTATTCGCACTTAACAGATGTAAAGAATATTTGTTCCGCAAACAGAACAGGGATATTGTAAAATCACTGAGTAACGCAAGTAATGGTCAATGGAATGCTTTTTTGAAGAGATACTACCGCATTATGGAAGGTAGCGACGTTTTCCAGCTGGTTGAAAATAAGAAACATCTGCTATATTATCTAGGTTATGCAAAATTTATGCTAAAAGAAATATATAAATATCGGCCTCAGCTCAGTTGTGAGGGTTGCCATGATGTTTGGATGCTGAAGCCAGCATTTTGTTCACGAGGACGAGGCATCAAAATGGCCTCTAATTTGGCTTGCATTCTCAACGTTCTTAACAAAGCGAATACCAAATACGTTATTCAGAAATACATTGGTAAGTAAAGTTGTTTATAGAATAATATTCGGAGTGATGAATTTGATAAACAGTTATATGAACGGAAACTGTCATCAGTCTTTGCACAATCTCAACAAAATTAACCATACATGCCTTACCTTACTAATTATGTAAATAGTTTAACTTCTTACCAAACTGTGTTCCACTTTATTTTTCAGAGGACCCATTGCTCATACATGACACAAAGTTTGACATCAGACAATACTATCTGGTTACAAGTACTTTCCCTCTAGTTATTTGGATGTACCAGGACTGCTACTTAAAATTTAGCTCTCAAAAATATAACCTTCAAGATTTCCATGAATCCATACATCTTACTAATAATGCTGTTCAGAAAAATTATATGAACTGCAGTGGAAGGCATAATGATTTGCCTTCGAGCAACATGTGGGATTCAAACACCTTTAAGGAATATCTAAATAAAAGTGGAAAACCAAATGTTTGGGATAAAATTATCTACCCTGGAATGGTCAAAACTATTACAGGAATAATGTTGAGCTGTCAAGATTCGTTAGGCGTTTCTAAAAATCGATTTGAATTGTATGGGTGCGACTTTATTCTGGACAGAGACTACAAGCCTTGGCTGATTGAGATCAACTCTAACCCAGATCTCAACCCCACTACTCCTGTGACGGCCAAGATATGTCCTGCCGTCATCAATGACATAGTTAAAGGTTATTAGGGCATTCTATTATTTCTTAACTATATCTTAGGTTACACAAGTGTAGTATTTAAGCTACAGAGTGCCTTGCTATCAGCTCTATAGCTCTATAAAAGTAGCAATTTATTGCTCCCGACCGTTATAAATGGCGTAATTCCAACGTGTTTCGTAAGCATGTTGCAATTAAGGAATTAAGGATTGCAAGTAAGGAACTTAAGGAACTCGTACTAACCGGGTTTGTAAACTAAAATAATAATTGTAATTGTTTGCCGCAGGTCGAGCTGGCATAGCATAGTTTTAATGCAATGGCATACTAAACCATTTTTCAAGATACTGACGACGACCACATTAGATTTTTCGTGGCTTATAATCACAAACTAAAATATATAGATTTTTATTTGTTGCAGTGGTTATTGATTATGCTGAAAATCCTTCTGCATCAACAGGGAGATTTGAATGCATTATTCGACAGACTTTGACCATACCAAATTATGGCAGGGCAGCAGACCTAGTGGTGCGTGGGTACCATTTACCAAACGAATACTTCTATAGGGGTAACATCATCATGAAAGAGTCCTTCGAATCCACCGAAATAAAAATCGAACATGATTTGAATGGTATTATAAGCAAGCTTAGAATATATGAAGACAATGAAATCGATATTATGAAAGAGCCAGAAGATGATGATTATACTTCGGATGATATTTCACACGAAAATCTTCATAATAATTTTCATAGCACTCAATCAGATGCTGAGTTAGGTGCAGCATCCACAGCCATCACAGGACAGCTCGACGAACTAATCGATAAGATTACAGCAGTCCATAACACTGAAGAGAAGCCATTCATACCTCAAGAACCAGGTTTGACACCAAATCAATCGGAACGTAAATTACATGGGAATGATTATTATTTACTATATCAAAAGAAATCTAATACACAATGTATCAGCAATACAAACTGCTCGGTGGAGAATTTGCGCAACAAAAAAACCGTTGCTCCGTTGCACATTAACAACTTGAAAAATGAACTTTACAAAGTTGAAATCCCACCGGAATTCAAAAACAGAAAAGTAGAATTGGCTCGTTATCAATCTCAGAGTAGACTTATTCAAAAAAATGTGGCTATTTATGAGCCTAATTATTTTCAGAATGAATATGAAGCAACGGCCAATATTTTAGAAGCCACTGCTAAGGTTGTTACATTCATAAACGAAAAAGAAAAAGAATATTTTACCAATAATATCCTATCACACTTGTAAACCTATTAATGTATTAGTAAAAAGTTTGTTTTTATTAATAAAGTGTTTACTTCCACTGTCAGCAAAGTTTTTTAATCTATTTCAACCATGGACTTATTATTATAATCTGGACTGAGCTCTAGCAGCCGAAAAACGAGCCGAGCGAGATGTTGAGAGCCGATGCTGTTTGTCACTTTCTAATAGGATGACCACACTTTTTCGTTAGGTGGGATAAATATTATAATGAAATAATATTTGTTTTAAAAAATACAATGAGGAACTTTCCAATTAATTTAATTCTCTGCAGTTACGTTCAAGTTTTAGCGCCATCTATTTTATAAGTGCATGTAAGAAAATCTCCCGTAGGGGCGTTTTCTTGAAGAAAATTTTGTTCTTTATAGCTTACTAGCGGCGCCCCGCGGTTTTACCCGCGTTGTGCCTGTCCCGTTGGAATTTCGGAAATTTTTATACATATAAACCTTCCTCTTGAATCACTCTACCTATTACAAAAAACCGCATCAAAATCCGTTGCGTAATTTTAAAGATTTAAGCATACAGACAAACAAACAGACAAACAGACAGACAAAAATAGCGACTTTATTTTATACTATGTAGTGAATAGATGGTGCTTTGTGAATTTTAAATCGAACTATCTACTGAGGTGAAACTAAAAAAAGATAGTCCGATTTTACTTATAAAAGCATAATGTTTAAATAAAAGAAATTGTTGTAATTTAAATAAATTTATATTAACACTTAAAAAATATTACTTATAAATATAGTAGGTAACCCATTTTTAATCCTCATAAATCATTCGAGGAGTGATTGCTTGCACTTATGGTCACCCTACATAACAAATTTTCAATTTTTCCCTTATTTGGCTTACCTGTGAAAGGATATCCCGCAACCACCATAGGATTCAGTTTAACAGAAACGAATACAGCACTTTTTAACCATTTCAATAAGCTAATCTCCCAAAATTGCATAAAATAAAACAAATAGTATAATAATATTCACGAGAAGACGAGAATTCAAAGTCGCCATGACAAATTCAAAGGGTTACTAGAGAAATTATTAATAATTTTACCAAATAGTTCTAAATAATTATGGCTCTGCAGGTATTTCAGAATATTAAGTCAATGGAAGTATTTTATAGCTAAGTAAGTAATTAATAAATTTTATCTAATTCAATATTTACTTTTTAAGTAATAAAAGGATTTCTTAAAGTCAGCGTTGTGAAATAATTTTCTACCAACATGCTACCAACTACCACTTTTCGATCGAATGGCAAGTGTTAGAAAGGGATAAACGACCTCGGTACTAGCTATCTCTCTTGGCTCGTTTTGCCTCTGTCTATGTTGGTAACCCAAATTGAATCATAATGTAAAGGTGTAAGGTGTGCTTTCGTATTTTTCATTTTTAACAGTCCGCTGTCCAGATTATAATAATAAGTCCATGATTTCAACTAAAGGTCTGACAATTAGGGCCTTATTCATAAACGCTTTTTAAAAACATTTTAGTTATTCAAATGGTTTGTCCCTTTCCGACATACGCTATTTCTTGAAGAGCAAAAAAGACAGAACACTTTTAAACAGAACTTTAGTAATAGTGTTTATGAATAAGAGGGTAAGTCATTACTATAAACACTGGGGATGGGAAGAATGTACAAACGCCAGGTGCCTAGGGTGCTCGACTATTTAAATCTGAACCGGAACTGGTCTGGCTGGTCTGGTTGTGGGCTAGCATAGGCCATTGTGTATAGGGACCTTATAGGTTTATGTGCAACCATGGTGTTACAATACAACGGACAATGCAGGTTGAAATGTCATCTATGTTTACGGTAACCTTGACAAGGCCAGGCTAGTGAGTGAAATCTTTGAATTTAATTTTAATGTTGAAAATTATGATGGACGGTAATTTCTCCTCAATTACACGACTGACGGGAAATTCCCTAATTCATTAATTACCAACCCAATCCCAATGATCGTCAATGGGGATCTTTCCTTTCATTTAATTAAATTGGTATATACCTAGGTATCAAAATAAAGAAGCAGCTTAGCAGCCATTATTATGAATGAATGTGATCAAAACCTTATTTGTTTATGGGTTTGATTGAGTAACTTTCATTTCATTCAATCAATTGTTGGTTGCTTTATGGTTGCTTTCAGTTGCTTTGCTAAATTGTCTATGATTTACTAATAAATAAGGCGGCATAGATAAGGCGGGGATAAACTGAATGAAATTTGACCAGTTTGACCTGTCAAATTGGTTGGAGTGAGTGAATGAGACCCACGTGAGACCTGTGAGTGAGACCATAGTGAGACTGAGACTGTGACAGGTCTTTACTTTAGTTTCCTGGTCTGTGGTGGGTGACATGACAGGACAGGTGACTGAGACAAGACAAGCAAGCAAGCACACCACACACACACTCACACAGAGACCGACAAGCTAGCAAGCAAGCGTTGCGATTTACTTGTGAAACTAATGGATTATTATAAAATATAAAATAAGCAGTAATAAAATTGAACTTTGATTAATTTATATTGAAAAACACAATGGGTCGGTCTAGGTCACGGAGTAAATCCCCCAGGCGTCATCATAAAAGCAGTAAACATTCAAGAAAGAAGAGTCGGTCGAAGGATCGGTCTTCGTCGCGGAGCAGAAGCAAACATGTTGAAAAATCTAGGGAAAGGAATTCAAAGTCTAGGTAAATATCACCCAAAACTAGCATTGTAACCAATAAGCTTACTCAAAATTATGATTATTTGCTCTTTCCGTGTTTAGGAAGCGGTCTCATTCCATTACATCGGTGAGCAGTAGTGATGGTTCCTACGATGGAAGGAATAATAGAAAAAAGTCTAAAGGACGCAGCAAAATGGAAGAAGTGGATAGATTGGCGGAAATGGAGCGCCAGAGACGTGTACGGGAAGCTGAACAAAAGGTAACAAAATCATTATTTTAAAACAACATATTGCTTCTGAATCTTAAACCTATTCTCAAAACTTGTTCATCATAAAATAGTGTAACAATACTTAATAAGTTAGTATTATCTTGTTATATAATATACTAGGTCAAAAGATGTCTAGACTATCAGTATGGTGAGGAAACTAAAACACCAACTGGTTAATTAACTTACTCAGCATTAATGAGCCCTTGACCATTTTATAGGTTGTCGAAGAAGAAGCAGCGAAAAGAATAGAACTCCTTGTAAAGAAGAGAGTCGAAGAAGAGCTAGAAAAACGCAAAGAAGAAATAGAACAAGAAGTAGCTAAAAGAGTGGAAGAAGCGAAACGGAAGATGGAGAAAGAAATGATGGAAGAACTGGAACGGCAACGGGAACAGCAGAAACGGGAGGAGCTCGCTCGACAGGTAATTGATGATTCCAAATGTCAGTTGTGTGTACGTGCAACCAGCTACCCTGCTTGCACCTACACATGACAGAATTAGTGGTGACAATCTGCATTGTCGCCACACCGTATTGATTATATCGATATTGTAAGTGTTGATTCAATGTTTTTCCAACATTATAATCTAGTAACTAATAAAAGTTAAATTTCGATCATATCTGTTAAAGGTCCAGTCAGGTGTAGTGCGAGACAAGAACTTGTTTCTTGATATTCAAATATGTTTCTCATTGAAACTCGTCTCTGTAACATCACATCCATTTAGTAACATGCCATTTGCACCTGTCGGGCAGAACACTTTACCACTGCCTGCTGTAATGTAAGATTGCCTTGGTGGCCTCTGGCTAGCGTTTTAAAACTGTTCGCTTGACTGTCCTTGGCAGTCACGTAGTCTATAAGTCAGGTCGGAAGACTGAACAAGACCAAGAAGCTGTAAGAATTTAATGGAGACGCTGCTTGAGGATCCTGACGTGAGAGCTGAAGGTATTTTTTGAATCTATTTTTTGTATAACCACTTTTATTACAAGACAAGAATGTTTATTTTCATAGAATGTTGTGCATAACGATATCAGCTAGGCGCAGCTGATTGTACTATACACAGATATGTGCTCACAACATATACACATTGTAATTTATAGGAGAGAATATGAAACATTCAAATGTTAGATACATTAGGCCTCTAATACACTTTGTACCATGACATTTTGTAGCGACATAAATGTTTTAAAGGCATCATGCTGCACAATATTATATGGAGTTGTATTAATATTCGTTTTTCATTAAACAGGAGGAAGAAGCTCGTAAAAGGAAAGAGTTGGAGGAAATCATGGCTGAAAATAATAGAAAGATTGAGGAAGCACAACAGAAACTGGTAAGATTTATTAAACACTGCAACAATATTGTCACTTTGCAAAATGGATAAAAAGTATTGTCTTTATTCATAATTAAAAATTATAAGTTTGCTAACCAAACTTAAATATACAGAATACAGGGACCCATGCTGTATGTTCCATTTTCGTGCCAAACCTCATGTGTTTTACCTTAGAAGACTGGTTTAACGCAAAAATAGATAAAACTATTAAAATAATAGTTTACGTTTTGTCTTATTATAATTGATTTCAATAAACACCTTTTTCTATAGGCCGAAGAACGGCTAGCGATGATTGAGGAACAAAGAAAAATGGATGAAGAGAGGCAGAAAATGAAAAAAGAACAAGAAAAGCGAGTCAAGGAAGAGCAAAAGAAAATATTAGGGAAGAACAACTCTAGACCAAAGCTCTCGTTTTCACTGAAACCACTCTCCTGAGTTTTAAAAAGATTGGGTATGCTGTTATATAGCATACAGAACATTGAAGTTTTATATGTAATTTAAATACATAAATAAACTTAGATATGCTATATTGGGTTGGTCTTTTGATAAATTTCATCATTTTATAGTTGGTTTGGCGTATTGTAACACTTTTGGTTGAACATGAACTTATATGTAATGGTTCGAAAGTCCTAAGATCTAACATAGAATTTACAGATTAGGCTTAGTAACTATTAATGTGGTCAATAATTCAATGATGAATAATAATTTACAATAACATTTTTCATAGCATTCATAGTGTAAATGTTCTACGTATTGAAATACCAGAGTACAAATATTCAGACTTATACTCGTAAAATAATTCTTAATTGCTAGCTCAAGGTGCATGCTTTAAATTATAGTAAGAATTCAATTTTCCATACATACCATGCCATTAAAATTATTTATAGAGACCAACCTAAGACATTACACAGTCCAATACATTACATATTTATTATACATTTTGATTTTTCAGAAATTATTGATTCACTATGTATGTACTTATTTTTTGCGCTAAATTGTTAATCAGCGTGCAATGTAATTAATTTAAATAAGATACACATTAATACACTGAGATTTTGGCGGCCCCAGACATTACCTACATTCAAAGTAACCTTATGTATACGTATACCCGTAGTTCAGTCAGAGTCGATCAGTCATTTTAGGTACCTAGAAGATGCTAGACGTTCATATTATAGTCCGATTTTATCACTGTGCTAATGTATATATGTTACACAGAATGTTGCTAAAATTGTTCGATCATTTCCGAGGCCGGTAATTTCTATTCAAACCTATGGTTGGTAATGTTTGGGACCTCTGGGATCTAAGATTATTACCCCTGAATATTCAAACGATACTCAACGGGTAGGCACTCTAACTGTGTAGCATTTATTATTATTATTATATATATTTATATAAATAGTCAATTACATCGTCTGTTATTGTATCAAATCAAGTGAATACGTACTTATACGCATCATAGTCCAGGAGCTTGTAGCTAGATACGCAGTGATTATTTCGAGCTGTAACCACGTTTATGATGGTATTACACGCTACTACACGCTTAAGTGAGTACCCTCCTTCCACTGTCGAAAATGTATGAAATGAAGTATTGCTTATAAAATATATGAAGTTTAAATATTTGGGGGTAAAGTAAGTAGGTATGTCTTTACAATATAAATAGACTTTATAATTAACACGGTTTGATCCTTCCTAACTTACTGTATTACCCGGTACAGAACAAAAGTTTGCTAATGTCCATTATAGCTAGTAATCCGTTATTATTCCATATCGGAAATAGTCAGTGTGACTGGTAACTTTTATAGAAAATGATTTTTGTTAAAAATTAAGTAAGTATTTTAATTCATAATAAACCTTCCAGGACACAAATTGGTCTTTTATTTTTGAGATAAACTAAGGTATGTAATTACTCAACTATCAGTGCCCCGTTGTAACCGTTCATGTGGGAGATTTGGCATGAAGAGTAGGTACCTAATCATAACAAACCTTCCTCTTGAATCGAATTGTATATTGGTGAAAATTTCATGAAAATCTATTCGATAGTTTTTGAGAAAACCAATTACATAGAGACAACTTTTGGGTACTCGTTTTGACTGTATTCGTCGCCACCTATTTCAACCATAACCGAAAGTGGTAATTTGGTGGTCATTCGGACCAACATGTATCGCTAGGTTAGGTTATTTTACTCTGTGGTTATGTGGAAATGCCAATGACAACCATAAATTTCCATTTGATTGACAGTTGACAGCTGATTACGTGGACCGATGACATTACATGAATGATACAAATATGTCGAATTGATTTATAGGGATGGGCTTATAGAAAAAATACATCGATATTCGGTAATTCTCTGACAGCATCAAGTAATATCGATTTATGCAGCGTAAACATATCGATGTTCACTTAATGGGATCTTTTTTATGTAAATACTAGCAGCGCCCCGCGGTTTTACCCGCGTTGTGCCCGTTCCCGTGGGAATTTCGGGAATTTTTTTACATAAAAACCTTCCTCTTAAATCACTCTACCTATTAAAAAAAACCGCATCAAAATCCGTTGCGTAATTTTAAAGATTTAAGCATACAGACAGACAAACAGTGTGACAGACACGAAAAAGAGACGACTTTATTTTATACTATGTAGTGATTATTAGCTTTGATAATATTATTATAGTGTTTCTCCTTGGAGTCACGGTACAAGCCCGGTCTTTTTGAGAGGCATGCGATACAGATCCAACTCGTAGAGGCCCTTTGGAGATGTTTAATGTAATGGATATTATAATTATTAATATGATGTGCATAATTTTATGTTGGGGCATAATTCCGTGAGTTACGAATTTCACAAATAATAATAATATGTAAAAAAGATGTTTATTCCGAAATTGTTTTTTAGGGTTCCGTAGCCAAATGGCAAAAAACGGAACCCGTCCATCCGTATGTCACAGCCACTTTATTCCGAAACTATAAGAACTATACTGTTGAAACTTGGTTTAGATGTATAATGTTAAGATTCCACATTAAGATTTTCACACAAAAATGGAAAAAAACAATAAATTATAAGGGTTCCCCATACTGAAAACTGAAACTCAAAATTTTGGGATATCTATGGTCTTCAAAAATGATATTGAGGTTTTTATTATTATTTTTTTCTAAACTGTATAGTTCGCGCAAGAGACACTTCCAAAGTGGTAAAATGTGTGTCCTTGTAACTTCTAAAATAAGAGAATGATAAAATTTAAAAAATATAATTATGATGTACTTTACCGAAAATTGGTTTCAACGATATCTAGTAACTAGTTCTTTTTTAATACGTCATAAATCGTAAACCACAATTTACCTTTCATTCAATCAAACAAAATAAACAATTAAAAAAATATCATCTAACAAAGTTTGTTTAGGTTGTTTGTTTGCATTGATATATGGACGGACGGGAATGAAATGAAACACCATTTCTATTTATAAAATAGGTACCGACGTCTTGGATATATCGATATTCATGGGTTTTGTTTGACAGTTGAACATCTCTATTTGGTTCTATTCGTTGATTGGACCTCGTTTTCGGCGGTCCGACCCAAACTACTCTATTTCAATTTCAATCAAAGATTTCGATCAATGTATTGAATTATATCAAGGGTATAATCAATAAATATTATCCAATAAAATAAATGTTAAAGTTGTGATTAATTTAATTAACAAACAATGGCTGACTTACTAAAAGGAGTGTTGTTATCTGTGTTATCACAGAAGTGTTACGATGAATACTTCATCAATTATAACTTTTTAGATGGTGAATAGAATAATTATAAATAAATTAACATTATTTTATTAAAACCAGTTCATGAACCACATAATTTTATATTTTCAGTTCCATGTTTTAAGTCCAGTTTAAGTAAAGGACTTGGGATAGGAATAATCGCTGGATCAATCTTGGTGAAAGTTCCTCAAATTCTGAAGATTCTTGGCAGTAAAAGTGCAGAAGGCATAAGCGTTTTTGCAGTATTTTTGGAATTGTTTGCAATAACAGCAAACTTTGCTTACAGTTATGTCATGAGCTTCCCATTTAGGTAACTATTAGACAATCTATAGAATTGAAACATTGTCATAGTTCATTTTGTAGATACTAATTTACTTTCTTTTTTTTAGTGCATGGGGTGAAGGTACATTCCTGGCTATTCAAACGGCTATCATAGCAGCATTAGTTCTTCACTATGGAGGATCTCCCGGTAAAGCTGTAGCATTCCTCACTGTGTACACTGGCATTGTGTCTACTCTAGTCAGCGGGTTTACTCCAAGTCATATACTATGGACAATGCAAGCTGTCAATGTTCCGATTATAGTTATTGCTAAGGTAAGTGACTAAATTTTAAGTTTAGTTTAGTTTTTATCCAAAATGAAGTTTTTGAGGAAGTGTGTTTTGTATTTTGTTTAGAACCAACAAACAGGTCCCTTGACTGAAGGTGTAAAAGTTAGAAATATAATAATTTATGTAATGTTTTTTTGTTTTCAGACAATTCAAGTTATTACTAACTATACAAATGGTAGTACTGGTCAATTGTCGGCTGTGACATGTTTACTACTCTTTGGAGGAAGCATAGCAAGAATATTTACTTCAATCCAAGAGACTGGAGACTTCATCATCATAATAACTTACTGTGTGTCAACAGTAGCTAATGGTGCTATAGTTTTACAGCTTCTATGGTACTGGAATGCTGGTCAGAAATCTATTACTAAGAATAAGAAGAAAAATAAGAAGGTGTAAACCAATGTTAGTTTTAGGGGTAAAATAGTTTCATTTTTAGTAAATATTTATGCATGCATTTTGTTGCTTTAGAGAGCACATACCAAACAAATGGTAATTGTAACAAAAGGATTAAATAAAGGTCAATTTTATTTAAACTTATTCATTTATTCTAATAAACGCGCAAAGAACAAACCAGTGACTAAGTTTTTTTTCTAATCTGGAATGATCTAATTATAATGTTATTATACCAAAACAAGTTAGCTAACACCAAATTAGAATAGCTCACACTTTAATCCAATATTTGTACAATTTAGGTTCAATTATAGAGGATCCAATTCTAAACTAATATATTTACACATCTATTATTAATTATAAACGAAATTGAATATAGAACAATTAAGAAGTACTTATACAATCTTGATAATACAATTATGAAGGTATTTTTATAGCATATTGGGCTATTATGACACACATTTGATAGTCAATTGGGAATGGTAGCAGCTGTAATATGAAACTTATAATAGATGCTACGGTAATAAGGTATAATTCATCAGAATCGATGGTTACTCTTTGGGCGCGGGCTCAGACGGCTTCTCTTCAGCGGTGTTCCTCTCATTTGGTTCGTTTCCATCAGCCCACTTCCCGTCGTATTCTTTCCTGTCAACATATCTTTCTTCTTCATATTCACCTTCACTGCGGTGACTGTCCCGGCCAGAATAACGAGAGTAGCTGTAATTATTGATTCATTGAACAATGGGACAGACAAAGTTATTGCAGACCAAATAAAGAGTCAAGACAGATTGCTGCAATCAATGTAGTGGAAGATGCAAAATTATGTTTATTTATTTACAACCAAATTATACTAGAATTTTGTTAAATTGATTTAGGACATCACTAATTAAATTACTCATTGTGCACACATGTTTACAGAACTGGCTTCACAACAGCATTCTGTCTAGACTTTTTATTCAGACTGACCACTGATACTTCTTGTATGATGAATACACACCTATCTCTGTCCTTATCTCTCCTCTCTGGGCTGTATGATCTGGAGCGGCGAGTTCTGTCGGGGCTTCGGGAGCGAGAATAACGTCCGCCACGCCTGTCGCGGAAGTCACGGTAGCCACCTCTGTGTACAACAATAAAAAGATTAGTATTATAACAGGAGTTTTCTACACTAAACAGGATTAAGATGTAAGTAAACCCAGTACCTGAAAGGCCTGCCGCGTCCGCCGCCGCCCCGGCGCGGCCGGAAGGGGCGGCCGCCCCGCGAGCGGTTGTCCCTCCACTCGTTGGGGAAGCGCCGGTTGTCGTCGCGGCGGAAGTCGCCGCCGCCGCGCCCGCGGCCGCGCGGCCCGCCGCCGTTGTAGGGGTGGAAGCGCGGCCGGTAGTACGTGCCGCGCTCGTAGCCTCCACGACCGCGCCAGTTGCCACCGCGACGTGGGAAACGACGCATTCTATAACAAATTTTAACATTATACTATGGTATATTGGGTGCAATTTGATTGGTACGTATTCTTTAGTACGCGACATATACACGGTATGTATGTCGCGTACTAAAGAAGTTCTTCTGTAGGGCAGATCGTCGGTATTTTGGCGCATGGCCGTGGGACACTGGGCATATATCTAGCGAGTCGTTGGCAGTGGAAATGTAATGTTCACTTAGTTTCTATTTTGGGTCAAAAAAAGTAGTCCATTTACCTCTCCCTAGAGCCCGAGCGGGTTCGTGAGCGGCTGCGCGAGTAGTAAGAGCGGCTGCCGTCGGAGCGCGAGCGAGAGCGCGGCGAGCCCGAGCGGCGGCGGCGCGACGCGGGCGACGCGCTGCCCGACGAGCGCGAGCGCGAGCGCGAGCCCGAGCGGGACCGGTACTTGCGGGGCCGGGACCTGACGATCATCATACACATTACTAATCGTACATCAGTTTTGAGACTTGCTTTATGACAGGTTCGATTCAGATTCGAAATATCCTAAAAAGTGATTGTTGAAATGTAATAACGATCAAGAACATGAACGTTACCTGCTCCGAGACCGTTTGGGCGAGCGCCTGTCCTCCTCGGAGGAGTTGGAGGAGTGTCTCCGCGGCGAGGGCGGCGAGCGCGGGCGGCGCGCGGCGGGCGACGGCGGCTTGATGCGCGTCACGAACTGCTCCGGCCGGCCCGCGCCCACGCACACCGGCGTCTCGCCTTCCTTGGCGAGCCGGAACGATCCGAACTTGTCAAGCACTATGTTGCCTTTGCGAACCTATCGGGAAGAGTAATTTGTTAACTAGTGAGTTACTAGTGTTGTGAGCAGTTGTCTAATTTTGATGACAAACTGTATAAGATTCGGTTCAGCAATTAAGTAGGGAACAATATCTTAGTAAAATAGGAACGATTATTTTAGTAATAAAGATCGTTATATATAGCGCTTTGATATGTTTAAGATAACTAATACCACCATACAGTCAATTAATTGTATTGTAATGTTGTGTTACATACCGGTGGATGAATATGTTCCGTGCCGGGGGGATCTGGTTCTCTGTTCTTGCCCGGCGGCGGCGCTGAAGGCAGCGGCGGCGGTTCTTTCATCGCCATCGCTCTACGTATTGACACATTCTTGTCGGGGCCAGGAGATGGCTACGAATAAACACGCAACTTTTAAAGATTTTTAATCTACTTAACAAAATACAAATTTGTGAAATACAACATACAGTAATAATATTAGACAAATACTTCACACTTTTAAGTATCTTTTGTTTTCGGATTCCAAAATAACATGTATGTACGTTTTGTTCTTGATACGAAAGCAAGTAAAATATTTTCTCACCTTAGAATTTTCTTGCGAGTCATCCGAGCTGTCTTCGAATGCGTAGCGCTCCTTATATCCCTTTGGCACTGGCGTTTCCTTTTTCTTAACCCTACTGAAATATAAATACTAAGTAAACCTCGCGCAACATTAATTATGATAGATGATCATACATAGGCGAATGTAACACACTAAACCCTCTTGACAAACCGGCTTAGTAGGCAAAAATGAAGCCGCCTACATACCATTATATACACCAATTCAAGATGAATACAAACTGTTGTATAAATATAAATACAGGCTGTGTCTGCGAGTTTGGAGTAAAGGCTAATATGCATGCGTCAAGGATTGAAATCTATACTAATATCATAAAGCTGAAGAGTTTGTACACGCTAATCTCAGAAAAGACCAATCCAATTACAATTATTATATTCTTTTAGTAATGGATAGCCACAATTATGTAACGGTCACGCGTGGTTACTGCAAGTCCTACTAAAATTATAAAAGTGAAACTTTGTGTGGATGGATGGTATGTATTTTGGAACTCTCACGAAAAACTACTGGACGGATTTGGATGAAACTTTACAGTAATATAGGTTATACATCAGAATAACACATAGGATACATTTTATCCCGAAATTCCCGCGGGAACGGGTACAACTCGGGTAACACCACGGGGCGCGGCTAGTAAAGTATATAAAATCAAAACTAACGGGTCCTTGACAGCGCTCATGGACATTTTCCACTTGGGTTTCTCGAGCGGCGGCGGCGGCGCCTGGTCGATGGGGCTGAGCGAGCGACCATCTCGCTTCGTCAGCACTTCCTTGTCAACCATCACGTGGTACGCGCTAAGCTTCGACTCCAACTCCTCTAGACCGTGCATGTCGTCCATCATTCTGTAGAACAAATTGTCTTGTTACTACTTTATGAAGTCATCATTAATTTCGAGAAGGTTAGTGGTCAGCCCTGGTGTCGCAATTTTTAGACCGTCTAAAGGTCTGCGACATGGTTTATAGATTGAAAGAACTGGACCGACTGCTTACCGTGCCCTCCGAAGCACGGTAGCGCTCAGATAAAAAGGCCACCATCGACCACTCATCCAAAGGCCGAGCTGCACATTGCACTGATCTAACATCGCTTAGTAAAGCTACGCCACGAGCGCTACTTTATGAAGTGAAAAACTGACTTCAAAGTCGCTTTGATAAAGTATTTTTTAGGAATTGGTTGAAAATGAGACTATTCTGGAATCTGTCTTTAATATACTTAAAGAATTTCAGAAATGGGTTCATAAACAGCATATAAACACAACTTCAATACAATAATTTTGTGTGTCAATGTTTAAGGAATGAGTATCTTAACTTTTTATACCTTACATATAAAAATGTAGGTAAGTTTTATTTCTAGGAGACAACAGTTCAATCAATTCCATTATTTTTTATGACCTCATAATTAATCAGATTATAATGTAACAATCATATTATAATTATCCTCTTATCTACACTCTTACCTCTTATCACCATGTTTTCTGTCGTAATCACCATCTGGGCTCAAATCCCTCTTTGATTTGCCTTTTAATTCTTTCCTGAAATAAAATAAAACATTCATTAAAATGATTACATACAGTAGTATTCATTTCAAAATTAAGTTTATTATAAAAGATGGTGAAACTCCTACTTTGAAGGTTTAAAGGAATCTACTATTATGATCAACTTATATATAGCGAAACAATATTTTAATATATTATGATGCTAAAAACATGTAATAAATATCTAATCACATATAGGTTGTCTTACCTTATAGCGTCTCGTAGTTTCTTATCGCCGATGTTCTCCAAATCTCGGAGATTATATTCTGAATTATTTGATTGTCTCGACAATTTGGCTTTCCTCTTTTCTTCCCTTTCCTGTTCTTTGCGCTTTCGTTTAGACTCTTTCTTCTTTTTCCTGTTATAGATTGGATTCAATGTAATTGTACTGTAGCCTTAAGTGAGATATGAGAATTGTGGCCTGTATGATTAAAACTGTAATCAAGGTAAAGTATGTTGCACACTTTTAAGTGTACCTGACATGCTGCTGACAGCCTGAGCTCCATGTTCACCTTTCGGCATTAGAAAATCAAGAGGCATTTAGCAATAAGCAGGCTTAATCTATTAAGGTATACTAACTTATCTATAGGTAAGTATACTAATTTATCTATAGGTATTCTAATTTATCTATAGGTATACTAAATTATCTATAGGTATTCTAATTTATCTATAGGTATACTAATTTATCTATAGGTATTCTAATTTATCTATAGGTATACTAATTTATCTATAGGTATTCTAATTTATCTATAGGTATACTAATTTATCTATAGGTATACTAATTTATCTATAGGTATTCTAATTTATCTATCGGTATTCTGACTTATCAATAGTTATACTAACTTATCCTTCTTTTTCTTCTTCTTCTTGTCGTGGTCGGCGCCGGGCTGCGGCTGCTGGCCGAGCTCCTGCATCTTGCGGTTGCGCTTGTACTGCGCCGTCTCCTCGAGGAAGTTGTGCACTTTCTCCTCGTAATCAGAGTCTTCTTTGGTCATCTCTAGGAATTTTCTCACCTGTAGAATTGAATGATCATCATTGTGGTAGCTTTTATGTTGCTATGGCGCTGTCATTGGTACTATAGTTTTTAATTACGCTATTGCTACAAGATTGGCGAAAAGCCGAAAACGGAAGGGGTGATCATGAGAGTTGCCAATTTAGGTGCTTAAAATTAATCATAAAAATGTTGGTGGCCAACCCTGGTGTGAGAGATTTTAATCTTCTTCTTCATCGAGTGGATGGTCAGCCTGACCAATCCTGGTGTCAGATTTATAGAGCCGCCAAAGGCCTCTGACATGGCTCATGTAACGACTAATATCCGTAGAAAGTAACCGGGACCGACGGCTTAACGTGCCCTCCGAAGCACGGAATCATCTTAATTGTCGGGCAATCAGGTGATTCAGCCTGTAATGCCCTAACCCAACTGAGGACAGTCACACAAAGAGATTTTTTGTGAGAAATTGTCCCCACCGGGAATCGAACCCGGAACCTCCGAATCGTGAGCCGGGCGCTCAAACCACAAGACCACGGAGGCTGTTAGAGAGATTTTAGTGTCCTATAATCATTATTGCAACCTGGGACCTACACTTAATAGTATCCTTCAAATCATGATAGCCAAACAACTCCAAACCCAATATGCAACTAATAGGTAGAGTCATTTAATATACCTTAATTTCATAGTCAATATCGGCCTGCGATCTTATCGGCGCAGCGGCTTCCTCCACAGTCGGTGGCGGCGGTTGGTATCCATAAGGGTGATTGAACTGAGAGTTATGCGTCCTTGTAGCGTCATTCTCACCCAACATGGCCATCCTCTTGCTAAGGGGCGACAGCGAACGCTGGCGATTCTTGTTCGATTGAGAGCGACGCTTCTTCTTACGGTTAGGACCTTCGGAATCTGATTATGACATAAGAGAGTTAATAGAAGTCAAAACAAGACGAAACTAGTGGCTTTCTCATTTTAAAGCAAAAGGTTGTCTATTTCAGTTGAGTACTGCATGTGTTTATATTTAATTATAAGTACAGAAATATGAGGAAGTTGTTTGAAGGACTTATTTTTATGAAATTAAAAAAGTGCCTAGTGAGTTAGTCTTTTGGAACGAAGTTCCTTATCGCGCGTTGCGAAAGGGGGCTAGACGGAAAAAATGGTAACGAAATTTTTTAGGCCAGAGAGGGACAGACAGAGAAACTTGCGCACGACAGAGAGAGACAGACAGAGAAATATGCGCGGCGCGCATGTTTCTCTGTCTGTCTCTCTCTCTCTCTTATAGAAAGCAAGCTAGATATTTTCGTTTCGTCTTTCTATTTCGCATTGAACAGTGTGGTGTCGCGACGATTATTTTTGTTGATAATAAATAAACTTCGTTCCATCCGGGTGTCCCCTGACACCTCTCAAGTTTTTTTATAGAAATTTTAGAAACCTCATTGCAGACCCCAAATATGTAGTTGAAATAATATTATAAAATGCTAGCCACGCCCCGCGGGAACCTGCGTTGTTCCCGTTCCCATGGGAATTACAGGATAAAATGTATCCCATGTGTTATTCTGATATATAACCTATACTACTGTAAAGTTTCATCCAAATCCGTCCTTTCCGTAGCTTTTCAGTAAAAGAGTAACAAACATATGTTCATCCATCCTTACAAACTTTCGCTTTTACTATATTAGTACAAGTATGGACCACATGAACTGCATGAATCTTACCACTGGACTCTGACGATGACGACGACGAATCGGATGAAGAACTGGAGCTGGACGAGTCACTCGACGAAGAAGAAGAACTGCTCGACCTTTTCTTCTTACCCTTCCCGCGCTTTTTCTTCTTCTTCTTATCCTTCTTCTCAGTAAGATTCAAAAGCTGTTTAATAGTCTCCTTAACTTCGTAAGACTTAGCACCAGTCAACCCAGGCAAAAGCAATTCAGCCGGCTCAATGAGAGGTTTAGAAACGGAATTCTTGCTCTTCAAAAAGTCTAGAGAATTCTGTGCTTCTTCATGGAACGGTATGATGGCTAAGCAATCTTCGTAAGCCTTCTGCGCCTCGGTTATCTTGTTTTCGTCTTCGTAACTTCTTCCTAGAGCTACCAGCGTTTCTCCTAAATACTTTCTGGCATTGGCGTGATTGGGATTTAGTTTTAATGACGTTTCGAAATCTTCTATGGCCTTCTTGAATGTTCCACTGTTGGCGTACAAAGCTCCTCTGGCTACAAGTCCTTCAACATTCCTCGGATCGATGCTCAGAGCTTTGTTCAAGCATTGGAATGCCTCTGAATGTCTTCCGGCCTTGAAATGTTCTATACCTTCAGCGACCGAGCGGAAAGCCCACTTGCTAGCTTGAGCTTGACGTAGTTCATCTGCATACTCCGTTGTTGGAAATCCACCCCTATAAAAAGTAAATAAAGTTACAATTCATACTCTTTATAATTTTTTCTTCAATATTAAAAGTGTTGCATATTATAAAATTGCAATTTTTGTTATTATAAAAGGGTTACAATGTTACTTATATTGTACTTACACAATTTTTAATTAGTAACATAAGGTTAATTACCTCAGTGTAGTGAAGTTAGTGCAGTGCATGTTCGCAATACCGAGCAGTTCAGATAGATATTGCACGCAGTTGGGGTTATTGAAGCCCGGGCTCTTCTCCAATATAGCTTCATAGCTCTCTCCCTTCATATCCACAGTTTTCCTATCAAAATACAACAGTCAGTTAGTACAATACTCACAGTATAATAATATTCGATTTCAGTCTGTTTGAAGGTGACATATAATGATTTATTATGAAGATTTATAATTTGAATAAAATTTTATTAACAAAATCCCTAAAATGTGTAGTCACACATACATTATCCTCACCTGTTCCCATGAAGCTGTTCAAAAAATTGTTATTTAACTTGTATATTGCATTCACACACAAATATAACATCATAGATTATGTGTGCCGCCTCAACAATGTGACATTTAATATTACCAGAATGCATCAGCTACGTCACAACATAACGTGGTGGGTGCGACAAACGCGTCTTTGGAGCATGTTGCTACCTAGAAAAGAACACCCTAAAATAATGGAGGGATATCGCCTTGTCCAGATATTCCAACGGCCGATTACAAGAGTGGTCGAGCTATCTTGTGTAATATCATCCGGAGACCTCGATATAACGTTTATTCCCGGCAGTCCTTTATTACAAATGAAATTACTCCAACATCCATAAATGTTCATTACAAAATCCAATCATATCTCTCAGATAAAGCTGGAATATTAAATATTAACTTTAATACAGATTTACATGGTTTCTTTGTACATTGATTGATGGCATCCTAAAATTGTACTGACCTTTTTATATATTTGTATAACAAAAAATATATATTTATATCCTCTACTAGATTGTGTGCAGTATAAGCTTGACCAAAAGCATAATTTTATATTCAGTATTCCGAGGGTGTATTTAGTTGTATATTTTATTCATAAACTTGATGTTGGTGATCCGATTGTGAAAAAATAAACCCAATGACCAGTGTAAGTGATGTCCCATCAATTTCGGCGCGTCAATTTTGCTCGTCCACCTACTCTGGTGCAGTTGTGTTGGAACACAGCAATTTCATCAAAACAATATCTTTGCACTAAAAACCAGAGGTATTTCTTACAGGACCATAAATTTATATTCCTCTTTTCCTTGATATCTCCATTCTTTGTGAAGCATTTGTATAGCAAAGTATATTCAAAACAACTCCAGTTGTTTGAAATCCATCATTACTTTTCCATTATCCTCAGGATCCAATGTTTAAAAATGTGGTTTTCAATTATTTAAATACCACTGTTTTATAGTTTCAAGACACAAACTACAATAACAAATAAATAAATACATAAAAGAAACATATGTTTTGCATGTGTTCAGAAGCATCACATAGAGACCTGTAATGTGGCGGTGATGTACGTGGTGGTATACTTGTGGTACGTACTTGTATATGAGAGGGAAGTCGTCGGTGCTGAGGAGCCCGAGCGGGGGCTTGGGCGGGGGGTCATCGGGCCCCCGCGTGACCCCCTTCATGCCGCACACCATTTTGTTTGTATCCGGTATAACTTCAATGACTTCACAGCACACAGTGTCATTCATCAGGTAGTTTCTTGACACATTTTTCTTGTCCACCGCTGGTATGATATTTGTCACTGGTAAAAATGCCTGTAGAAAAAATATACTAATCAGTGCTGATAAACATAATGATCCATATTCAACAGGTATTCATTGCAGACAAATGTACCCAATTGATTGAAACTTTACTTTCCTAATTGCAAAACATTGTGCAATAATTAACTTTGACAATTGAATGTTTCTATTAAAATAATAATTAAGTGGAATAACCTTGTTAATCTTTTTTTAGTTTCTTGTTTATCGCAAAAATGTAAATTAGGCAGTCATGTTAACAACGGAAATGGCGTGATAATGAATTAAAATGATGGGTTCATGTATTTTTCACTTACCATTTTTTTTACATGGAGTGACATATTGATAAGCATTTAAGGGGGAGAGTCACACTCTTTTAGTACAAGTGCGTATCCATTTTATAATGGCATTTCTAAAGCCAATAATTACGTAAAAAAGTGGAACTAGCCCATGACTTATAGCTCTACTGAATTTAAATAGGTACCTAAACTTGTCTCTAAGTCTTGTCTAAAGCTCTCTCAAATATCTATACTAATGCAGCTGAAGAATTTGTTTGTTTGAATACCCTAAGTTATAGAACAAAATTATGTCTGAATATGATTTAAGAGGAAAGTCATATACTATTTTCATGCCCATATTCCCATAGGAAAAAAACATTGCAAGCAAAACTGCATAGTATCGCTAGTCAGAGTGTATTCACCTTCACATTAATGTCAGCCACATATCTCGAGGTGGGTCCGGCAGTGCACAAAACCTTCAACATCATTCCTGAAGCAGCTCTGTTGATCACCGCACCAACAATCACTTCACCTGTCTTCACATTCTGTTGGAAGATTCATAATTAGTTTGCTTAGTGCATAAAGATTATACAAATAAATCAAATTCAAATAGCTATAGAAGACAGTGATGTCTTGATTGTGGGACTCTCAAGCTTGCCAAATCATATTTTTTTATGGTAAAATAGCTACAAACATATAATAATGTATATACCAAGTATTATTCAGTGTGCCTGATGTTAAATGTTTTTACACAGTAAATACTGAATATTGCTTATAATAGTCATGCATAATATATGTAGATAACCAGTAGCCTTGAAGTATACTCACATCAAAGAAATGCCTTAACCTTGCTGACTTGTCCACATTCAAGAATGTTTCAAACGGTGGCATTAGAGCAAATAAATCTGTAAATAAAATGCCTATTATAGAAGTTATTTATTTATTTTCATGCTATATTATACGAGCATTTTAACACCATGAGTTTAAAGTAAACTAAAGTATACAGAACTTATAACATCAATTGACCTTGATATAAACATCAACAAAAAATTGATACACTACAGTGAAGCAAAGTAATGATGAATAGTTTTTTTCAATAAAATATCCAGTAGTTAAGGTCATTTGGACATTGAGTAACTGCAATAAATTGACTGTAATGATAAATTGAATTGTATTGCTCAATGTTACACACTATTTCATATTTATTTTTATGTATATCTTAAGATAAAGATAAGATCTTGTCGAGAACTTATTTACTTTAGCATTATTCTGTGAAGGCTGATTCATATCATGTGCGACTATAAACTACACTAAATTCTTATTATTTCTGGTACTTACTGTCTTCAGGGGTCGTAGATTCTACTCCCAAGGATGATGAAGATGGAGCTTCATCCATGATGGAGACGTCAAACAAAGCGGTAGCTTCCTTAGCAATGAACTGGTGTAATTTCAACCGTTTCCCCCGGTCTTGGAAAGTGAGGTGCTTATGCCTAGACTGGTACACGGCGTAGTCCAAAGCACCTACGCCCAGCTTAGTGAGATCATCGTCGCCTCTCTCGGCCTCCCACGTTTTTTGGAGCTGCTGTCCATGATAGTTTATGGATTGCGTCACTAAGGACGCATCCAGCTTGTTTTCCATTATAACACCAGCTTGAAAGATAACAATTTTATAAGTAAAGCTTGGTTCTTATATCCTAAATTATACACAAAACATAGTAGTGTAGTAAATTAAAATCACAAAATTAAAAACGACGCCATTTTGTTATAATTTCCGGTGCGCTTCTATCATGAATTTCCTTGTTGTAACTAAAATAAAATATTACCTATCGTATTCCAATTTGTAGATAGAAATCGAATATCTTCAATATTACATCGAATCAAAACATTTTTGAATACAAATTTTCACACAACAAAAGATTTTTACGTCCACCTTCTACTTGTTGAATGAACAATTTGATCACAGTATCACAGCACAGCATTCACAGCAGCACGCACAGTCACAGATTTGATTATTTTCATTTTCAAGTAAATGAATGAACTGGAGTAAGATGAACAAGGAACGATGTCACAGATTGTTCATAACAAAAATGACATTGGAACCACAGGCTATAAAATTGATTAAAGCGCGGAAACTGGCGGTAACCAAGCGCGGTAGTTTTAAATTAAAATCAATTGCCTAGCATTGTTTCAGGATAAAACTAACATCTCTGTTTGATGAATGATACAGTTAGGAGGGATACAGATCCAAATAGCATCATATTTACTTATTACTAATTGAACATAAACAAACCATAATATCAATAAAAACATCCTTGATACTTACATAATCCGTATGAGCAAGACTTCAAACAAATGCTTTTTATAGCTTAGCTAGTAAACGGAATTAACATAAAATAATTCAAAGTCGTATCCAGTCTGGTTAAAATGTGGACATAACACACATTTCGTATCGTATCTTATACACTTCAAAGCGGCCATAAAGCGTCATTGGGAAGGTCTCTCTCACTTCAATGGAAGTGGCGAATACAAAAGACGGAAAGAGGGCTAGGTAATGGCAGACACAATGGAAATACTGTTTGGACTAGGTAGGAGGCGGACCTCGCACAATGGTCCGCAAAACTTATTTTATTCACCGACACTTATTTATTTTCAGTATGTATCTGCTTTTGAACTTTCCACCTATTCTATCTAGTTACATACTTATAAATTATTTATTATCTATTGGATATTATTTAAATATTCATTATATTTTGTGTGAAAGAGTTATACTAAACCTTCATTATCCATACATACCTAAAGCGTTCTAAAAATGTAATGGGTAAGATCTTGAAATCAGTTCTTGTAAATTATGTTAATGTGTCATTGTTCATCTACCAAAATACAATGTAAATTAACAAATTCTAGACGTTCGTAGCACAGTAGCATTATGTTTGCTACGAAAGCGCTACGAGCTACGCCCGCTAAGTTGAATCCACGCGCCATTTTCTTTTTAAGGGACATTTGCATTCAAATTGATTTCTACTATACTTACTATATCAGTATATTTAAGTTATATTACGAATACGCGTTTCTATCTGTACGATACCATACAATGACTTCCAACATTAAAACGATTTTTATCTACACTAATGTTGTAACATTCTACTTATGATTCCAATACTTGACTTATAATTACTACTGTTATACTCGTAGCACAGTCAACTAAAACACTCAATTTAAGCAATTGCACATGATGTTATAATATCATTATAATATAACATTATAACATCATTATAACGCGACCAATTAACCTGGCGAGCCTTATGTCAAAATCCTCATACTAGTTGCATAAAATTTTGATATTAGGCTGGCTTTTGAAAACAGTTGGGTTATACGTGAAAACTTCGTCGAAACTACATACACAAAACTCTTTGGTAAGATCTCGCTCGCTCCTGATTGGCCCTACGCGCAGCTGCGCTCTCATTGGTTAGATTTTAATGGCGGCAAGTTCACTGTGACAATACACGTACCTACTTGTGAATTTAATGTTTCGCAATGTGTTTTGTTTTTAAAATTTTGTTTGATTAATTGCATTAAATAGTGAAGATAAAGTAGTGTATGCAACTGCATATAACACGGGTATTAAAACACTCGTTACTATTATGAAACTCGCTGCGCTCGTTTCATAAACTCACACTCGTGTTTTAATACCCTTCTTTATATGACGTTGCATAAACTACTATTATATAGGTTCAAAATGTTAACAATAAACAAAGACATAATGAAATATCAATTCATACAGAAAACTACAATTTCCATTAATAACAGTTATTTTGACACGCAATATACGCTATGTATTGGGACAGCGTTATTGGTACCGTTTTATTGTAGGATGGTGAATTTTATTTTGTAGGAAATAAGATTGATATTTGTTCGCGTGATGTTTTCGTGAGTGTATTGTTGTGGTTGTTTTGTGTGTGTATGCAAGGTGTATTGTGCGGGATCACACAATACGCGGCTCGGCTTTGTGTCTCGCGTTCGCGCCATTGTATTCGGACATATTACCCAACGTTACCACATTGTATCCACTGCCACTGTCTCTGTCTTCTTCCTTTGATGAGACATGTATCTTATTTGTGTGCACTACTGTCCTGAAAAAGTTAGCCGAGTTTGTTAAACGATGACACGTCTATTTTTGGGATATGGAGCTTTTTATTACAGCCTTTTATTTACTTAGATAAGCAACTCTGTGGTAAAATAGTGAACGCAACTATGCTAATCTTATTAGATTTTTTTTTCGGAAAATTTCAAACGATTTACATGGACACTCCTGATAGTTATACTGATAAGAATGTACCTAAATTGGTAAATATCCGTAGCAATTCATCTGAATTTATACAAAGTCATTTGGATATTAAAGCTGCGTGCCTCCGTAAATAAACAAACAAAAATCTTGATCAAGAAAATTATTATTCTAAAAGCCTCAACTCGAAGCGCATTAATAAAGTAGTAGACACAAAACAACCAGGACCATTATTCAAGCCCCATTAAAATCGTAATTAATTCTCCCTTTATTTTCATAAACCATTCTTGTTACTAAAACATTTAAAACATCGTATTGTTGAATAGGGAAGTGCATATAAAGCGTGCATGGTCAACAATGTGACCACGCGTTTGTAATGCGCAAGGTCCTGCGCGGGAATCTCGGAGGCATTTCACTCGCCGGCCGGCAGTCAGAATCTACCCTCGACGCAAAGAGCCGCCGTGGCTGCATGCCACAGCGGTCTTCGCCGATGAACTTTTTCGAAGTGCTTTCCCGCCAAGTTCTTAATTCATTTTTTATCTGTGCTTTGTGCTTTTGTGCCAGGTTCTTGTGAAAATTTAAATATAGAATTTTATTTGTGGTGGATTGTGATGTGTGTGTCTTGGTTGTGTTTGGAAAATTAAAATTGGAATGACATTTTAAGGTGGATTGTTTGCGGGTAAGTTTTTATTTTTCTATACTGATTTCAATTTTTGAGTTTTATTTTAATTTTAATACACATTTACATTATTTTAGGGCATTAGGTCATTCATTCATCATGTTTCATAATGAACTACTGTGTTTTTTTAAATGCTAATAAGGTCTTACAGGAATCGTATAAGAGCTTATACCAATTTGAATCATAATAGATAACCGCTTTTATGTAATATTTAACTTGCATGTTTGAAAGCTCAGCTAGTAGATTTTTTAAAGGAGAAGACGTAGGAATCCGGTGAAGCCCGTGGTGGTAGTGGTAAATGTTGGGTGATTACGACCGCCAATGTGACTGAAAGGAGAGGAAACTTCGTGTTTGAGGGTAGCTATAATTTCCACTTCGTTTTGCTTGTAGATTTTTTCAGGAGTATCACGTATTTACATACATAATAATTACATAAATGTAATTGAGTATACCTAATGAATTTTCTCCGTGTTTTTTAAATACAACAATTTTCTAAATTTTTCCAAAGTCTATTTTAATCAACATATAAAATTACATATTGCATACAATTTTAGGAACAAATAGATATCTGTATGTAAGCTAAGAACCTAATTAAATAAGTGGGTATAGACTGGATGTTATTATAGAGAGACTGTCAGTTATCTGTCCATTTACCATTGTAAATCGCAGTAATCGAATATTATCGGCAGCAAGTAAAACAATACACGCACGCCGAACTGTCAGTTAAATACAAAACAGGCGTAAACAAAAAGCAATCGGCCGCATCGGCGCGCACATCGCGCCGTCCCATCGATAATCGCGATAAAGTTGCTAACAAAATAATAGTAGAGTCGCGGAATTAACGCTCCTATTGTGTTAGTACAATAATCCGCTATCTAGGCCAGCCTCAGCGCTGCAGACGAACCTTTTGTCTTTCATGTTCGCCGTTAATAATGGCGGGCGCCGAAACAGCCGCGCACAATACCGCGAAATGTGCGCGTTTTCATTTGCAAGACAAAACGCGCTTTGTTGTTGTGTCCGCTCAATACTAAATTTATAGCCGTTGGACCGAGCCGTATTGACGGCCGACTAACGAACGGCCAAACGACATAAATGCATTTTGATCGGCACGTGCATCGTGCATATCACTACGCGATTCAAGTTAAATAAATGAATTTTCGTTGTGCATCACTAGTTTACAAATGATGGCACATTAGTGCCTGGGTCTAACTTAAGTAAGATACTTACTTTAAAGCTTAATTAATATGGGTTTATATGACATAAGTCTGTATATTCAAAAGAGACCACACACGACGCAACGATAATTTATATTATAAAATAAACGTACAGCTTCAAAGTAATAGAAGTCCGCTTTTAAATTTCACCGCGTATTCCGCGCCTAATAACAAAAGGAACTTTTCTTTCCTCCGACCGCCTCTATTACCTCTAGGATCTAGAAATTTATTGAACAAATAACGATTTTCTTTATAAAGAAGCAACGCTCTATAACGTAGAAAAACCGTCGAAACCGAATAAAAAGCTTGATCCCCACACATAAAGTTACACTTGAGACCCAAAAGAGGTCGCGTCACAAAAGCGTCGTAATTGGCCCGTTCTTTTTCTACTTCCCTGAAGCATTCAGAGCCAATGAAACGTGTGCATTTAAATGACGTTCCATGGCTTTGTGGGGTCACACTAAAGTTGTTCGTGAAACCGCCAGTGAGTACGACTTTTGTTTAGTCCTGCGTCGGAGGGCTACTAAAGAACCTGCTCTTTGCTTGTTAGGGAATCATTAGTCATGCTTACCTATTTGAAATGTACCTAATACACGCGTCATTCTATTGTATTTGTCGCTTTTTATGTCGCTAAAGTGTATTCACTATTTTGTGAGAGTTTGCTCGGCGTTTCATTTGTGTGAACATAGCTTCACCATTCAGACTTTTTACTATATGAATCTTTTTCGTTCCTATTTTCAAAATAATATAGGTACACATACATTCTTTAATGGTCCCGTATGATCCGGTCTTTTGTCCCTGCACTAGTCGTATCTAATCAAAGCTCTTTTGATCCGGTTCAAAGTCAATAAAGCGTCGTTCATATCCATATTAAGATATAGTTTAAAAACTGCGAGCAAGCGAAGCCAGTTCAATAGAAAGCAAATAATACCCCGTTTACATTATTCCAGTCCAGTGATCTAGCGAGATTCCAGTCCAGTGCTGGACTGGATCTGTAACGTTTACATTATTCCAGTTATTTAGAAGCCGTTGAAGTGTGAACACTACAGTGACAATGATTTCAAGTACTGCAATGGCACTGGATTGGCCGTCTACATTATTCCAGTTGCACTGGATTGATCGCACTGGATTCAAAAGTAGACCGCGAATCCAGTTACTGGACTGGAATGCTTACTGGATTCAGTTCATTCCAGTGCCGGTTTACATTTTTCCAGTAAGATCGCTGGACTGGAATAATGTAAACCGGCCATAAGGTTTGGGTTTGAGGTATAGTTGACCCATGAAAATACTATGAGGGAATTTCGGGATCTTCTTCGAAGAAAATTTCGGGATAAAATGAATATGTACCATATCTTATTCTGATGTATAACCTTTATTAGTGTAGAGGTTCAATCAAATCCGTTAAGTAGTTTTTGCGTGAATGAGTAACGATAACGAACATACGAGTAGGTACATGCATACCTATAAACCCTCGCAAACTTTCGCATTTAAAATATTAGTAGGATTGGGATGTTTGTAGGTATTATAGAAGTTATTTTACTATGAAAATTGACACGTACGTTAATGTCATTATTATTTATTTAAACGGGAACTTACGTACGAACGAAACTACTGTCGAGAGTTCCTCAACACGTTTCGGTCACATGCGGTGACCTTATTCCATCACATGCGGTAAGTTCCCGTTTAAATAAATAATAATTATATAAGTTCGAATGTGACTAAGCTTTAAGCATGTTCAACTTTTCATTTACCGACTGTACTTCTATTTTTTTCATATTAGACTTTAAATATAAACTCATTTTCCAACCTTATTCTTATTGTAGGTGGTTTGATGGAGTGGTTTCATTTATTTCTTACCTCATCACTAAACCTTTTCAATTTTAGAACACAAGGGAAAAAGGGGGGGGGGGGGTCGGTTGGAAAACCGACCATGTTAATTTAAATATTTAGAATGTTATTAAGTCTCTTAAAAAAAATTACCATATTTAAAACCTCCTTTTTGAAACCGTTTTTAAATAGTACATAAACTAGGTGCTAAATATGTATACTAAACGGGCCCTATTCTATCGGCTCCGCACGCATCACAAAACATACTTACGTAACAACAGCACACATCCCTTTCTTCTATTCAACTCCCCGCGCCCACTCCCAGCGATTCTTTGCAGCTTTTGTAGACGTTCAGACTCTTTGTAACAATGCCCGCTATTGAATACACTGTCGAAATATTGTTAGCATGATGTCATCTGAGGCGTCGATGAAAAGAAAACTATAAGAAAATAGTAGCTAAAGTACTCCCTTTAATGTGTTGTTCAGACAATCTTTATTTTAAGCCTATCTTCGTACCTTTATGATTAAGTTTCTTATATACCTTATTAAGTACAGACTGTTTCTTGCGGCTTCACCCGCGTCGTACCCATTCTCGTTTAATACACAACACTCTTTGTTCTGGTTTCCCAAGTTCACTGTGACTAACTGGTACAAATTCTACATTGACCAACTTGGTCGAAGTCCATAATGAGCAACCAAATTAAAACCCAAAATGACCAACTTAGTCGAAGACCGTAATGGCCAAGTGGGTCAACTTGTTCAAAGTCCATAATGAGCAACTTGGTCATAGTTCACAATAACCGATTTTGTCTTCGTCCATAATGACCAAAATAGTTAAAGTTCACAGTGACTAACTTGGTCAAAATTCACAATTAGCACCTAAGTCAAATCTACAATTACCAATTTGGTAATAGTGCACAATGACTGATTTGATCATAGTTCACCATAACTGCTATGATCAAAATCCATAATGACTAACATAGTCAAATTTTATAATGACCAATATCAAATTTAAAAGTACAAATGACCGATTTAGTCCATAATGACTAACTTGATCATGACAATGTGGCCATTTTGATCAAAACTAGTAATGACCAACTTGGTCAAAGACCGAATTAACCAGCTTTGGCAAATAATTGTACCCCAGCCTATAGTAATACTTTTTGAATAATTGCACCCCAGCTTGGTATTACTTTTTGACTAAATAGTCAAAATACAAGTAACCTTGACTATTTAGTCAAAAAGTAGGAAAATCCGAAATGTCAATATGGGTACATGATATATATCTATGGATTCTTGAGTTCTGTGGGGACCATAGACATAGATATATCTTCGCTGCGCTTCTATGGTAGAGACTCTCCTTTCCACGTTTGTCGTGTGTCGTTCGATAATGTTGTACATAAAAGTCTGGTATTAAAGTAAACAACGGCTAGGTACTAACTCGAACGGGGGTTGATCGGTATTTGGTGCTCGCATTGTCGTTGAATAACTTTTGTCCCTATTGTGTAGCTGAAAGAGCCACAAAGACTTCGACGCGGGACCATAAACCGAAATTCATCAGGGCGCCGATTGTTCGTTTCTTAATGGCGTTTCAAGTTTAGGTTTTGTGACTTTAAAGTTAATGGTGAAATGGTAAAAGAAACTAAATGGGTTAAATTGGGTATTGGGGATGGGTTAGGTCATGTCGGAGGCCTTTAGGCCTTCCTTTAGACTTTAGCCTACTCGAATTTACTTACTTTTTTGAGTATGATTCTTTAAACTTGATGTATTTTGTGTGTTCACACGGAAAGTTCCAGTTTCCCTAGGATAAATAGTAGCTTATTTTTGACCCGGAGTTTGCTGTAACCTGCATTTCAATTAACTTACTTCTGCACTCAGTCTGTCCATTAAATTGACACTTAACTAATTCTCGTACTTTTTCATACAATAAATGTCACATCACTACATAGTATAAAATAAAGTCGTCTCTTTTTCGTGTCTGTCTGTTTGTCTGTCTGTATGCTTAAATCTTTAAAATTACGCAACGGATTTTGATGCGGTTTTTTGTAATAGGTAGAGTGATTCAAGAGGAAGGTTTTTATGTAAAAAAATTCCCGAAATTCCCACGGGAACGGGCACAACGCGGGTAAAACCGCGGGGCGCTGCTAGTGTTAAATAAAAGCGAAGTGTATCCGTAAACTTAGTTTCAAATCATCGATTCCATCACAAATCTCTGACACATGTACAGGTATTACCACGGGCCCCTCCAAAGCCTCGGAAAGCCACTAGACACGTCTCCCTTAACTGATATCTTAATTCTCATCCCTTTACAAACTAACAATAGATGTTTTCAAAAGTACCTCCTGTATAAAGATACTTTGTGAAGTCTGTCGCGGGTGGGCCGCCCCTTATCTACTTCTTATCAGCGCTATTCACATTTCTTTGTACATTGTTATCAATTTCACTTAATGGCCTTATATCAATACTAGTCGCGCCTCGCGGTGTTACCCGCTTTGTACCGGTACCCGCGGGAATTTCGGGATAAAGTTTATCCCATTTGTTATTCTGATGTTTCGACCAGAAGTTTTTCGTGAAATAGTAACAAACATACATACATCCATACATGCATCCATCCTCACACACTTTCGCGTTTATAATATTAGTAGGATATGATATATCTATGACATGATATGACTTTTTTATTTTATTACATTTTTTTATCTGACGTTTCGGTCCCTTTACAAGAACCGTGGTCACAGAAAACTGAGGTGTAATGCGTCTATACAAGAAAAAAAAGGATATTCGATTGAAGGTTAATCAGAATATTATGCAGTTGCCACTTTCCAAGAATGACTAATTTTTTCTTTTTTCGAAACTGCTCTAAAATTGACAACTTTAATTATGTAGGGAAGGGTAGCAGGGCCCTGCATCAAAAAACTAAATTGCCTCATCCCCGCTGACAAGCACAATAAAACGCTCCTATTATTCATCGTGTATTAACTTAATGTGATTTAATATCGCCATTCATTGATAGAGTGTAAAGTAGGGTGTTGTAGGGTGTAAAAATATCTGATTGTATTCCTTTTTAGTCCGTCCGTCCGTCTGTCACCAGGCTGTATCTCAAGAACGGTAATAGCTAGACGAAATTTTCACAGATGATGTATTTCTATTACCGCTATAACAACAAATACTAAAAATAATTCCCATACAACAAACGTGATTTTTTGTTGTTTTTTAAAGTACGGAACCCTCCGTGCGCGAGTCCGACTTGCACTTGGCCGGTTTTTAATCTAAACTAATTTATGTATAGATGTCTTTAAATCAAAATTGGGTCACCGATTAACTTTTAACAAAACAAGAAACTACAAAGTTGTAAGTTAGTACTTAAGTTAATAATATCACTATTTGATTTCTTGTTAACCCTATTATTGTCTGTAATTGTTTTGTAAACCTTGTGTTCCACCGAGACGTGACCTGCCTGAATGCCGGGTGTCATTCAGAACTATTGTGTTCAATATTGAAGTATCTTCAACGTGCGATTGTAATGAAATTCTGGCTCTTTTCCAACTGGGACATAAGTTTTATGCATAGTGGATGATGGCTTTAATTATGTCCAGATTGTATATGACCAATGGGGTGGTGCAGGGGTTGGGGAAGTTATTTTGCTGAACAGTATAAGATTGGAAGTGTTGGTCACTGCGGTTTTCGATATGAAAAAGAAGTCGACAGAATTCGTTGATATTTTTATGTCATAGTGCATACGTTATTTCCACATAGGTACGTTAGGACAGAGTATTTTACTATTCATTGAAACGTACGTTAATGTACGAAACGTGTTGAGGAACTCTCAACAGTAACCTCCGTCGTACGTAAGTTCCCTTTTAAACAAATAATAGGACAGAGTACTTATCATCTCTAGTGTTCTTATTGTCACTTAAATCATGGTAACAAAGAAAAGATCTTCATATCTCTTTTAGTTTCAGATTTGCCCATACTGAATGTTTTAAAAAGCCACCATTTTACTTAGGTGCAGCTACGAGTATACTCGTAGTGGTTATTTTATTAGTTACGTATGGGCTTGATGAATAAAATGAAGCAAATCTAGTACGCAAAAAAGGTCCGTAGCAAATCTCGTAGCTGAATTAATGATTCGTAGCCAATCTCGTAGCAGAATAAAATTAGATAGCATGCCAGTATTTTGACATGGACAGCAGATATTTTGCTCTTTTAGAAGACTGGAATAATTTGCATTATTAGAATCCTTTTGTGTATTAGTTATTAAAATAACTAACCGCGGTTTCACCCGCATTGTACCCGTTCCCGCAGGAATATGGGGATAAAATGTATCCCATGTGTTATTCTGATGTATAACCTATATTACTGTAAGGTTTCATCCAAATCCGTTCTTTAGTTTTTGCGTGAAAGAGTAACAAACTTACAAACATACATACAGCCATACATTCATCCTCACAAACTTTCGCATGTATAATATCAGTAGGATAGGATGCAGTAAAGTTTTTTTTACACAAACACATTGTTTTGTTCTCAATCAGTATTCATTCAGTAGACATAGTCCCAATCTTCAGGGCCAAGCAATCCGGAATTACATTTTATAAATACGACCACTATGTACATACATCCTACTAATATTATAAATGCGAAAGTTTGTATGTATGGATGTATGGATGTATGGATGTATGGATGTTTGTTACTCTTTCACGCAAAAACTACTGAACGGATTTGGATGAAACTCTACAGTAATGTAGGTTATACATCAGAATAACACATGGGATATATTTTATCCCGAAATTCCCGCGGGAACGGGAACAAAGCGGGTAACACCGCGGGGCGCGGCTAGTACCTATATAAAAGCAATCATGTAATTGTATGTCTAACACAGTCCATAATCATGTGTTCGATTTACGACCCATATAACAATACGCGAACAAAGATGATCCCGAAATCTGTTCAGGTCTTAAATGTCTTACATTTAAGCGTCGTCTTAGTGTTCTAATTATTACATCCACATTGTGTTGCGATATCATATTTGTCGACAATGGCGTCCTTTATGTAGCAAACAATCGAGTTGCTGATGAATTTCGGTCTATGTCTGCGAGCTGTCTTTGTGTTCCTCTCCCTCCTAGTGGACAACACAATAGGACAAAAGTTGTTCAATAGCGGCGCAAGCACCTAATACCGAACCCCACCCCCCATTGTTTCGGGTAATGTTCGACTTTTATGGATATTTTCAATGGATCGCCTATAATCTGGTGGATGGAGTTTAGAACTTCTTGTCCGTTGTATTTTAGCTTCAGTTACTGAGATTTTTCGACGTCCCTTTGCTTTTCGTTCGATATTTGAACTTTACCAAATACGTACGAGTATTAAATCCATTTTGTGTGATTTGCGTGTAAATCGTGTGAGTTTAAACAGTTTGTTAAAGGTTATAGAGATTCGATTGCGAGTTGGAATCGATAAGCTGTGTATTCGAATGATGAGTTTCCAGCCCAAGTTGCCGGACTGAGACTAGCTCGCAGAACACTAGATTATAGTTGCGAAGCTATGGAGCTCTACACAATGGCTCAGATAGCTCATAATGCAGTTTGCCATTGAAAGCAACCGCCACACTTCCCCCGATCGGATTTACTACGATAATCGTGACAAAAGAACTTTGCGGACTCGCGAGTAACTATATTCTATTGGGAATGTAGCGACACATGCGATTGTGTTCTATTCACATCAGGAGCGAGCGGCTTGGAAACTTTATGTTGTGTAAAATGTATAGGGAATCCATTTTATGTGTTGATAATCTAGTCTGGATCGGTTACGTTGGGTGAGTCTGTTTGCACTTACTTAGGTATTTCAATGTATTGTACGCAGATGCTTTGTTCATTTGAAAAGCATTATGTTTTTTTATGTTTCTTCGGAAATCAGCTTTGTTTGTCATTCATGGAATTTGGCGGGATATTATACGGAGGTGATAGATACCTATTTAACAAACATACCTAAGTGAAGAACCTCAAAACTTAAATTTTCAATTATGTATCATGTAGTTTTTTAGATAACCCACGACACACGACAGCTTACATTACTTTTAATTGTGACTAAGTACTTGCAGATAATTAATAAAGCCTAACTCCCACTTCATTTTTGTAGGAAAAACTCAAACATAACAATCACGGGCAGACAATGACCACATTCTCCAGTTTTAAACATGAAAATTCATATCAGCATTGTGTGCGACAAAGAGCGAAGTTGCGGCCCTCAAACATAAAGGGCCCGCACATTAGTGTTGTTAAAGTGACCGCCCAGTGAATGTGACCGCTGGAGCGGCAGGATTGCACCCGTACGTACCACTCTATTGTTGGTTTTGTTGGCGGGGTGCGCATTACAGACTTGGTGCCTTCGAAGCGATAGTTAGGTTAGAATTTCGGAAATATGATTTGGCCTGTCTTTTTTATGGAATGGCCTGTCAATTTTAAGAGGAAAGAGCGAACCCTTCTCTTCTTAGATCTTTAAAATAATTTCAAGAATATGTCTATAACTGAGCATCGCAAAAGGGAAAGGAGTGCCACGTTGCTGCTGCAACTGCAACTGCGACTGGCGAATTTTAAACAGAAGACGACAAGAGTTATACCAATGTTTATTTTTTAATCCCAAAAAAAAAACATAATAACGTAGTTATGGTTTGTTTCTGTGAATGTATGTTACTGTGAATGAACGTAATTGGCCCTACCTATGGACAGTTTTGTTTAATTACAAATTCGAATCAATAAACTAAGAAACGATCAGTGTTGCTGAGTGACGTGAGTGAATGCACGCACATTTGTGCAACAATAAAAGTAAATAATCTTTTAATTATTTACTTATTCAGTAGTTACGACAAAAATGTTGAGAAATTGCATATTTAGGGGAGTGTGGGGCAACACTGGTACCATTTAATATGAAGTGCATAGCAAACACTCCGCAAGTAACGCAGGGGAGATTGGGGAAACGTATCCATTTTCATATTTCTTAGGATATTTCTCAGTCTGAGTGCAATACATTCCTTTTGTTGACCGACAGCCGCGAGGGGAGATGGGCAAAAAGGGATCTATCGTCTCCCTTCAAGTAATGTCGCTTGATGATATTTCGTAATAGATACCTGGTATCTGCGGCGGAACTCTATCGATGTGAGTTATTTTATTTTGGACAAAGCATAAAACATTATTTAGTACTGCTTACGAAACACAAAACAATAATATACCTGCCTGACAAGCATATAACTGAAGACAAGGTATTCTTTTCGTTTTATCTATACTTTTTAGACAAATTTATCTTTATCTACATGCAAAGTCAAAACTCTCGTTTTTACTCTCAAGTGAAGACTAAATGCGAATGGTTTTATTATTTGTTGGAGTTTTCTGTACATTTTGTCTACAAACGGCATTATGCTTCCTATTTTTGTCGCTCGAGAGAGATTCTTTAGTTATATGTATGCTTGGCGCGCCAGTATTTGCGGTGGAACTCTATCGATGTGAATTATTTAGCAAAAGACCCACCTTCACACTGAACACTCACACCAGTGTTAAAGTGGGGAAATTCGTTTCCCAACCTTCATACTATTAAACTTTCTAAGTTTAGTGTTAAGGTGAGTGATTTTTCACATCAGTGTTAAGATTGATAAGTTATAAATGAAACAGGAAACAATTTTCTTACTATTCGGTAGGTTAGGGTTATTTTTTTTTTACTAGTCCCATAGTTATCGGTTAACATTACGGGGGAATTTTTCCAATTAAGTAGGTATATTAACATCCAAACCTTCACACTAGTGTGACAGAGTCGCCATCCGTAACACTGGTGTTAAGGCGGGTACGATACTAGCACAATTTTCACACTGGTGTGAAGGTCGGGAAACGAATTTCCCCACCTTAACACTAGTGTGAATGTTCAGTGTGAAGGTGGGTCGGCGGTGAATTATTTTTATTTTGAACAAAGCAAGAATCATTATTTAGCACTGCTTACGATACACAAAACAATGGCTCTTAATTAACTTAAAATAGTCGCCAGATAAAATGATTAGGTATATAGCAGTGAGGAACGAAGATATCTAACTTACAGTAAGGAGGCTTACAGGGGTGCATGGTGGCTTGTACTTAGGTGTAGTGACATTGAGGACGACTAGCGCATAATTTAGGTAAAGAACATTTAACATTGCAATGCCCTTATAGGGTGTGAACTGTGTATGTATACACGGACAAATTCACACATGGTTATTACACCTAAGCTAAACTTTAAGCTTGTATTATGGATCTAACTAATTGATACTATTACATATACATACATATACCTTATAAGTATATATCTATACTAATATTATAAAGCTGAAGAGTTTGTTTTGTTTGTTTGTTTGTTTGTTTAAACGCGCTAATCTCAGAAACTACTGAACCGATTTGAATAATTCTTTCACTGTTAGATAGTCTATTTATCGAGGAAGGCTATAGGCTACATTTTATCCCGGATTTCCTACGGGAACGGGCACAACGCGGGTAAAACCGCGGGGCGCTGCTAGTAATTTATACCCAGACGTCGTCGACTCGTCGCCATCAACTAAGTAAGTCTGCAGTCTGTATATATTGTTGACTCCGGGCGGGAATCGAACCCGCAACCCTCTACACAGTAAGCGCTCTCACATGCCACTGTGCCAACGGGCTTGTCAAATACATCATTAACCTTCAAGCGGGCGCGCGTAGTCGAATCGACCGCGCTTAGTACATTTTCGTTCATATTATTATTATAAGTCATCACACGCATTTCTCATTTCTAGTAGCCTGTCGCTATTTCATTCACAGTGAAATAAAGACAATACCGTCGCTCGGGGTGCTCTCCCCATTCCGCAAATTGCAATTTTTTTAGTTCGGCCGCAGTCGTCAAAAAGACTACACGCGCCTGTCGTCGAAAAAGTTACGCGCGACGCTCAATGCGACATTCACTAATTACGTGCTGGTTGTAGTTCTTCGGCCTTCGCTGAATATTATCTTATTATATCGAAGTTTTGTTATTTTTTTTATATAATGAGTCGTTTATGGTTATCACAAAGTGCTATAATCAAGCAATTACAAAGAGAAGACGAAGAAGAGAGTGACTCAGAGCTCAGCGACCAAGGCTCTGAAACTTCCGACCACATCGTTTCAGAGGAGCATCGATCTGACGAGGAATCATACTGCTCGGACTCAGATGAGGATAATTTGCCACTTTCGGAAATAAATAGCTGTTTTACAGGGCGTGATGAAAGTTACGAAGTGGCAGAAATCTAACAATAACAGAGTATTTGAACGAAAAAACTGATTCTGATGAAAACTAAATCAAAGTTAATTGTTTTATATTCTTATTTTGTAATTTTTAATGTTTGACTAGGTGTATAAACTACACTCGAGAGCAAATAAACGGAATCACTTCGCATTTTTCAGTTTTTCCGTCGTATCTTGAAATTTAAGTTTTTTCTCAGAATTCTAATGATGGAAATATATTTCCTGAACATTTAGCTTTAAAATAAATTAATAATGATGAAAATCGGTTCAGGATTTTTCAGTTTACAAACGTTTTCCCGATTGGTCGAAATTTACGCGTTATTGGGGTCACTAATTGAACACCCATTAAAGGGTATAAAAAGGGTGTAGGGGAGGGGAAAGTTATCAGTCGTTTATCAGAAGTTGACCAGTACACATCTCCGCTAATTACCCAGTGAACAATACCTGAAAAAAATGGACATCACCGAAGCTGAAGCCGCCCAAATCGTCACTTTGCTGGAACGTGGGGATAGCCAACGTGTTGTTGCTGCCAGGATGAATTTGAGCCAGTCTGCCATCTCAAAAGTCTATCGGAGGTTCCGAGAGACTGGCAGCTTTGCTCGAAGACCAAGGACCGGCCGCCAGAGGTGCACATCATTGAGGGATGATCGATTCATCGTTACTACCGCTCTCCGAAATCGTCACCTGACAGGAGTTTCTGTCGAGCGACGGCTTCGGAACGTACGAGGAGTGACTGCCAGCTCATGGACTGTTAGAAGAAGACTCAAGGAAGCGAACTTGACTCCAAAAAGGCCTGCCACAGGGCCCAAACTGCTCCCAAGACACCGTGAAGCTCGACTGATATTTGCTCAGCGACACAAAAACTGGACCATTGAGCAATGGACCCCCGTTCTTTTCTCTGACGAGTCCAGGATGTGTTTGAACGGCTGCGACAGAAGAGGACGTGTCTACCGGAGACCAGGAGAGCGGTATACGCAATCCTGGACTCGTCAGAGAAAAGAACGGGGGTCCATTGCTCAATGGTCCAGTTTTTGTGTCGCTGAGCAAATATCAGTCGAGCTTCACGGTGTCTTGGGAGCAGTTTGGGCCCTGTGGCAGGCCTTTTTGGAGTCAAGTTCGCTTCCTTGAGTCTTCTTCTAACAGTCCATGAGCTGGCAGTCACTCCTCGTACGTCCCGAAACCGTTGCTCGACAGAAACTCCTGTCAGGTGACGATTTCGGAGAGCGGTAGTAACGATGAATCGATCATCCCTCAATGATGTGCACCTCTGGCGGCCGGTCCTTGGTCTTCGAGCAAAGCTGCCAGTCTCTCGGAACCTCCGATAGACTTTTGAGATGGCAGACTGGCTCAAATTCATCCTGGCAGCAACAACACGTTGGCTATCCCCACGTTCCAGCAAAGTGACGATTTGGGCGGCTTCAGCTTCGGTGATGTCCATTTTTTTCAGGTACTGTTCACTGGGTAATTAGCGGAGATGTGTACTGGTCAACTTCTGATAAACGACTGATAACTTTCCCCTCCCCTACACCCTTTTTATACCCTTTAATGGGTGTTCAATTAGTGACCCCAATAACGCGTAAATTTCGACCAATCGGGAAAACGTTTGTAAACTGAAAAATCCTGAACCGATTTTCATCATTATTAATTTATTTTAAAGCTAAATGTTCAGGAAATATATTTCCATCATTAGAATTCTGAGAAAAAACTTAAATTTCAAGATACGACGGAAAAACTGAAAAATGCGAAGTGATTCCGTTTATTTGCTCTCGAGTGTAGTCTGGGGTGTGTAAAAGGGGTAATGTGTTCCTAATTTTTGTTTTGATTCAAAGAATATTTAAGTTATGTTACTTTATTAATTATTTGTTTCTTTTTCATAATTTCAACTACTTGTTTTGACTAATTAGACTATAAAGACTGGTGATGATATATCTGCGTACAAAAAATAAATGATTATTGTATAATTTTTGCTTTATTTCTCTTATTCATCCAATAGGTCTTTTCGGCTACGCGCGCCCGCTCCCGTTACAAATGACCGCGCGCCCGCTTGAAGGTTAATTAGCTTTCGCATTATAATTTTTGGGCATTATAATAAACTCCTCCTTTTTTGAAGTCGGTAAAAATATCGCATATTATCGTCCTCGCCATCACTGCACCACAGCACCCCCTAGCGCCTACGTACAGTACTCACTGAATATACGTATTAATATGTTTAATAGTTAATACCTAATTATGTAGGAGCCGACGCCGCGCCGCGCGCCATTGTGTTAAGGACAATGACAGTTAATTCCTGATACATGTAACTTCCTGCATTGTTCCCATGTTGACAGATTTTGCTATTATCAACACGAACAATATCTGTATGGTACACGAATAATTGAAATACATATTATGTTGTGTACATGCGTAATTAGATAGCGTTTGTTGATTAAATTGAGTAGTTATTGACGTATTGATAAGAAACAATGGATATAGGTACATATACATAGTAGGATATGTACACACTACTATTACTAGTTACTACAAAATATGAGTAGATACCCTAGGGTCACATCTAGGGTATCTACTTATTCCATATCCAGTAAGTTTAATTTAATAAAATACTTATAAGTAATATAATTGGTTTGGTTAATTAGATACTGCGGACTAAGTCACAAAAAGTAAGACTTCTCTAACTCACCTCTCTGGGTATGTTATTTATACCTAAAACAAGAGAGAGAGTGAGAGAGAGAGAGAGGGAGGGAGAGGGAGCGGCCGAGAGAGAGAGAGATAATATTTTATGAAAGGGTTTCATATACCGAAAAAAATATTGAAATAACTTCATAAACGACGGAGACATCAGGTAACAAACGACCAAGGTGGAAACTAAAATGTTGTTAACTTTTCGTTTTATGACCCTTAACGTTTACATACCAACAACTGGTATGTTATCCACAGGTCACATGAAACAATTGATGACCCGTATCAGATCAATCGGCGACAATCCTTCCGTGACCGTAGGTGTTACATCCGGACATCAATCAACCCTTCCGATTGTGTTCGCACTTCCGATTGGAGATTTGTAGATAATATTATGTTTGAATCTTATATTTGTTTACAACTAATATCCATTAATGTCTATAATGACACACATGAGAGATTTTCATTAATCCACAATTTACTTAACTACTGACATCATTTTTCATACATTACGTAATATCAAAATTGCTCGTTAAATATCTACTACGGAAGCATTCGACGTCTCAGTAGCGGTGATTCTTGTGATTTCTCTTGTGCCTTTGTCTTACAGTGTGCGAGATTCATTCGTTTATTTCATACTAGCTGTGCCCCGCGGTTTCACCCGCAGCGCCCCCATTCCCTGGGAATTTTGAGATTTTTATTCCTTATTTTTCTTATATAAAAACCTTGTCCTGACAATAAGGAACACATTAAAAAAAGAATCATCCAATTTGGTGCAGTCGTTCTGAAGTTATGCGCTTAGCAACAGATTCACCGATTCATTTTTATATTATAGACTAGCAGGGCCCCGCGGTATACCCGTTCCCGTGGGAATTTCGGGATGAAAAAAAAGGCCTATAACCTTCCCGTTGAATGTGGCTATTTATTACAAAAATAATTATTCAAATCGGACTGATAATTCCTGAGATTACCCCGAACATACAAACAAACAAACTTACAAAATTTTCTTCTTTATAATATGAGTATAGATTAGTATAGATAGGTTAGTCGCTAACCCTGTTTTCGAAGTTATTAAACCGCCTAAAGGCCTCCGTCGTGGTCTGACAATTGAAATAAAAGGGACTGTGCCCTCCGAAGCACAGTACAGTGTGACATTATACCTATGGGTTAAATCCTAACCTATCATTGATAAATATGGAAGTCATCATCATAATCTCGTGTAGGTATGTTAAAAGTCGGAGTGACAATGACGGTGTTTCTAGACCATCGACAATTGAACATGCGCTTCAAAGCAAAGTAGCGCTTAGAAATGCCACAAAGGGACTTCCATCAAAGTAGTAGTTATTAAGACTCGGTGAAGGCACAGTGTAGTGTGTAAGTGAAGCTTTTGCAATTTTGCAAGCTCCAATTATTTTTGGAAAATTCTAAAACAAACGAATATTAAAATCTATACAAATTCGAACCCGTTTCGAGCCCATTATTTTGACTACTTCATTTGTTTTCATACAATGTTGTCTGAAATTGTGATCCATCACCAACTGAATAACATCATACTGAATAGTTAGTGGGTGGCTTATGCTTCGCGACCAATATTCGTAGATCCCTGGAGGATACCAGTTCGACTCTTTATACACCCTGAAATACTTTGTCAGTGAGAGGGGGAAGGTGCCAATTTATCGTGGTGGTTTCAGACCATTGTTGCTTCGGATTCGAGTGCGAATTGTCACAGACAGTGGGACGATTTTATCAATCGCTTATTATTCAACTCCTAGCAAATGGATGACTCATTTATGTATGAGATGTGAAGGGGTGGATTTTTCATGTGTTATGGAATGATTATGTTATATTATTTCGGATATACATATTTTAATTTATTTTAACCCTATATGGACTGTAGTTTTAAAAATGACATGCTATTGAGCAATGATGAGTGACATTTTGAAACTTATAGATATTTTATTAGTACTCATTTTATCAGACAATCTTCATAACATCTCTGCGACTTCCATTATTATCTTCTATAGATTAAAACTGAGGTAATATCATCGTCTTACCAACTGAAAAATCTTTTTAACTCCAGCAATACCTTTATCTGTGAGCACAACAAAACAGTTTACAAGTGTCTGTCTGGTTTATTCGATTTGGTGTTCAGTCGCGTTCTCCATTGTTGGAGGTGGCTGAAAGCATTGTGCCGGCTACACAATCGTGCCATTACGCTGCCATTGTCACAACGTTAACATATCGTTATCTTGATCAACCGCCATCTATTGACCGATATCAACAACTAAAGTAACGCTTGTTTTGGTAGAAGCTTTTTTATGTCATGGTTGGAAGTTGGAACTGGCAAACATGGTGTCGGTACTTGCTGTGTTAGTCGGCCACAAAAGCTATGATATGCCTTATGCTTGCACCAGTGGAATCGGAAACATAGATTTGTAGCTTGTTTATACTCGTGGCATAGCATAGTCCGTATCAGTTTGGGTCTAATTCACCCTGAGATTGTATTATGGAATCTTACTAACTGATACTATTACATATCACAAATACTTTATATGAATATATAATTGACACCCAGACGTCGTCGCCAAAAACTATGTCTGCACATATTGTTGACTCCGAGCGGGAATCAAACCCGCAACCCCCGACACAGTCAGCGCTTTCACATGCCACTGTGTAAATGGGGTATTCAATAAAAGGATCTTCTCAGAATCGTAGCAAGTGATGTTGCGTAGCTTTTCGTAGTTGACTCTGATGAAGGACAGCGCGAACTGAATATTTTTAAGATGTAAATCTTTTTGATGTTGCAACATCGTTCTTGATATTTACTTGAAGCTATGTGGGCGTAACCATGAAATTCAATAGAGCCTTTAATGTCAAAAATACAAATATACCGTAAGTAAATAGATCTAAAATGTCGCTTTAACCAGCTCCCTCCCTTACCCTGAAATATTTATAGAATGTATAAAGTAATGTCCTAGCTACCCCGTAGTCCACATGCAATATGTTTTACTTTAACGGACTCGTACATTCAATGTCATATGAATACAATTTTTAAACTCATTACAATAGCTACAGGATATCCTATCCTATAAATGTTATAAACCAAAGTTTGTGAGGATGGATGTATGAATGTTTGTTACTCTTTCACGCAAAAACTACGGGACGGATTTGGATGAAACTTTACAGTAATATAGGTTATACATCAGAATAACTCATGGCATACATTTTATCCTGAAACTCCCGCGGGAACACCGCGGGGCGCCGCTACTCACAGCATATTACGTTAAAGTGAAAATGTGCAAACATAATTGACATTGTCTGTACCAATTTAGATTGCTCCAAACTTAGGTAAGTATCTAAATAATCAGCGTAAGTTTGCATAACGCTGACGCGTCCAGGTTAGGCACTGGTCAGCCATTGTTACCAGTCACAATGACTGCTTAATGAGATCAGATCCATCCTCGCTGGACAATGGACACCCACCACCCTGATTTTATTAATTAATTCATTACAATAGAACCGAACCTGAGTTGCGGACCACTATCCGTCTATTGTTACAAGATAGTGACTTGGCAACATGACCTTAGGTATTCAAGGGTTAATAATGTACCTGTTTTCATATATTTCAATAATTATTCATAAATATTTTAGGCAACAAATAGCAAAGATGCAATCATTGTTATTACCAGGTGGGTTTTCAAATATCTTGAGTTGGCGAAGGGTGGGAGAAGGCAGGTTTTTACAAAACATCTTGAATTAGTAAGTGGGTTACTCACTGGTATAAGAAATACTCAAGTCTATAGCGGTATATATCAACTTATTACACACTAGCAGCGACCCGCGATTTACCCGTTCCCGTAGGAATTTTGGGATGAAAAATAGCCTTCCCGTTGAATGTGGCTATCAATTACATAAATAATTATTCAAACCGGACTGGTTATTCCCGAGATAACCCCGAACATACAAACAAACAAACTTACAAATTTTACCTCTTTATAATATTAGTATAGAAATATGAAGATCTTCAAGATGAGAAGCCTTTGCCCAGCAGTACAACATTACATGCTTATACTATGTATTGTTCATATATAAAAACCTTTTAGATAAGGCAAGAATCATAAATAAGTATATCTCATTTTGCATATATATCGTGTAACCATCTAAAAATTCAGGTTATTAAGTTGTATTCAAACCAACATGCGGCGTATATCGCATTGGAATCAAAACTGGTCTGGTATGATGAAATTCAATTTTAATATTGAAATGCATGTAGCGGCGATGAAAGATTGAATTTTGATACGTCTCGTGCGGTTCGAGACCCACCCTCGCACCCATTGAGCTTCGTCGAACCGTGACTTGGTTGCAAGTCCAACTAGGGGCTGTGGACGGAATACTATCTCAGTTATGACTACTATGTGTGACCAATCATAGTTCATACGTCAATAGTCCAACATATCGTTATTTGGTATCATTTGTTAGTGGCCAACTTTGAAACCCATGAACCTTTGTTACCAATTATCCTTTAATTAACCCCCGACACAAAAAGAGGAGTGTACATACTCAGGTAGGTAAAATATTATTATCAACAACTAAACGTTACGCAACATCGATGAAACAACGATCCTAAAATAATACACAAAAGTTCAAATTAACGGTTTAGGCGTTGTCCTAATAGAACGCGAATCGCGCGAATCGCACGAATTAACACGAATACTGTTTACTAGTTATAGTTAGTGAAACTAGTAAGAGAGTATTTATTTAAATTTTTATTATACAATTCCATCAAGAAGCAGCAACACGATGTGTATTATTTACTTTTTAAATGGAAATTAAGTTTTTATGTCGGGGTTTTTTAATATTTTTAATTTAATTTTTTATTGTATTACAAACAAATCATTTTATTAAACGTTGTTGGTGGCCAATTTAGCTTTGAAAAATGAAAAGGATGATTTAAAAAACAGACGTATTATTAATTCTATACCAAAAGGCTAATTAGACACATATCTAAATAGGAATCGTATTTTAGTTAATTCATAAAATATTGTTTATGATCCTAACTTCCTAACTAATATTATAAATGCGAAAGTAACTCTGTCTGTCTGTCTGTCTGTTACGCTTTCACGCCAAAACTACTGAACCGATTTGAATGAAATTTGGTACACAGTTAGTCCAGAGCCTGAGAAAGGACATAGGCTACTTTTTATCGCGAAATTTCTGCGGGAACGGGTACAACGCGGGTGAAACCGCGGGGCGCTGCTAGTAATTCATAAATTAAGTAAATACGGTACCGTACTTAGTTTTTTTAAATGAGGCTTAACGTAACTGGATATTCAATTCAACCCCACACATATGAAATACATAAGCATCGTATTACATTCTGAGAATCTACAACTGAATCTACACAATATGAATTATTATAATACTTATTTATACGTAGGTACTTAAGCATTGATTTTATTTATTAGTTTACCTTTACGCGACAACCCCCGGTTATAGACTTGTAAGGCCACAGATCTATCTACAGAAATCATAAAGCGAGAGATCAAACGAGGCCTCTTTGACCCGATAACGAAATGATACTCGTCGCCGCGCGGTGGACACGTGAGAGGTTTCCTCTATCTATCAGTACAATTAGTACCACCCGGCTTAGGGTTATAAAAAAGATCTTAGTAAAATGCCATATTGAAGTACCTATTGATGTCATATTTACGATGTTGTAGTATACTTTTTTGAGCGTATTTTTGATCTCATTTGTTTCTCTGTCGCCAAAGGGTTATATTTTATGTAAAACCAATTCTAATTTCTGTATTTTGTTACAGATTTGCGGCATCCGGAAATCGGTAAGTGTGATACAAATTACAATTATGTAGTAACAACTAACTTAATAGACTAAGAGTGAATTGCACAAATATTCATAAGTTTATTTAGCGGCTAAATAATAATATGTTTAAAAAACAATGACGTTCGTTTTAAATAGTGTCCTATTTGGTGCAATATAAAGTACAATTTTGAATAAACATCTTTTGTTTTTTAAACATATTTAGCCGCTAAAAAAACTTAAGAATGCTTGTGCAATCCGTCCTAAAAATCACATGGTACCTATTTATCAACTTGTTGTAGAAGTATTATATTTAAGTACCTATGTAATTCCAACGCGTAAAGTGATACAATACGTATTCTTAATAGAATCATAAAATCTTTTCGCGTAAATCCGGTCAATTAACGACTGTTAATGAAGATGATGTAATGCGGATGGAGGCAGCACAGCAGGTTATCGGCGTGTCAAGCCGGTGCCGGTGTCGCAGGCGGCACAGGCCGCAGGTTACGTGTCGGCGTGTCAAGCCGCGGCCGGTGGCGCTGGCAGCGTGCTCGCTACATATTCGTAAGCGGTGCTACAGTAACAATAATGGCTGAGCCCCATTGTTTGGGCCCGTGGCACATTACGCTTTTGTCTCTGCCCTCTCCCGTTCCTCACAATGCGGCCAGGAAACAAGTGAGCCTTTATTTCGCCTCTTTTTGTCTCGGAGTATCGCTGCTTATTGTCTTCATTCGATTGTTCGGAGCTCTTCAGAGGGCACATTGTTGTGGACTCCGTCGTTAGTGCAGAGCGCGCGGATGTGCTATGTTCTAAGTGTCGTTTGAATTTTAATACGCCTTTGGATACAGCCCTTTGAATGCCGCTGATAAAAGTTTACCGTTCGTGATCTCTGTTCATTTGTTCGGGACTGTTTTGTGTGCTACTCGATGAGCGTTCTGTATTCATGATGCTTGAGATTCTATTTCGTTATAATTATGTGTATTAGATTAGATTTTATTTTCACTATAATTTAATTATATAAGTAATATAACACGATAGTATTTATTTAGGTAGTTTCTGAGATCGATATCTACATAACCATAACATAACTTACTCATTAATTAGCTGGAATACCTTATATTAATACACAATTTGATATGCTCCGATAACGGACAAAATCAAGAGTCCCTTTGTGCCACATGTCCACCGTTCAGGGTTGTCACGTCAATATCAATTGACACAATACCGCGTCACATTCGTCAGCAATCCCACTTTCTTAGGGTTGACACTCATCGATAGCCGTCTTTATCTGGGAATGATACAAGCAGTCTCTAGTTGGCATTGTTCGCGGGCCCATTGTGTAGGTGGCTTTGTTCAGGCACGCTCCGTTTTTCCTTTTCGCTTTTGGAACGCTGTAGCGCCTGAAAAACACGCTAGGGTTGTCCGTAATATTGTGTTTACATAATGAGCGGTTTGTATCTTACTTTGTGTGTTTCCTGAATTAGGTTAGGTTATTAAATGTGAGCTGGGTACTGGCTATTGCTTTTAGTCTTATTTTCATGCTTTTGCGAATGTTTGGTGACGAAAAGATGAAAATGTATTGAATATTGATAGTGTTTTTAACACTAAGTATTATCACGTAGGCACTTATGAGTTATAGTAGGTACATCATTGCATTAATTGCACTGATAAATAAACCAACCTTCAATTTATAAAAAAAATGTACTTTAACCGCCAAGGGATGCCAGGCCAAACGTGTTCTAAACAGATGCATAAATTGCAAAATTTCAATTGCATTAAATTCATTTTGAATTTCGAATTCTTCCGTTCAACCAAATACCACAGAGCACATACTTCACGAATCCTTATAACCCCGCGTACTCGGTCGGCCCAGTGTATCCGCCGCTCGGAAACTTCGCGCCCAGTATGTCAGTGAGGGCATTCATATTTCCCGCGTTTTCCATACACAATATGGCGACTTTGTGAGACGCGGGCTCTCTCAAGTCTCCAAATAGTCCATTGACGAGCTTCGCGCAAACTCGCTATAGCGAATTAACACTATTCACGGGAACTTTGAAAGAGGACTACTCTCATACAATTTGGTCGCATTCATAAAGATTCTCTCCTTACGGTGATGAATAGAGCCGAGCTATATTCAACTCGGGTATAAACGTCTAATTTCAATGTTTGTTGTTTATTATATGGTTTAACGTGTTAATTAAGATTGGTTAAATTTCGTTAATTCTGGGGTAGAGTCTGGGGTTATGTTTTGACTTAACTACTATTGTCTAATTACTTAGTATATATATTGTAGTGTCTTACCAGTTGCTATCAATAGCGAAAATACTTTGAAAAGTCTTAGTTATTTTATGTGTTGAGTATTGTACTTAAAAACGTCAAATTAAAATGTATAAAAAATTATAATAGTAATTAATTGCGTATAAACATTGTTTTATTAGCTAACAAGTTAAAACGTCGACTGTCGTCTGTACAATCTATCGACATCTATTTCTTCTGAAAAGAGTTTAAAAAAGTATTAAACATATAAAACACCTTTTCGATGTATGTAACTCCATTTCATTCTTACCCCACCACTAAACCTTCTTCCTTCATAGTTGAATTTGTCCTGTAAATATTTATCGTAAAACCAGCCATATTCATAGACTAATTACTATTAGGCGCATAGTTAAGATTTTAACTATTATCACCCGTTTTTTTAAATCCATATATTAGCTAAAATATGGTTAACAAGTTAAATTAAAAAAACCCTACGCGAAACAGCTGGTGGACCGATTTTTGCCAAACATGGCTAAGCACCAACTAAAGAAAACTTGCGTTCAAATAAAGAAATCTGTCATGAAATTTATACTTATATGTATTATAATGAGGTAAAATTTGTGAGTTTGTTTGTTTGTTTGTATGTATGTTCGAGGTAATCTTAGGTATTTTTGTTTTTGTAATAGATAGCCACATTCAACGGGAAGGTTATAGGCTATTTTGCATCCCGAATTTCCCACGGGAACAGGCAAAACGTGGGTAAAACCGCGGGGCGCTGCTAGTAGATTGTGAAACGCAACGCAACACTCACTTAACCTAAACCGCAGATTAATTAACAGTTGCTACGCCTAAACCCTCAAGTTAAAAGAGGCCCGGAACAATTAGAGCCGACACAATAGTGCACCCGTATTGTAAAACTATCGTCCTAGAAACAGTTGTTAGTACCAGAAGAAAGGGAACAAAGCTCGCTGGCTGGCCCAATTGTTTTATTCTAAAGAAGCGAATGTCTAGCTGAAAATGTATGGCACATTAGGAAAAATACAATGTGGAGAAGTATATAAGACTCTAACGTGTACAGAGCATTCTTTTAACTCTTGCATAGGAAAACTGTTTAATGGATTTAAACAAAACATCAAAGCTTACTAAAATGCCTCCGTGAGTGTGTATGGGACGTAGTAACTATTAAGTAATCTGTGGTATGGGTTCCTGGGTTGATTGAGGTAGTTCTTTCAATCAATTGTCTACTTTTGAATCAAAAATCGCGACAATGATAATATAACAACAGCATAGATTCCGATATAGATATCTACCAAATACCAGTAAAATTGATAAGTAGGTACTCAGGTTAATATTTGTTTGTTCCAAGGTTTGTACTAAAGTACCTACTCGTATAAATACGATACGATACGCCTGAAGATAGGATACTTCGTGAATGGTGTTAATTTAGCTTTGAATCGGAGTAACAGTGATAAATATCAATAGATTCCATCGGAACGTATTCACTTCTGTATGGAAAATGTGGAAAATATAAATGGGTGTAGCAAAAACCGTCTCGGAGGGAGGCTGATTTTCTAAAGGCTTCTTTCAATAGAGCCACACTGTAAATATTGCTCATTCAACGATATTTTCTCTATTTAATGTTGGTTTGGTACCAACCTCTTTGTGTGAGCAAAACATTAGGTAAGTAAGTTCTCTTTTTGTTAACTTTTAAAAATTTTAATTCGTAAATGTTTTTCTTTTTGTTGACTTGGAAACTTTTCGCAGAAAAGTTTAACGTTTTGTTCAACTTTTTCTTTGGAAAGATTATTGAAATACTTAATGAATTTTTGTTATGTACCTAATACAAACAGGAAAGTACATATACAGGTAATTATGTTGTATAAAATAATCTAATATATAAAATTCTCGTGTCACGTTGTGCGTAATTGAACTCCTCTGAAACGGCTCGACCGATTCTCATAAAATTTTGTGTGCATATCGGGTAGGTCTGAGAATCGGACAACGTCTATTTTTCATCCCGAAATTCCCGCGGGAACGGGTACAAAGCGGGTGAAACCGCGGGGCGCAGCTAGTATTTGTATAGATGTACGAGTATCAACATAAGAACTTTTTCAAACGACGACGTTGCTGCGCTGAAGGACGTTTGGTTTGTCTTACTATGAAGTTTTAGATCGCCTAAAAACCTCCATCATGGTCTAACAATTAAAACAATCGGGGCTGAAAATGTAGTCGCGTCTGATTGTCTGTTTGTCTGTATGCTTAAATCTTTAAAATTACGCAACGGATTTTGATGCGGTTTTTTGTAATAGGTAGAGTGATTCAAGAGGAAGGTTTTTATGTAAAAAAAATCCCGAAATTCCCACGGGAACGGGCACAACGCGGGTAAAACCGCGGGGCGCTGCTAGTTTATTTATTTTATTTATTTATTTATTAGGTTTCCCAATAATAGTTACATTATATCATGCTTCTTATGGCTATTTTGTATAAAAAGTTAATGCACTATTTATCGAAGGGAAACACAACATACAACTAATACGTGCAAGTTTTCACAAGGAAGTAACAATTATTACTATACATATATCTTACATGACATAAGGGTTAAACTAATAACTAGATAATTACTAAAAAAAACAGAAAGAAAATAAGTTTAAAACATAAACATAAAATTTCAAAATTATAAAGTGACAATAAATAGGCCAGAGAAAATTAAACACATGCATTATAGGGGCTTATTGAGAACTGAACGCGTTCTTTAACGATTTTTTGAATACAGGTAGAGAATGATAAAATATGTCGAGTTGGTTACTGTGTTTATTATACAGTCTGGTAATACGGGGCACGGGGGAGTTCGCTCCCATCACTGTGCGTCTAAGAGGTGGCGCAAAAGGAGCTACCGGTTTTCGTGGATGCCTAGCCGGTACTTTTAACTTAATCCAACTCAGCAAGTCTGGGCAGTCAATGCTGTGATGTAGCAATTTGTGCAGTAAAATTAAATCAAGGCTGTCCCTTCGAGCTGATAAGCTTTGGATGTTAAAATAACTTAGTCTATCTGCATACGAGTGAATTCGTTTAGCCTTTCCAGCAGCATAGGCCAGGTGCCACATAAATCTTTTCTGAATGCGCTCTAGGCGTAATGCGTGGACAGAGTAATGGGGCCTCCAGACTGGTGAGCAATACTCTAACATGCCGCGCACCAAGCTATTGAATAATATTATTTTAGTGTTAGGGTTGCTAAACCCTTTGCTATTACGTATGACAAAACCCAACATCTTGTTACTTTTATTAATGATACTTTCCATGTGTGGTATAAATGTTAGTTTCTGGTCAAAAGTAACACCCAAGTCGCGCATTGTGTAGGTTTTTTTTAGAATTGTGGTTCCGATTTTGTACGCACTATTAATATTAAATATTTTCTTACTGTACGTGATTTGAGAGCACTTGGCTGGGTTGAGAATCATTCCGTTCATCTTACACCATTGAGTTAGCGCGTTAAGGTCACTCTGTAATTTCCCGACATCTTCTAAAGTTTTTATGACTTTTAAAATTTTGAGATCATCGGCAAATAAAAAGGGTATCGAAAATTTTAAGCAGTCTGGTAAATCGTTCAGAAATATAAGAAATAGCAGCGGTCCAGTCTAGTTTGCATATAAAATAAATATTGACAATGAATTTGCTGTATAATGTTGTTATTTAAAGCGATACGTCGTATTATCATAGTTATAAAGCTAGGCTTATTGGTATTTTAATTTGCATCATCTGCAAGCATTTTTACATTTTTGGCATGGGTACAGTTCTACCTTCATAACGAATAGATTTTGTACGGATTTGGACCTTGAGCCGGTTTATGTATGACACTTATAGTTAGGTCTTTTTAAAACTTTCGCCATTTGTTGTGTACAAATTATTGGACGGAATAACGAAATTATTGCGTCGCGAAAAAAGTAATACGTTGTACCGTAGTAATACGTTAATAACTCATAGATATGCGGTTTGAGCTTGAAGCACATTATGGCCGGTTCACATTATTGCAGTCCAGCAATCCAATCCAGTACTGGAATGCTACTGGAATAATGTGAACCGACACTGGAATGTACCCATTCCAGTGAGCATTCCAGTCCAGTGACTGGAGAGACCGTCAACTTTTCATTCCAGCTCACCTAATCCAGCGCCACTGGAATTGTGTAGACAGCCATTCCAGTTGCAATCCAGTGCTAGATTGAACGTTGAACAGTGAATACGAGTCAATTGTTTTGGGGACCAATCCAGCTACTCTTAAAAGACTGGAACAATGTAAACGATATGCTCCAGTCCAGCACTGGACTGGATTAGCTCGCTGGATCACTGGACTGGAATAATGTGAACCGGCCATTATGAGCACTTTTGAATCTGCGCTATAATGCCCGTAGCACACCTCCGCTGCGAAATACGAGTAGCGAATAAATGTGAAAATTTGTGAGGATGGATGTATGGATGTATAGATGTATGTTTGTTACAAGTTTGTTACTATTTCACGCTAAAACTATTTAAAAAAAATAAATCATTTACCGATCTTTGTCTTTGCGATGTCAAAACCACAGAGTACTATGTTATATCCTGTGGTTATATCATGGTCATGGTCTTTGGTTCGTCGTCTATCATGGTTATATTATTTTACTAAATATATTATTTTACTGAAATTCTAAACAAGACAAAATCGATATTAAGCAAAATACAAGTTAAAAAATATAATCACAAAATTTATTCGTAATTTGCCACTATATTATTTGAGTGCAATATGTGCACTAAACAAATGCTCAAAATGGACATGTACGGTGAGAACCCACAGCCCACAGCTATTCCTGGACTATACGAAATATTCAAATTCGATAGAAGGTGCTGTATAAAAGCTGGTTTTATCATTACCGTCATAACTATACAAATACTGTTATGTATATGTTTTATATTTTATTTGCTGAGCAAAAATAAAATTATTTTATCTGTAGGCTACATGTTGTTTGTATAAGATGTAGGTACCCGAATACATTTGGGCTCTAAATGAGTAAAAAAGCCATTGAATGCTACTTCAATAACATTAGATGAAGAATACCTGGATGGCCCTTCTCCTGCCTATATCATAGAGTGACGTTTGTAATAAACTAGCAGCGCCCCGCGGTTTTACCCGCGTTGTGCCCGTTCCCGTGGGAAGTTCGGGAATTTTTATACATAAAAACCTTCCTCTTGAATCACTCTACCTATTACAAAAAACCGCATCAAAATCCGTTGCGTAATTTTAAAGATTTAAGCATATATACAGACAGACAAACAGACAGACAGACACGAAAAAGAGACGACTTTATTTTATACTAGCAGCGCCCCGCGGTTTTACCCGCGTTGTGCCCGTTCCCGTAGGAAATCCGGGATAAAATGTAGCCTATAGCCTTCCTCGATAAATAGACTATCTAACAGTGAAAGAATTATTCAAATCGGTTGTGTAGTTTCTGAGATTAGCGCGTTTAAACAAACAAACAAACAAACAAACAAACAAAACAAACTCTTCAGCTTTATAATATTAGTATAGACTATGTAGTGATGATACAACCGGGAAAATTCACATACGGTTAATTAGAACTAGACTATATAAGCTCTAAACTTATTATTATGGAATCTAATAATCTGATACTAATACATATACCTACCTATATACATAAATACTTTATCTATACTAATATTATAAAACTGCAGCAGAGTTTGTTTGTTTGTTTGAACGCGCTAATCTCAGGAACTACTGGCCGATTTGAAAAATTCTTTTTGTAATGGATAGCCACATTCAACGGGAAGGTTATAGGCTAATTTTCATCCCGAAATTCAAACTGGAAAGGGCACAACGCAGCTAAAACCGCGGGGCGCTGCTAGTATGAATATATAAAACTTTCGCATCATTATCACTATACATAGTACCTATAAAATAAAGTCGTCTCTTTTTCGTGTCTGTCACATTGTTTGTCTGTCTGTATGCTTAAATCTTTAAAATTACGCAACGGATTTTGATGCGGTTTTTTGTAATAGGTAGAGTGATTCAAGAAGAAGGTTTTTATGTAAAAAAATTCCCGAAATTCCCACGGGAACGGGCACAACGCGGGTAAAACCGCGGGGCGCTGCTAGTTTATAATATTAGTAGGATTATTCTGGTGTCCCCGTACCATGTAGGTGAATACCAACTTACTGTTAGGCAATGCTGACTAAATAAAATAAAAGGACCTTTAGGATATAAAATAAATCTAGTAGCGCCCCGCGGTTTTACCCGCGTTGTGCCCGTTCCCGTAGAATTTTCTGGAATGTTTATACATATAAACCTTCCTCTTGAATCACTCTATCTATTTAAAAAAAACACGTCAAAATCCATTGCGTAGTTTTAAAGATCTAAGCATACATAGGGACAGACAGACAGCGGAAAGCGATATTTTATATTAAGTATTTGATAATGTGCTAATTTATTGTATACTCGTACTAAGGTACCAGACTACACCTGATAGGCTTAAGATACCATAATAACCAGTTAAATAAATGAATAAGAATATGAATTTAAAAAAAAATTAAATCTCAACTCAACTCAAGACCGCCAGTACTTAGCAACACCGATTCTATCGTCGAACAAAGAAATATAAAATTATTCTTCAACAAAAGACAAGAGAGGTAGGTACAGTTGTCTTTATTTTACTGTGTAGGTACATCGGCCCGTTGAATTCGTAATTTCTTTGATTCCCTCCTATTGTGGTCCCGATAAAAGAGACACTTTTCAGTTACTCCCATTTGAATGAATACACCCATTATGTTCACACAAAAGTGGATATTCCAAACAAAAACATCATTGCCGCGGTTATTACGCCAAGTAAAAAACAATTCAGAACTGTATTTCATTATGATTTTGAACAATGTACGGGTATAGTTGGAAAATATATTTATTTTGTCGCAAATAATGCTCGCATATAGACCGGCTGAAGTGACTGGAATGAGTTCGGGGCTGCGCGGTTCATTTTTGGACGTTATTAATTTCTTTGTACTTAGGTAACTACATGAACACAGCATATTTGTATTTTATTAATTTAATTGTTATAAGTTCTATCAGAGAGTAGGTAGGAGATAGGTTTTTTCTTCTTATAACCGACTTAAAAAAGGAGACGTGTTCCAAAATTAATTTAAGCCCCATATTATATACAAAAGTTATCTTTAATTTATGATATCTTGGTTAAGTATTTAAATTGATATATTAGTTTAACCCTGGTATTGGAGTATTTAGCCGTCTAGTGGCCTCCGACATCGGTCGACGTCGGTTTATCGGTTGGAGCAACCGAGACCGAAAATTTAACGAGACCCCGAACGTCTGTAGCGCCCAGATAAAAATACCACTGTACTAGCCACCCATCCAAGTAGAGGCAGTACTGCACGGCAATGAGTTAACATCGCTAAGATAAATTACGCTACGAGCGCTACAGTACAGCGAACGAACGCGAGTTGCGGGAAATACCAAGCTATAGGCATACTCAAATGCGAACATGGTTTTAGGCTGTCCAAGCGCAAATTCATGTCGTTTTTTCGAGAAAAGATTGTGTTATGATAAAGAATAATTGTCTGAAAAGGGTATTTGCCCATCTTCTTACTCTCAATGTAAATGAGGCTTAAATTAGATCCCTCTGTGATTCAATAAATTCCTATGCATCATTGTTCATGACCCAGGGGCCATACAATTTATTTGCGAAATTCATTATGATGACATTATAGGCAATTTTCACAGAAGCGCGAAGTATTCACGTACTGTACGTAAAGGCCGGTTTACACTTTGCGAAGTGTGAAGTGATAAGTGTTAAGCGTTAACTTAACGCGATAAGTGTCAAGTGTTAAGTAGTCTTTTCCATCCCCGTTTACACAGTGTTTAGGAAGAAGCTCAAAGTAGTGGTACTGTCCGTTGTGCATAATCTCTAGAAATGGAAGATGAACAGCACTTAATATTGAGACAAATAATAAAAGAGATTGTATCTGTTGTGGTATCTGATATAGAAAATGAACTCAATTTTGAAATCAATAGGCCTAAAAGATTATGGCAAAGAAAATGGATCACCAGACGTTTTCACACTTTACATTGTATAGACATTCATACTTTATGTACTCTTGTATGAATTTTAAAGTTTGTTGTTCCGTCCACTTCATTTTCGCTTTGAATTTGACACTGCGCACTTAACACACACGTGTTTACACACTGATTAGTACAGGCGAGCTGCGAGAGAGGGGAGTGAAACAGTACAAGGGGGGAGGTCACTTAACAGCAAAAATAGACCTTGATTCTATTCACTCGCACTAATCAATAAGCACTAATCGCACTTTACACTTAACACTAATCACTTCACGCTTCCGTTCACACCTTGATTACTAAACACCTGCACTAATCACCTGCAGTGTTAACTTAACAAAGTGTAAACCGGCCATAAGTCTCTATTTCGTGCAATTTTAAATACCACTAACGCCATCTGTAGTTGCGAACAGGGACTAAAGTTAATGCATTATGTGCTGCCATCTATGATAGACAGAATGTACTAAAACGTAACTTTCTATTTAGTTGGACCGCACACTCATAGATGGCGCTAAGAGCTTGACGACTGCTGCGTCGCATAGCCTTCTTGATAAAAGTACATCGAGGACAACAAAGATGGCGCTGTATTAAGTTATCAAATAGATATTTACATTTTGTTTTGTTTAGGTAGGTCTGTATCAGCAATCTGAATTATTATCATCATCCCGCTCTTTGTATCTATAAAATAAACAATAATTAATATGAGTTACTTTTATCTGCTAGTCAGTAGCAGCTGATAATGTGAAAATAAGTAGTAAGTATAATATCACGTACCGACTTAGGAACTTAAATATTTGATGATAACAGATTCTAAATCGATATAAAGTACAAGTAGTTACTTCCTGAGTACTGAATCAATTTCGATGTGTTACAGATATAGGTTCTATCCCTTTGGGAAACAATACTTTTTATCCCAAAATTCCCTGGAGAATGGGTACGGGTAAAACCGTAGAATAGTTGATATTTCATAAACATTCGAGCGAAAACATGTTTCCTACTTTTCAAACATGGCATAAGTTTGAGATCACCAACCCGCATTTGGCAAGCGTGGTGAGAGGCCTTTGCCCAGCAGTGGGACATTACAGACTAATATTTTTTTTATCTTTCATGCTGGTGTCTTGTAAAGTTTAATCAATATTTTATTTACCTTTTGGTTATTGTGCTGACTGCGCATTAAATGTCAAATAAATAACAATGATTCATGTAACTAGGTAAGTTCACTCCACTTACTAATTAATTCATGATGGGCATTTTTGATATAAACACTCAGTAGGTAGGCAATTTACATATTTTTGTGCTACACAAATTCCAGCTTAAACTGCAAAATCAGGTTTATTTTCTTGGCTAAAATTGTTCATTTAAGTATATGAAAACCGAATAGAGAATTTTGTAAATAGAAAACGATTGGACTAACGCTATGCCACTGAGGTTACCTGTCCATCAGTGTCCACCCTAGCTACACTATGCTCAAAAAATTACCTACAAGTTAAGCTGCAAAGCTGTGTGACCGTGTCATTGTGCTATTGCTACATGGGTTAGTTATATAAAGTATACATGACTACCTAGGTACCTATATAAACAAACCCTATCCATTCCATATACCTATAGATACCATCCGTAGCAAACATTCTAGCACATCTATAGCAGCGCCCTGCGGTTTTACCTGAGTTGTGCCCGTTCCCGGTGGAATTTTGAGAACTTTTATACATATAAACCTTCCTCTTGAATCCACTCTTTCTATTATACAAACTGCGTCAAAGTCCGTTGCGTAGTTCTCAAATATTTTATTCAGTTTTGGCCCCATAGAGGCTCTTTTGAACGGACCATTAGTTTTAATGATCTAAGCATACATACGGACAGACAACGGAAAGCGACTTTGTTTTATACTACCTATGTAGCTAATATAATAAAGCTTTGTTTGAGACTACCCATCAGATTTGAATAGTTTGTTTTTATGGATCAAGCAAGACGCATGTTTACAGGATATTTTTTTATTATGGTATGTGAGCTGTGCGAGTTAATTATTAAATTTGCTTAGGCTTACTCTCAGGCACCATTAAATGTTAACATAAAATGTCATTCGAAGAAAAATACAAAATGTTGACTTTCTACTTGCCACCCGAAGACCTTTAACAGACTATAATTTAAATTATAGTCTGTTAAAGTTCTTCGTTATGAAACAAACTTTGTATTTTAACAGACTGCGTAAGAAATCGAAACCTTTTTAACACACGTATGTTACGATAACGCAACAATTTAAACCAGTAAGTGATAACCTTTTTGCTTCGATCAATTAACTTTACTCTCGTAGTTATCGGTGAAAATGAAACACTAAGTAATGATTTGAGGGCCAATTAACTTAACTTATTGATTATTAAATAATGTATAATGAATGGAATTATTTGTCACTCTTGGGCAAAAGGCCAGGAACAAATTGTTTACGCGAAGAAACGTGACTTCATAAATAGATTAGATCAGGCGATAACTTCGCTTTCACGCAAAATTAAATTTCTAAATAGGTATCATACTATTTCTGTTGTCCAAGTCATCCAGAGTTATTTGCAATCTATGTAGGTGGTGGTTTTAAATATATGGTTGAATCACGCGTGTTGTAAAATATTCACTGGTAAAATAGACTATTCTAAGACCACCACTATGGTCTTAGAATAGTCTATTTTACCAGTGAATTACATCCTATCTATTTAGCTTATGTTAAAAGAGATTCCCTCGGTGGTCTAGTGGTATGTGCGCTCGCCTGCCAAAACTGAGGTCCCGGGTTCAATTCCCGGGTCGAGCGAAAACATGTTTCCTACTTTTCAAACATGGCTCGAGTTTGAGATCACCAACACGCATTTGGCAAGCGTGGTGATTATGCCTAATCCTCCTCACTGTACTGATAACTTCAGTGAGATGAGAGGCCTTTGCCCAGTAGTGGGACATTACAGGCTAATACTTTTTTTTTTAAAGAGATTCTGAAAATTAAACAGTGAAATAAAACACCATCGCTACATATAAAAATATTTTATTAAAAACATTTTGGTAACATTTAATAAGAACACTTAGGTAAAAATAAATCGACCTCAAAATCATTTCAAAAGAACAGCCTGGACTGGAAGTTCACGGGGGAAGCCGGAACAGCGAATAACTAAAATAAATAAAACAATCATAACACTCTAGGCAGAGACATGTGTCTAATTGACAACCAGAATTAAGGCATCGCAAGAATAATTATTTAAGTACGATAAAATACCTACTACTATTTATTATAGTTACAACAAAAACTAATGTGTATCATTCCGTTGTCAGCGCTGGGCTTGCGACCCTGTACAAGTCTTGGCAGGGACTGACTTCGAGTATTATTGCCACTAACATTATTCACGCCAACTACGAGACATTCTGCTTGCCACTACGCCATAAATACAACTACTAACACTAAAACATCCCAATTATACGAAGCTATGTTAAAATTTTACCTAACTAATAATTATATTAATCATCTTCGGCTAATTTTGATACTAGAATGATATATTAACATCATCTCATATTGTACTCTTAACATTACGCTGAATTAAATTAACAGTATGAGGAATAACACATGTTATACATAATATTGCAAGCATTACTGAGATTGTGCACGTTACGTGTTCGATTAAAATAACAGTGAATCTTAAGTTAAGAAGGAAGTTTGTTTACATTATTTGATGATACAAGAATACGAGAGGCAGCGAGGGCGCGCTCTCTTACAAACAGTCACTACAAAGGAACAGTCATAAATATTAAATTACGAGCATTGGCACTTTCAATATTAATTCTTAAATACACTCTCGAAATAGCACTGCATATCAATTAATCAACTTAAAAACTAAATTCAGATCAGTCATTTATGATATCACATCAAAATAAACAGGGAAATACATATGTGATTATCGATTGGATATACTATATAATAAATATTATTTTCTTTTCAAAAGAGGTATTAATTTTTCTTAAGGGTTACTAAAAATATTGAGCTCTGCGCCGCTCGCGACGCACTATATCACGATAATACGAGAACAACATTGAACCAATAAGATTTGGTACTTGGGAGTTCATCTCCGAGTTAATCTATTTCGCTAAACCTACATAATGCTTATCAGATATACGTAATACCCAGAAGGGGCGCGTCGCCGCGGCGCGGGCGGCGCGCTGCGTGCGCGCACGCTCGGCTCGCGGTGCGACGCCGCCCGGCCAATGGAAACGCACCCCTTGCCAAAAACCCTTCGTCCTTAAACAATTTTTATTATAAAAATACTGTCATTTGACTACAGTTCAATGAGAAAACAAAGTTATAATGAATAATAGATATAAATACAACATATTTATGTTATAATATTATGTATAATATCTTGTATAATGATTTGACTAACAAAATAAAATGCATAAAATTGAAATGATTGTAAAATCACTTGAAGACACTTATTAATGGAAGGTACTAAATTGATATTTTTAGAAATTTCCGTCAAATAAATATAGCACAACAACCAAAATATTTGGCAATGTGGATTTAAATAAACAATTAACAACTACCACCCTCAGCTGCTAACTTAAACAAAAACTGGAATGCAAATATTGCATCGCACCTTGGCCTGGATCGAGGCAAGGGCCGACAGGTATTCGTATTCTCATCTCTACGGGAGACAACCACAGCGGCTACTCTAATAAACTGTGCGTATCGCTCCAATACTTTCTTTGAACTACATTCGATTGCAGCTTTGTCATAAAAGTAACAACTAAGAAATATAATCTGAATGCATTTGATTTTACATAACCAATAACAACCATTGTGTGAATGTGTGTGTGACTGTTGATATAGCACATTAGGCGGCAGAAGCGTTCTGAACTGATTTATGTATTGGTGTGTGTATCAGTACATCAGACGCCGCTGGCAAGTCATTGATCGTGGCTGCGCACGACATCGCAGCTGCACTATTGAGATCCATGCTACACCCTCCCAGTCAATACCCACTAATAAATACGTAAATAAATATACTTTGTTACAATTTATCTACATGTTAACGAGTGTTCATAGCCCAGTTGATGGATTGAGGATAACAGCTACATTTACAACATTAATCTACTACGATTCGATATTAAGCGTTTGATAAAATGCTATGTAAAAATTTCGATAGACTGCTTTGGAAGTGGTTTTTAACGCTGACTTTAGTTACAACGAAACAATATCAATCTGAGAAACAATGCGCGGTTGTTGGTCCCTTCCAAATCATTTGCCAAACATTTTTGCAAACTCCGCATTATAAAGGAAATTTTGAAGACTAAATTCTGTATTGTCTCATATTAACAATTTTTTATATAAAAATAACTTTGTGGATAATATTCAACAATATTGTGTACAAATATTCCAGTTTAAATTTAAAGCTGATCACAACATAGCAGAACTAAGGTTGCACAAGAGGACAGTATCGATATTATTATTATTCATTAGAGTTAGTATGTTATACATTTACTTACATGTAATCGAAGAGACTCACACTATTAAATATCTTGACTAAATAAAGAGACCACAAATATTACACTTTAAATATGCACATACATAGAGATATTGCCAGTCTGTTAACGACACTTACTTCGTAATTTCACTAGAGACCCAGTATCTGGGGTATCAATGACTCAAACGTTTTAAAACGGTATGTAACAACTACTAATACCTTAAGAATATCTAATCACTGCATTAATTTGTGATGATATGCACTGATAACCCATTGTCGACTAAGTTCAGCAAGGGCTCCTCACATAAATACATCAATTGTACAAGCTTTATTCATTAATTTGATAGGAAGTTCGTAGAGAAACCGCGTCAAGATCGTATTGTCTACATTTGTTTGTCATCTCATCACGTCTGTAATGCTCGGACGGTCCATCCAACAATCGTAATTATATCTTAAAATTAACCTACAGCTTGGCTTTAAATTCGTGCCTGTCTCGTCAAAATCGTAAATTTAAATAACATCCGAGAAGCAGCCTTTTGGTTCAAACAACGACGATCCTATTCATAGATGACTGTGGAATATATCTTATCATTTCATTAATTAGGTAATTAAATCTACAGACTAACAACATCGTAAAACAATATTAATTAAATATCTATTACATGTAGTGGTGGGAAATATTAGTGTATTATGATATCAAGAGTATATTATAATAATTTATATATTGCTTTTAATAGTAATTGGACTCAAATCCATTGGTCTTGACTCCAACCTAATGTATTTTATACTATTCAATATTAGTTGAAGTTCAACAATCTACAGTCAATATAATATTCTTTGGATAACACATAGATTAACATTTCTAGGAGGAACTAACACAATTATTTATAATTATTATTTGTTGTCATTATAATTGTTTAGATCTAATATTGTCTTTTAAATAATTTAGTTTGGGATCTAGAAATGCTTGATTTGGAATATGTTTGCAAAATCCTATGGCATTGCATGTTTATAATTAATTAAGCCTAATATTATCACACAAAAAAAGTTTAAACAACATATCGTCAAGCGCCACATTCACAGAATTTGTCAAAAATTGTCACATTTATATTAAGATCACAGTATTAAGTCACGTTTTTAAAATGTAACTCTACGAATGCGCGAGACGATAGTAATATTCCACAGTCATATGCACAACCGGGCCACAACAGGGTACTACTGCACACATTTATTATTACATTATTAGGAAAATGCCACGCGACCCATGCCCCTGGCTCAAACAAAAGGAACATCACAAATGGCTCACATTAAATTCATCAACTGGTAAGATTCTTGTCAAAGAGACACAATGATTAATAAAATAATAAAAACTTCATCAACATGAGCATAACAAAAAAACAACAACAATAATAATAAGAATTTCATATAAAATTAAATTATTTCTCAAAATTGATAATTCAACTTAACAATTACAATGTTGAGCTAGAGCCATGGGTCTAAATGAGACAGCGGGGTGACCGCCAAGTGACAATAGATCTGAAAAACTAAATCACCCTGTTGTGTTCCAGTAGCAGCCAACATTCGTTTGTTCTGAGATATTGATGCGATAAGATTTCTCAATCTGTAGCGGCTACCACCCAAGAGAAGCCGCAGTGACGGCAAGTATCGTTTACATACTGTGTGCGAGTTCCGTACGGGCCCAGGCGGTGGTACTGGGAGCGGTTCGCGAAGAACAGCGCCGGGTTGTTGGGCGGCAGCACCGTGGCGCGGTACTGCCACCGCTGGTCTGTCAGGTTACCCATCAGGTTGAGCACGTCGCGCCCGGAGTACGAGACCTTCACCTCCTCCGGCTTCACCTCCTTAGGACGCGGCTGAGGCTGCACGACAGACTCGAATAACTTCTGAAAATACACACCAAACAATGATAAACACAAACTTGTAACTCATTTTGCACCGTAAAAACAAGTCTATAAATAGAACACCTACATTACGGACACAAATCTGCCTCACACGTATTGACAATAATGCTAACTCGAAGAATCTCGGCAGATTTTGGTTGTGCAGTAAACAAGATTCGGAAATTTTTCCATTATCACATGTCGATAATGAACACAACATTGATAGCGTACATTCGCCATTACGGCATATTATGAAAATAGAGAGGTCAAGGCCAGGACGAATGCAAACAAATCATGTGAAATGGTTCAACTTGCCTTCTCTGTTGTCTGAGGACTAGACGGTAGGGAGTCACTGTCCACTGATTCTGACTTGAGCGATCCAAGCGAGCCGATACCGCTAGATTCACTGGAGACAGACGGGCTCGGGCTCGACTGCGACTTAGAAAGACCCGCTATGTCGATGATATGCCCATATGAACTGAATGAGCTAAACGAAGAGTTATCCGTCTCCAATCCAGCGAGGGGTAATGCAACGCTCAAAGCCATGTCTGTGAATGGAAAAATCAGTTTGTATTGTAATTACACGTACATATACATACGCCACAACAGGCCACTGTACAGAGTTATGTTGACAGATTTTACTAAACGCGCCAAATAGTTACAGTTCTACGATCACAACAACTATCGAACAAATTGTAAAACTTACCTTCTGACAAGTATGACATTTTGTTTATTGCAAAATCACTCTATGCAACGAATAAAACAATAATTACCGAAAAGCGTAATCCCAAAAAGCACAAGCCTCGACGTAGTTGAAAGAGATCGAACATTTACGAAGTGAAGTTGGTTACAACGCGAGTTTTGCGTGTGCGTGATGTCGGCGAGCGCCAACCGGAAATTGCTTTGTCGGTGAAGCAGTTTACTGCGCAGTTACTCCAAATAAATAAACACATATTTAGATTAATGATAACAATATTAAGAGCTCTTTTAGCCCTTTTTTGATAAAAACATTAATTATTAACATCATCATTATTTATTATAATAATCCAGAAATTTATAAGTATTTTTTACATTACGTTGAAGGTATAACGCCATCTATTGAGAAACATTAAAACTGGCTGGTTTGGATGGAGAATATTACTTCGTAGTAAGTATGACAAAATTTCAATAGGTGGCGGTACTTATCATTTAGTTCACGATATTCGTACAGATGGCGTTTGCAGCAATTTTAAGTTCTACGCGTTGTAATTTTAAGTTCTTTGTTTAGGTGCGTTTTCAAATTTGCAAACGTGTAAACCAAATCAAAATCTTCCAAATTTCGATTTGGAGGGCTTATCTAGGTTAAGATTGATTAAAATTTTGCTACGGTGCGATGGGCAGTGGCAACGCGAATGTGTAACACTTTACTCGTTGATAGATAAGTATTAGGACAGAAGTAACTAGGTACATATTTGGATAAATTTTCGTTGCCACGGGCGGTGGAAAGTGCAGAATGTAAACGCATCATTTTGCAATTTGCCCTACGTGCACAGTGCTCTAGATAACCTAAGTATAAAAACTTAAACCTGTAACTTACCAAGGGTAAGTTACAATAGGTAACTTGTAGGTTAGTAGGTAGGTACCTATATAGGTAATGTCATAAGAAAAAGATTGAAAAGCATGCAGTTAGATAGGTACCTAAAACTTTACCTTAGTAGTCATATTATATACCTATAACCTAAGTAGGTACCTAACTGAGACTGAGAGCCGGTACTTTACCTATTAAGTCATAATGTAACCTCAGTACCAAACTGATCAGGTACCTACCCCTACCCCTACTTAACTTTTTATACCTAAATTACTATTTTCCTTAGTCGACTCGCGTGTCCAAAAATGAGAGAGCATTAAAATTTTCTTATTATTAGGTTACCTACACAGATAACAATACAAGTAGTACCTAGAGTTAAAGTCAGTAAGAAATTAAGAAGGTAGGATCCTGACCTGAATCATATCGAATGTATATACATAATGATAATTTTCCTCAAATACACTAGTTTTTGAAAGCGCAATGGTTAGGTTAAGTATAAGCCGTATAGGTACCTAGCATTTTAAAATTATATTAAGTATTTATTTAATTTCATATTTTTATCTAATTTATAGAAAACAAAAGATTATGATGGGAAAGAACTACGAAAATGTAATGAAAGTAAAAATTTTCAAGTAAAAAGGAAATATTCATAGAGAAGTAGGTACCTACCTAACAGCACTTTTTACCGCTCTGGTGATAAAGGCTTTAACTTATGGAAATAATTGGTCGTTATGATATTTTTTTCTAAAACGCCAAATCTTTTATTTAATTTATGAAAAGGTTAAAAGGAAGTTGATAAATAGGAACGTAATAATAATAAAAGTACTTAGATAGGTAGAAAAGCAAATACAAAGGTACTTAGCTATGTTAGGTGATACAAATTTAGGGTTGAATATACCTATAGGTATAGGTTTTCTATTTCATAGTTTTACATTAAAATGTTGTTAGGTAGAAAAGTCATAATGTCAAGTGCCTAGTAGGTATGTATTTGTACGTAGGTATTAGTATATGTACTTACAACTAATTTGAGCTGGAAAACACGAGTGCATTGTATTGTATTAGGTATCATAAAACCAATTCAATTAGATTATTCAATATGAAGCAAATTAGGTATTTTCTCAAAATATTTCACAATAAATGAACGAGTAGGTGGGTCAGCTGGTAACCTACTTATCTACCTCCCTCACTCCCTATATACCTACATAACAATCAGTCAATATAGTGATAGCTTTCAATTTGACGGACCCATCCTCGCATTGATTTTTATACGCGAATATTTAAGTAGGTACTTATGTCCGAAAATGCTATCATTTTATACCTACGCTAAGCTCGTTTAAACATAAAATAAAGCAGATACGTATTCAATATAAAGACGTTTAACTTTAGATAGCACTCAGGTAGCTCGCAAGAGGCCGCGAGAGGTCCCTAATTGCCCCAAATCGGGGGCTTACGATTTGTAAATATTCTTATATCGCCACTTAGGAGCGTCCGTTCAATAAAATAATAATAGTAAACATCCGTGCAAATGGCCGGCGGGCGGGCGCGGGGGCGGGGGGTGAGGGCGGCCGGCGCGCGGGAGGGGGTTGCTTATCGATTCGCGCCCGCGCGACACTGTATCTGTTCTCTCATCGAATCCCGTCCAGTTGCCTCACAAAGAAAGAGATAGGTTTCGCCGACTTTGATCCTTTTGTTTTTGGGCAGCGTCCGGCGATGCGGGCGGGGGCAGAAAAATGTGAAGGGGCGCTGATTGGCCGGCGAGGTGCCGCCCCAGCCTCCCGCGCGCTCCTCCGCGCTCGCCTCGGCCCGCCGCTCGCGTTCGCGCTCGCGCTCGCTCCTCACTCGCCCGCGCAGTTCAAGGGCGGTTGGCGAGACGCAACCACACTTGTTTGGGTTCACGCTATTTATAAACTTCATACTAACAATGTTTGTGCAAATACTTGATGTAATTATCATTAATGCTTTTTAAGGTTTTTATTTCCGGACCTACTGGACATTGATACCTGTAAATAATAATCCCAAACATTGCGAAGTACTATACCAAATTTATACAAACATTTATGTTTAAATAATACAGTCATTTGAAATACATTTTACTTAGTACCTTAGTAGGTTCAAAGTACTTAAAAAGTAAAAAAATATTTTACTAAATTTTTGAGTAGAGCAAAGAGTAGGTAATATTTAATCGTGCATATCCAGAGATTGCTATCCTCCCTTTGTCAAGTCTGGCTTCATATCTTGTCTACCTACTTATAACTTAGGAGAATGACTTTTTACTTTATGTCAACAGCCTTAACAAAGCCCCAACATAGTCTTACAAAAAGGTTAATAACCTAGGAATTTCAGGTTAATGATATGTTATTTAAATTTTAAATCACGCACGTCTTAGGCCCGGATTAGCCATCTATTACCATCCTAATCTATGTAGTCCGTTATTTAAATGACAATAGTAAAAAAATCTTTTACAAGATGTGTTGATGACACGATTCTGCCATTTATATACAGTTAAGTATCTGTGGTGATGTGCTGTCAAACTACAGGTCATTGGATATTTAGTTGTCTATGCCAAACGCATCATTACTCTTTGGATAAAAAATGGCGGTTTTGACACATCCGGTTCGCATTTCTTTTTTAAATCTGTAATTAGGAGTTTTAACTTGATGAATGTTAAATGTAATGCTAGAGGAATATATTTACAAAACGTGTAGGCCTTAGGTTCTTACATTTTCGAAAACACCTGTCTAAGTAAGACCTTAGGAATTGTAGATTGAGTACCTACATCATAAAGCCTTAAGACACCTAGACTTAACATGATAGCAGTTTAAAATGGCTCAAGGCATTTTGACCAAAAATTCTCGTCCAATGATATGATTTTCTTTGCAAAAAAAGGAGAAAGTAGTACCTCAAAGATACTTAATACCTTTAGAAATTGAATGAAGACTCATTGTCTCGATGAAGAAGAAGAATACTAAAAAACAATGTAAACACGTAGGTATTTAATACGTGACATCAAGTCCACATCGCATCATTAGGCCGAACACAATAAAGAATACCTTTAAGCGACGAAATATTTAAATAGGTATCCCTCCGCGGCTATCTCCAGATAAAACGCCCCAATTCACATGCGTGAGTCCTGTGATGGATGAGCGTAGCGATCAGACCCTTGCCTCGCCCCCCTCAGAAATTTGCCCCCTCGCGCCCCCGCGCCGGCCCTGCCTAAGTCCTCTAGGTGATCCATTACGTTTTTGCGTAATCCCCGTATATAAATATGAAATTGAAGGAAGACGTTGTGATGGTTAATCGACTGGAGGTCGGGGTCAAACCGACCCTATGTTGCGTATCATTTATGGCCCCATGTCAACTGATGGGTCTGGAAAGTGTTTGTTAGTTATTACATAAATATGTATTGGAAATATTATGGTAAAAAATATGGGAATCTTTTTTCAACTTATAAAAATACAAAGCGTTAATTCTTCCTATAACATTTCGGTAGTTTAAACACAATATCATTATTAAACAATGTATGTACTTATATTCATCAAAATAATTAATTTATATTAACCTAACCCGTTTAATGTTACAATTATACCTACTTAATTAATGTTCGATGCAATTTTACGTTTTTACAGCTAACAATGAAATGACTGGGAGTGTTCGATTTCATCAAATTAAAATTCATAATCGAAACCAACCGCACAATTCAAATTACGAACACAATTAAAACCTATGCCGCTGGCTGGCTACAAAAATATGAAACCCGATTCTATTCTACAAACGTCAGTGTGTGTCAATCAGTCATCGAGGGGTAATCTGTACCCCGGGCCACATGCAAAACTAAGTAATTGCAATGCTGTGATTACAGACAAGTGCAGGAGTAGGGTATATTCTGATTATAGATAATTATAGACGCGAGTAGGGAGGGATTGTGATGAGCGATTTGGGTATTATTTGCGCTTTATTTGGGTATTTATTGCGCTCGAATGACGACGCAAGATTATTATTCTCCGTTATAATATAGTCCCGAGGGCTCGGGGCTTTGTTAAACTGAACACATTGATTCGTAAATGAATTATTTTATTTGAGTAAACAAAGCTGTTTGATGTTCGATAGCGGAAAAATTTGGACTGTTTAAGATTTAATTTGTTTATAAATATAAACGTTACAGTTTCGTTTTAACGAACCGTTTCGTTTAAACGTTACAGACGGAAAATATGGTAACGACATTTTTTAGGCCAGAGAGGGACAGACAGAGAAACTTGCGCACGCCAGAGAGAGACAGACACAGAAACATTCTCTGTCTGTCTCTCTCTCTCTTATAGAAAGCAAGCTAGATATTTTCGTTTCGTCTTTTATTTCGCATTGAACAGTGTGGTGTCGCGACGATTATTTTTGTTGATAATAAATAAACTTCGTTCCATCCGGGTGTCCCTTGACACCTCTCAAGTTTTTAAGCTATTGCATAGCTTCTATCGCGGGCCTTGAGCGCGGGGACCAAATCCAAAAATTCCGTAACGAAAAAACCTCACGCTTACCCGATCCGACGGGTAGGAGGTGTGGCTTGAAGGCCGTGCATCGTCTAACGTCGTTTCAGTTCGGCAGTCTTCGACACGGCGTTGTGTGCGATTGTGCGTTGGGGGTGAGAGAGGGGGTGAGGGAGGGTGGTGAGAGAGGGGGGTGAGAGAGGGGGTGAGAGAGAGGGGTGAGAGAGGGGGGTGAGAGAGGGGTGAGAGAGGGGTGAGAGAGGGGGGTGAGAGAAGGTGGTGAGAGAGGGTGGTGAGAGAGGGGGGTGAGAGAGGGGGTGAGAGAGGGTGGTGAGAGAGGGGGTGAGAGAGGGGGGTGAGAGAGGGTGGTGAGAGAGGGGGGTGAGAGAGGGGGGTGAGAGGGGGGGTGAGAGAGGGGGGTGAGAGAGGGTGGTGAGAGAGGGGTGAGAGAGGGGGGTGAGAGAGGGGGGTGAGAGAGGGTGGTGAGAGAGGGGGTGAGAGAGGGGGGTGAGAGAGGGTGGTGAGAGAGGGGGGTGAGAGAGGGGGGTGAGAGGGGGGGTGAGAGAGGGGGGTGAGAGAGGGTGGTGAGAGAGGGGTGAGAGAGGGGGGTGAGAGAGGGGGGTGAGAGAGGGGGGTGAGAGAGGGGGTGAGAGAGGGTGGTGAGAGAGGGTGGTGAGAGATCGGGTTGAGAGAGGGTGGTGAGAGAGGGGGGTGAGAGAGGGGTGAGAGAGGGGGTGGAAAGGGTGGTGAGAGAGGGGGTGAGAGAGGGGGTGAGAGAGGGGGGTGAGAGAGGGTGGTGAGAGAGGGGGGTGTTAGAGGGGGGTGAGAGAGGGGGGTGAGAGAGGGGGGTGAGAGAGGGGTGAGAGAGAGGGGGGTGAGAGAGGGGGTGAGAGAGGGGGGTGAGAGAGGGGGGTGAGAGAGGGGGGTGAGAGAGGGGGGTGAGAGAGGGGGTTGAGAGAGGGGGGTGAGAGAGGGTTGAGAGAGGGGTGAGAGAGGGGGTGGGAAGGGGTGAGAGAGGGGGTGGAAAGGGTGGTGAGAGAGGGGGTGAGAGAGGGGGTGAGAGAGGGTGGTGAGAGAGGGTGGTGAGAGATCGGGTTGAGAGAGGGTGGTGAGAGAGGGGGGTGAGAGAGGGGTGAGAGAGGGGGTGGAAAGGGTGGTGAGAGAGGGGGTGAGAGAGGGGGGTGAGAGAGGGTGGTGAGAGAGGGGGGTGAGAGAGGGGGTGAGAGAGGGGGGTGAGAGAGGGTGGTGAGAGAGGGTGGTGAGAGGGGGGTGAGAGAGGGTGGTGAGAGAGGGGGGTGAGAGAGGGGTGAGAGAGGGTGGTGAGAGAGGGTGGTGAGAGAGGGGGGTGAGAGAGGGGGTGAGAGAGGGGGGTGAGAGAGGGTGGTGAGAGAGGGGGGTGAGAGAGGGGGGGTGAGAGAGGGGTGAGAGAGGGGGTGAGAGAGGGTGGTGAGAGAGGGTGGTGAGAGAGGGTGAGAGAGGGGGGTGAGAGAGGGTGGTGAGAGAGGGGGGTGAGAGAGGGTGGTGAGAGAGGGTGGTGAGAGAGGGGGGTGAGAGAGGGGTGAGAGAGGGGTGAGAGAGAGGGGTGAGAGAGAGGTGTGAGAGAGGGGGTGAGAGAGAGGGGGTGAGAGAGAGGAGGCGGGAGGGTTGAGAGAGAGGGGGTGAGAGAGAGGAGGCGGGAGGGTTGAGAGAGAGGAGGCGGGTGGGGTGAGAGAGAAGAGATATCAAATATATCAAATATAATTGCATAAGTTGATACAAAATGCTATGCAATAGCTTCACCGCGGCAGTCCCCGAGTGCCACACGTCTTTTTTAATAATCAGGGTACTTACAAAGTGATATAACTGTCGCTCTGAGACGTCCTTAATCGACACTTTACTAAAACCATTTATTTAATCTCTAAGGAAGCAGTTGGCGTCTCTGAGTACGGGCGTTAGAGGTTTATTTATATTTTAACTAGATATAGGTAAGTACGTTAATTAGATAAATACCCAGACTCTAACTGGACTCTATGTTTAAACTGATAGAGGCTTCGCCATCTTTAATATCCCTTTTTAGTTACTCAACAAACCTAAAGAAAATTAAGTCAAGTGCATGAACACAAACATCAAATAAACCTTAGGTACTATTTTGTAAAATATTCAATGTCCAAATTACCATTTCTTCTCGTTCCAATTAAAATAAAAACACACACATCATATTCATTTCCACACAGATAATTTCAATTCGACCACAATACTTTTGTACCTGAGGGCGATTTTAATCATTAGCCCTTACTAAGGGGTCGTATCAGGTTTTAGTGCAGTGATGTGTCGATAAGCGCTTGTTTGGGGTTACCTCAACTCCCGATGCCAATTAGAACAGACAATATTGAACTCGAAAAGGATTGGGCACTTATTAGTGTCGGATATTGTTATAAATTCGACGAGATGGAAATACAGTGGTAGGGGTAGCCGTATGCGAAATAATATGGGATACTAAGCCGATAAATTAATATAATTTGTGGTTGTTTATTGTATGGAAATCAATTGTCTGGTTTTTGGTTTAATTTAGAGTTGAAATATTGAAAATCTGGTTATGTTTTGCTAATTAAATAACTTTAATATGATATTGGTTAAATAGGTATGAAATATAGCCTTAAAACGTATGTGTTAGGGTTTAAATTAGTATTCTGTTTTTTTTTTAAATGAAATTCCGTAATAAACCATAATTGGATAATATTTCTATACCAATCTTACTCCAGGAAAAACTTTCATTTAAACCCTTACTAATATTATAACAGATGTCGTTCTAATAGTTTTCAATTTTGAAGTCAGAAAAGTTTTTATTGCAATAGATATGTATTGTGATTATTATAATTTCCGTTCGTTGACGAAAGTACCTACCTATAGTCCCAAATAAATTCAAAACACATAACATAATTTATCTGTCGAGTACACACGTAAGTGATTTGCTAAATGATTGATCGTCTTATGTTTTTCACATCAAAACACACAAAAAAATAAACTTCGTGTGTTTTCATCTCCCCCGGACAAGTGTGTGTTCTCACGATTCTATAAATATTGTCTACGGTGTATTAATTGCATTATATCGTGATAAATAAATATTAATGGCTAATTGCGAGGGATGGGATGCACCCTTTGGTGTTGTTACAAGATGTGAATTTATCGACCTGTTTTGATTAACAATAAAATTCATACTCTTTAGGTACTATTTTATTTTATTTTTTAAGAAAATTAAGTTATCCTTTTTAAGCTATTGCATAGCTTCTATCGCGGGCCTTGAGCGCGGGGACCGAATCCAGAAATTCCGTAATGAAAAAACCTCACGTGAAAAAACCTCACGCTCCCCACTAACGCCATCTAGTGATACAAAAAATAACTATGCAATAGCTTTACCGCGGCAGTCCCCGAGTGCCACACGTCTTTTTTATTGGGTAAAGCAAGTACGTTCGAATAGTTAGTGGCCAGCCCTTTTGTCGGAGTCTTTGGACCTCCTTAACGCCTCCGACATGGTATGACGATTGAAGCATATCATTTCATATCATATCATTTTATGAATTTTTAGTATACTAATTATTTTATCAAAAACATGAAAATACCTTTTATTTTTAAATAGAAAATAGCAGAATCTTTGCCCAGTACTGAGACACCACACATGGAATAACACTCATAGGTATATTTTTCCATAATTTCAGAATCATAACGATTCACAATTTTTACAGTACAGTTTCATTAATTTACACACAGTTTCATTCCAAAACTGCACCTACAAAGGACTTTTTGTCTTGCACAGTGGACAGCACTGTATCTGAAGCGATGTCCGCATTCCCCTGAGGGGTAAACTCGCCTGTGTCCAGAGGGCGAGACATTTAACAACCCACTGCTTCAACCTTTGCCGTTCGGGGACTTAGCAAAATGCCATCATGTTTTCACATTTTTTCCACCGACACTCGATTAATTTTTCACGGTACGCTTGTCAAAATGTGATTTAATACAGGGGTGCTTTGACGTTTGATGCGTGTCTGTTTGTTCGTTTGACGGCCGGACCGTGTGCGATTCGGTTAGCATTCCAGATTTGAATTTTAGAGCGAAAATATTTGAAATTCGAGTTAAGCTTTTTGATTGGGGGTTTAATTCTGATTATTGAATCACTATGGCAGTCGATACAAAGTCAGGCCAGTGAATAGACTTCTTATCTTTAATCAGCAAATAGTCAAAAGTTAATTTAATTTTAGTTTAATCTTATCATAAATATGTTTTCGTAATGTAGACAAAATCGTTTATTTATCTGTAAAAGTATTCCATTTCCATAATAAATTATATTACAAGTGTTATTATCCATCAGTAGGAACCGAAAATGGAACCGCAATATCCAATTTGCCGCGTCACTCCGGATTCCAATAGGAAGCGGGGATAAATGGAGTCACATTCCGATATGTCACTGAGCGCGGTCCGAATATTCGGCTTTCGGGCTTTCGGCTTTTTGGTATTCGGGAATCGCAGATATACGTAGAGCGGCCGCGCATTGGCGGAATACGTAGTCCGCGAATACCTCTCTGTCGCGACACTAATGAGATTCTAAACGCTCGTGCGGAGATTAATTTGTTCGCCGAATTTTGCCAATTTGGGAACTAATTAAAATTTTGTTATTGGACCGTTTGTTTTGGGTTCGTTGGAGGTTTTCCAATGTATTGAATATTAGAAACTACTGCTTTAATATTGATTTTAAAAGATATCGGATGTGAGGTCGTTTACCTTAATAAGAATATAATGGGAGCCTCAGTCATGTTTAGTTTTTATTCAAATTGTTTAAGCGTCTTCACAAGTCTCTTTTGATCTATATAAAATTTAGAAAAAATGGATGGAACTGCTTCGATTAAAGGTAGGTATAGCATTATTGTGAACTGGTGAAAAACTAGAAAGTAAAATTGGTAGATATATCACCTATTTTTCATACTATGTATATAGAATCGCATAAAAACAGATACGCGGAGAAGATAGTAGGAATTTTCCTTCTTAAATTTTCCACGATTTCAACACGAGAAACAGTGATCTACACCTATCATAATATTATTACTCGTAAAGTGTACCTAGGTAAAATTTGTATTTTTTTTGTATGTTTACACTCATCTCGGGAACTGTCCGATTCAAATAATTATTTTTGTATTAAAAAGCTACGTTCTGGAGGAAGATTATAGGTAACTTTCAGCCTGAAATTCATACAGGATCGGCTACAACGCGGGTAAAACCGCGAAGGCACTACGTCCTAAATAAGACAAGGAACGGACACAACGCAGCTAAAACCACGCGGCTAGTACTTAATAAGACATTTTAAAACGTTCGCGCCGAGATGGTAATAAATAAAGGTGAAAGGGCTAACGCGTGTTTCAGCGTGACATTAGGCAGTCTCCACACGGCGTGCCGCGGCATGCGTGTCACGTCAATCGTTATTGCCTGTATGCCGCCTATACACTGATCTGATTCGAAATATTTCCACGGAACCACTTACGGGTACCTCAGCAGACGAAGGTGTTATGTTTTGATCGTTTTATTACATGGATTTTTTTGTTAAGTATGTTTTTGAAGGGAGACCGCGAAGGAGAGGGGTTGGAAGCGTTTGGGAGAACTTTGCCCAGCTGTGGGACGATATAGGTTTATGAAAAAAAAGGTTTTTGAAGTACTTGGATAGCAGGTGCCAGTGTTTAAAGACTACCTTTGCTAATTATGTTTAACAAAGTGTATGGCAGGAGAAATTAATGTCATATGCCAGTACTCAGAGCCGTCAAATGCTTTCTTAGTACAGATTTATTGACAGATTTTGACATTTGTATTGTATCAATAATTACGTCAAATATTGAAGTGTCGATTAAACGAATGATTAAAGTATGATTACAGTATAACAGTTGAATATTAGCATCAGTGTCATGTAGTGCTGTAGTGCACTTTTATTTAATAAATATCAAAAATACCTACTACAAAAGTAATAAAATACTTTGAAAGGTATTGAAAACAACCACTTTCTCAATTTACCCAAAAGCTTATAGCCGATACCTATCAAAATATTTTATAGCCATCACAAGATCTCTATGCTATAAAATATTTTGATCGACCAAAACATATTTTTATATGTATATCCATTACCTCAAGTACCAAAATAATACCGCAGTATTGACGAGTAAGAAACGCGGTAAGTTCGCCAAGAGGCGATAGGGTAATCGTACTTATTCTCGAATCTCGATCGTTGTGTCATTGTGGGATCGACTAGGCAATCGCGACGCATTCCCGCCTCGCATATTCTAATGGGACCCGCAACTGGCACGTATGCCACATACGGTACACCCTATAGAAGTCTCTCCAATCAGAATGCTTGCGTTATTATAAATGCGACTTTTATGCGAATAAAATGTGGAAGTGTCGTGCTTTGAATAGCATTCATGGCTCACGTGGTATTTATAAGATTTGCTGTCAGTTGCAATCGAATTACGTACTCAAAGGTTTGAGCGATATATTTGAAATTGTTTTTATTAAGTGTTTTGAAGTCATTTTTATTGGTTCATGTACTTACTACTTTCTTTTATGATTATGAAATGTTACTCAGAGGTGAAAAGATGAAAGTCTCATAATAAGGGGTTTTCACGAAAATTACACTTTTGATAGATTTCTGGACCTCACGTCTCAGTGCTTCCGCCTAGTGGGTGTCATTTCAGAAAACTCTCATTGCTTAATTTATATGGTCAGTTTATCGACTTGTAGAGGAGAGATAGATACCTTATTCTACATTTCAGCACAGTAAGGAGGATTATAGGTGTAGTCAAGTCACTTATTTTGTCAAAGACAGGTTGATGATCCGAAACTCGTAATTTTGAGTCTTATTTTCAACACCATTCTTCTTCCGTCACGCTAATCAAACCTCGATGACACGATTAATGAAATTCGAAATCAAAATACCGTGAAAATGCAAAAACTAAGCAGCTGTTTCAACCGCGGGAGGTCGAAAACGGCGCGAAATACCTTAAGAACTGTCATCATTTCCAAAAAAGTTTAGATGCAGGTTTTTTCTCTATGGAACCAAGAAGGTCGATTAAAATCTTGCACAAGCCGAAAGAGGCTTTTTTATCAGCAGATGTGCGCGTGCGCGCATCACCTGCCCCACGTGGCCAAAGATAATAGACGGTACAAAGGAGTCCGAATATCTCATTGTTAAGGTCTTCGCTTGCATTGATTTAAGGGATAGTCTATTGTGGAGTGGCGGTTGTCTATGGTGTGGACCAGAGACAACTGCACACCTGTTTGTCAATGATTCTCTGAACGGGGACCATAAACAACAATTGAGATGCAAGAGTAATGAATTGGTTTAACAAACATGAATGACACTTAAACTACTATTGAGTTAATATACAAGTACTAAACTAGATAATGTATTGTACAACATTAAGTAGAGAATAAGACGAATAAATTAAAGCATAAGAAACTATATGCAGTTCCACATGTTACATTTTATTGTTTTAAATATAACAACGAAAATACAAAAAACTCTAAAACACTTTAATTTAATAAGAAGTAACAAGAACTTAATTCCTAGTGAATACGCCCCTTAAACTACTAGGTTTACTTAATAATATCTATTGCATAAAATCAAATTATCCGTGTCCAAATAATTCTCAAACGTCATTCATAGATCACGCACAGACATTCAATCCTTACCTGCCCATAAAGTGGACTAGAATTCTTTGATTTACTATAGGTATACAGCTGAAGTTAACGCATTTTGATCCTTAATCTCTAGTGAAAAGAGTACAAAAATAATGGCATGTAGTTTTAAAAATTCTGATGTCCTCTCCAGTAATTGTCGATTTCATTGCGAGTCATATTTTAAACATGTTTACGACATGTCGTATTTCATTAGTATTGTGTCAGTCACTTGGAATGGTTTATTCGGAATTAACTTTTACTATTAATGGTGCAGTTAAATCTACCAGATATTGATGAAGTTAATACTTTTCCAAAGATTATTAGAGAAACCTTATTTATTTTATTAAATTAAATCGTCACTTTGACGTTATTTTTCATACATTTCATGTCAAAATCACTTATTAAATCTCTACTATGGAAGCATTTCAGTACATATTCGAGTACTCTGTGTACGGGCGTAAGTTTTTTTCAAAAGATGTTTCAATAAAATTGCCAATTTAGTAGCATACCTAATGCAAATGTACGAAAGAAATATATTTTAAGCAGTACTTTTATTTAACTGCTTAGAAATGACACTCTGGTATGCAAGGTGCTTACCTAAAGCGCTGACCAGCCCTTATGTAAAACCAAAATCTATAAATTAAGTGACCATAGTAAAAACTAAAGCTATAAATTCGCGGCGGCACACCGCCTACCTGGCGACACCCTACGCAGAACTACACAATACATTTTTTCATAACTTAAAGCGCAGTTTTTCGTCGCAAATTCCAAAGGACACCTGGTCGGAAACGGACCCCGGGGGCTCTCTGATTGATAGAGGTCCCGTCAAATCACGTACAATGAACTAGAATGTACCATTCGTTCGAACCGGCGTCGCGGAGTCTCTAAAACAATCAATGATCAAGTTTTGTGAATGGAGAAACAAAAATCTTTTGTCGGCCACGGGAGGTGGGTGGCCGGCGTAGGAAGTCACGTGAATTATGAACCATCGCACTGCAAACGTGACAATGGCGTCAGCCTTCCATCAATGTCCATTAAGAACTTCGGAGGTCGTAAAAAATGAACACTTCGTAAAGTAAAGAACGTGTAAACAATAATTCACCCCAAAATATAGCAGAAAATGGATAACAAAACACTTACCACCTTATACTAGTCATGCAGTAATCCAGCATACATTATACGCTAAATCTTGGGGAATCTGTAATATTTCATACTTATGGAAAATCCTACCGAAGAATCGTGTCGACTCGAGACAATGATATGATTGATCTGTTAATGAATATGCAGATATGTTAAGTGATGATAAGATCCCGCAAATAAACTCCTCGGGGAGTGATTGCCGACGCCTATTGCGTACCTCGCACCATACCAGCCAGATTTTAATCTCAGATAAGTGGAACGAGCTCTGGAGCAGTTTACATAAATTCTAGAGTAAGCACCTTGTTAACAAACTGCACAGTTTGATTATGAGATCGCTTGATAACTGCGCGCGGGATTGTTTCCTAGTCACAACCTGCCGCCCCGAATTTAGGGGATTTTTTCACCCCTTTCAAGTCGAGTTTCTTTAGTGCACTGCAAAAGTTATGACGCTATAACACTGAATTTAATAGTTATTGAACTTTAAGGAAGCATGTTTAATTTGGAATCAACTTTCGAGAGCAGAACATGTAACTTTTTCCAAGTTGCTATTATGTGAGGTACTCGTCCCAAAAGGGTGAAAAAGCAGAAGAGAAGGAATAATGAAATATCTTCATTTTACCCTTCTAATTAATAGCCATCAGTGTCTGCCTCAGTGTCGAGGGCTGGTGCTTTCAAGTTTTTTAATATGCTTCCTCACCTCGGTAAAACACTGAGTATAATTGCTTTTTTCCTCTGCCAACTTTCAGGTTCACCCCTGACGTAAATCTTGCGACAATTAGCGAACTTTTTGACGCTTCAATGATTATTTTTATGTTTTCTTCTTAGGCACAGTAAAGTTCAGTTTTGAACTGAAATAGGAGATTATTTTTGGAACGATTTCCTTAGGTACCTATTGTTTGTATTTTTATTTAAGTATTTCGGTGTATGTAAGTATGTATGCTACTGTTGTTCCATCACTGACGTTATCGTATTTAATTGACTTAGTAATAAGAAGTGCTTGATTTAATATAATATTTTGGTGCAGATCAAACTTGTCTTTATTATGAAGGTACGAAGGTTGGTTTTCCGTGAACAATAAAGTAATAACTGTGTATCCTGGGCCCCGGATCAGTGAGGAGAGATAAAAAACGTAAGACGTGGACAATCCTTTTTGCTGAAAATTGAATAGTTGGATTACGAGACCTTGCAGCCGGTAGGGCTGTCGCACTCTCAATGATACTGAACATAAAAAATATAGATAGTCTATAATGTTGGTAGATAAATATTCTTAATTATTTTATTTGAAAATCAAGGTACCTTATTAATAATATTATTTTTATTTAATTCTGCAACGTCTTCTGTGTTCCTTATATTTTGTAATCTTTTAATATATTTTATCTACACTAATGTTGTAACATTCTACTTATGTTTCCAATACATGACTTATAATTACTACTGTTATAGCGCAGACAACTAAAACACTCAATTTAAGCAATTGCACATGATGGTATAATATCCACATCGATATCGTAAAATCTCATTATAACATCGCGCCATGCGCGGCGCGCGCCCTGCGGCCCTGCGCGCGCAGCTGCGCTCTCATTGGTTAGATTTTAATGGCGGCAAGTTCACTGTGACAATACACGTACGCGTGAATTTAATGTTTCGCAATGTGTTTTGTTTTTAAAATTTTGTTTGATTAATTGCATTAAATAGTGAAGATAAAGTAGTGTATGCAACTGCATATAACACGGGTATTAAAACACTCGTTACTATTATGAAACTCGCTGCGCTCGTTTCATAAACTCACACTCGTGTTTTAATACCCTTCATTATATGACAGTTGCATAAACTACTATTATGTTGTACCTATAAAAGATTCCTTAATATAAACTACTACATACTGTTTTAAAAGCTCTTTTATCATCTGAAGTGGACTTTTTAAGTTATAAAAAACTATGGAACTTGATAAAATATTGCGTGTGTGGTTTTGATGTATTTTAAACTAACGAATATATAGATATTAAATTAGTCTTTGCCCTGATTTGTTTGCTCCGTTTTTTCACGATTCGGTTGCTTTATAATAAATAAAATACCCCAGAGTTATTACCCCATTACCAGTAAGCCATCATTGCATCAAGTACAAGTCATTCATTTCGAGGATATTAGTGACCAACCCTTAGTTTAAGATTGCCTTCGACATGGTCTAACGAATAAAGCAACCGGGACCGACTGCTTATCGTACTTTTCAAAGCACGGTAGCGATATAGATAGAAATGCCACTTTCGCCACCCATCCAAGTAGCGGTCAAGCTGCAAGTTACTTAACAATCGCAATGATTTAACTATAGTCAAAGTAAAGTATTACTGCCTTATTCATAAACGCTTTATAACACACTGTTTTAAAGTGTTTTGTCCCTTTTACTCTCCATCTAATGTGCCACTGCTAGGTGAAAGCCTCTCATCTCACCGAAGATATCTGTACAGTGAGAAGAAAAAAAACAGTGAATATATATTCACAACATTTCACCTCGAGGCAGTGACAGCCCTGCAATAATAATATTGTAGTCAGTCCGCGGGCTGATTACGCGCGGCTATTGTGTCGCGGTATATAACGCAATTAAGTATTGGACCGCCTTTAGTATACTGACATATATTATACGTATTATATACATATATGAATGTATCCACACTATGATATGGTAGATCAAGAAGGGATTGGGTTAATACAGGTTGAGTCAAACCCAAGATCCTTGGAGGAAAGGTATTCGTAATAGTGAAGATGGCTTTTGTTTTTATAAGTTTATCGTGGCAAAACATTACTTCTTACGTATCTTTAGGTGAAACATGTTTTGTTTGTAAAACATTTTATCCAACGGCTTGGGAGTAAGTTGGTATAATAGATAATATTAGTTGTAAATACAGCTCAATTTCATACAATTTTGACAAAAAGATGTTCAAAATATATGAAATCAATAACCCGCTCAATTTTGACACTTAAAAAAAAATTATGTTAAGTACTTAAAACTCAAAATTAATCGAACCATTTCGAAGGCCTTCTGGTCTAAAAACTCTGGGCACCAGATTTGGCCACTAACCTGCTCGAAGCTACTTAGGCTCTTTTAGTAACTCCTTATTTGAGTGGCATTTGAGTATTAGAGGGTTAGAGAGCAATAGACACTAATCTAAGCGCACTTTATACTTTATTCTAACTAAATGCTTCAAAAATTCAGTCCACAAAATACCACATCCGCTAATCCCGACCTGACGCCATAATTACGAAATCGCCGAGATAATAAGCGGATTCCTTGTCTCATCCGCCTCTTAAGTGGTAAGTCGGTAGCTGTCAGTTGAGCACAGCTCGTTGCGATCTAGAGTGGTTTGCTAACGAACACACGTGTCAAAGCGAACACTTCATTAGGTTAGCGACTCTCCATAACTCCTGGTACCACCCTTGGTGGTGAGAATACTCCTAGGGTTACCAGTTTTAGTGGGGTTTGTGTCGATGTGGTCGAATTAGGTGTTTGAAAATGTTTGATTATAGAATGTGTTCTTTTTTTAAAATTAGTTTTTTTCTTACGTTTAAATTGTACAGAAATGGCTGACCGCCCGTACTTAGAAACGTCAAATGATTCCTTTGGAGTGGTTGAATGATAAATGAGTATTTTTTTACATGTGTAGTGTAATGTATGTATAATTACGCCAATTTAATTAAAGTCGCTGTATGGCAGTAAGACTTTAGGTTACTAGTAAATATAAAATGTTAGGACGCAAAAATAATATAGAAAATTGGATTCTTTACTTTTATGGCCCTGCCTTAAAAATGAGTTCATCGACTCGCAAACGTCAGAGGGGCACAGACAATAGAACAACTTTGACATTTACGGTTTAACCTAAAACCTTATTTGTCAAAAATGCATTTCATAAGTAAAAATTCCCAAAGAAATACTAGGAATGGTATCATTAGTGGGGTCGTATTTAGTAGGCGTCTTACCGAGTCGCGCTAATTAGACGAACGTCGGCTCGCCTCTCATTAGTGGCGAAATTATGCAGTTTGCTGGAATTCGGGTTAAATATGAGGTCGGACTGGTACCAGAAAAATATTGCGTCTTCACTGTCTGTTCGTGCCTTGATTATTACATGTATTGTAATACAATATGGAAATGTAAAACAACGCATTGACATTGTCAAAATGTTCTCGTAATGCGTCGTGATTGGTCGATCACCACTTCGCTTCACAGCTTCGCTCCGCTTCTATGAAAACGAAACGCACCCTTAAACATTCGAGTTATAATGTACCTACTAATGAGCTAATGATCTAAAAAAAAATCTTCAAAAATAATCCTACCCAGTATAAATTTATGTAATAGTAAAACATAAAGCATTATAAAATGTAAACGAGAGTGTTGCCCGCACTCATCACAAAAAGCTCTCCACTAATAAAGAAGCCGTATCCAAGTACATAGGTATATTTAATTTATTTGAAGTAACAAATGTAGCTAATTAAAACGCGTCGACCGAATAATGTTACAAAAAAGTTGGCGATAAAATTCTCGTGCCGTTTAGGTAAAGCGAACAAATCTGGCATATTTGTAAGTGGGGCGAACGTTCCGTAGGGGAGTACCGTTTATCTGCAGCACATTGGGTTAATGAATGGGGGAAGACAGAAGCATTATTTTAATTAGGAAAAATGGAGAGCTCACTCTCACCTAGGGGCCGGTAAATGGGATTGTGTATGCTCGAGCGTGGATATTGAGCAACTTGCACATGCCTTTGATTAGCGTAATGAGCCATAACTAGGTTGTTTGCATTGTTTGGCCGGCGAGAGGATTGTTGCGGCTACTTGAGGATACCCCACGCGTCACTGGAACATTGACTTACATTAGGGCTTCACGTTTAATAGGTACGTTTTACAGCTTGTTTCAACAAAATACAACTCATAAATAACGCTTTTTTGTTAATTCCGAAACATTCCGCTAATACAACCTGTCCATTAGACGATAAATAAATACAAAACGTAGGTGCGTCAGCGGCGCTCCTCCCACCCGCCAACAATGCCGCCTCAGAAAGGTAGCACCGAGGCAAAAAACGCCGCATCATACTCAAATCATTTACGAAATATTGACAACAATAAGCGAGGACTTTAAAAAATGCCAGTTATTAATATTTGTTTTCTTTGTCCAGGGACCACGTGTCCCCACACCTGAGTTCTGCGGATGACATAGCTGAAAATATAGGACGAAAAAGAGCAGAGGCGCAAACAGACAACAGCCAGTTTGAATGATTGCTTCCCTGCAAGAGCGGCAAGTCCATTTTTCACAAGTGCCATTCACCGCTTTCACGTTGCGTACTGTGTATTTTATATATTTTTTATTTATCGAACCTCCCCGTCGCCCTCTGCCAAATTGATATTCGTCGAATGCGAATTTACGGCGTCCAATTCCTCACTGTTTTATTCATTTTAGTGATTTCGTGATGGTAAACACACAGGTAGGTGTGTTTAATTTCGAAATGAATGTTATTGCCGCGTTTCCGTGCAGTTTCAATGATGCAGTGGAGTTCGGCGAGTGTCGATGTTTACGCACTGTAGTTACATTTCGTGTCTATATTTGAATGGGGATTCATTTCGGCGTTTTTTTAACCTTTTTTAAGTCGGAATAAAATGTAACGTATTAATTTTTCATTGGTCCGTATTAAAGTAAAATATTGAGATTAAAAAGCGGTTATTTTAATTGGATTGGAATTTATTACAATAAACACAATGCTACTTTTAAAACAATTTTTGTCTCAATTGCTACAGCTTCAGGTCCTGCACTGTGAAGGATCTTTAGAAGGCAAATAACAATGAAATAGACCAGGGAAAAATTCTGGCTATGCATATTTAATTTAAAATAACCATCTCGACTTGAGAAGAAGAAAACAATTTGAAAATCATTATACAAATTAATATTCATTCGTCGCCGCATTGGAGTCAGTACTGCACAAAGTCACAAATCCCCTGCTCTAAGGGGTGACAATTCATAATCGATTCGGGGTTACCGCAACCTCTGGTGATGTCTAATGACGTAAAAAGTATGTCCCTGTCGTTAATGCTGCATGAGGTCAATATGAAGAGTAAAAATACAGATACGATACGGCGATGAAAAATTTGTGTTCATTAAATGGTTAACCTGTTCAACCATTCAATATTTATTAATCTACCTTACTATTATAAAGAGGAAAGATTTGTATCTTTGTGTGTATGTTTGTGTTAGGTCTTCACCTAATCGATAAGTAATTAAGATTATTAATATACTACGTGTACTGAAATGAAATAGTGTGTATTATTTAAATACCGTGTGGAGTGTGGGGATCCCACTACACTGGGAGTTACTGCCACGGCCTTCACATTCAATAAAATCACTATTACTTTATATTTAATACAATAAGTTTATTTGCAATACTTGTTACATAATTATTAATGGCAGATGTGTACGACGTGGCCAGTGCGCAGTAACTGGCCGAGCTCGCACAACATTAAAACTGCTGACACCGACAATTGTACAGCCGTACATTTGTAATGAATTAACTCAAAAACTACTCGCATTTGAATAATTCTTTTTGTAACGGATAGACATATTCAACGGATAGGTTATAGGCTATTTTTCATCCCGAATTTCCCACGGGAAAGGGCACAACGCGGGTAAAACCGCGAGGTGCTGCTAGTAATTTTTAAAGAAGGGTTTAATCTAGTTCATCGAAGATGTGGTCTTGCTTGCTTTGGCTGTTATTTAATAAAAATCTTAACTATGAAACCCCTTAACAATTTTAACCACTTTACACTTTACTAAACCACTGATACCCTTACGCCTGTACGTCGGAGATGTCATATGCTTCCTTTGTAGATATTTAGTGATTGATTTTGACATGTATGAAAAATTACATTAATTAAGTGTCAATTTAATGGACTTCTCTAAAGCGGCAGTAAGTGAAAAGAGCCCTTTGCTCTACAGTGGGACATTACAGGAAACATTATGGAAACACTAACACAAAATGTAGTAGGTAAATGGTAGACCATGTCGAAGGTCTTTAGGCAATCTAAAAACTCCAACACCAGGGTTGGCCACTTACTCGAAATGAATAAATGAATGAATGAATGAATGAATGAAGTAGGTAAATAAGCAAAAAACCCAGCTCGTTACTCTATGCGTACCGAGAGTATACAATCTAGGGGTCGTGAAAGCATCGTCATCGGTGGACAATTTGAATAGTCGCTTAGCCGCCATGACTGATGAGCTAGGAAGGGTTGCAGATCGCCTCCTGTCACTCATAAAGGGGGTATAATTTTGCATGTCGCTTTAATGTGGACACGGGTATGATGGCAGGTGATATTGAATTTATAACATTTACAGTGTTTATTTAATACTTACAGCGCTCCGCGGTTTTACCTACGATGTGCCTTTTTTCGTGGGATCTTTTCGATGAAATAGCCTATAACCTTTGAATGTGACTATTCACTACATAAATAATTAATCAAATCTGATCCATAATGTCCCATTGCTGGGCAAAGGCGTCTCATGTCATCGAAGATTACAGTAAGGAGGATTAATCACCATGTTTGCCTAATGTGGGTTGATGATCTCAAATCCGAGCCATATTTGAAAAGTAGAAAACATTTTTCCAGTCAACCTGGGAATTAAACTCGGTACGTCAGTCTTGGCAAACAAGTGCACGTACCACTAGACCACCGAAGTGATCTAATACAAGAACTGATTCAAAACTATGTTTACGACATACCACCTCAAGTGAAACTACTATATTATAAGTAAAACAAGAAACACAAGCACGTAATACGTGAGCTGTGTATTGGTATGCATGCAACATGCGGCCAATCGACCGCTACAATGCGGCGGCCAATCAATGCCCTCACATAAATATCGGCTCCCGACCTCCTTTGTGATGCTAACAACGTCTGCATATGCAAATCTTCTTCCGCCTTCACTGCGTCTTGGTATAGGAAGTGTTTTTGCTTGGTGTAGGTGTAGAAAGTGTCTGATTGCGTTCCGCTTTTGTTTTTTTAGGCGTCTCGCGTTTAGATTAAGTGGTTGGCGAGATCAATAGTATGATAGCGAGTTAGAGGATCCTTTAAAATGTGTGATGCTCGTGTTGTATTGAATTTGTTAAATCGCAACTCAGCCAATCTTAACGTTGATGTTGTTACAGAGATAAGTTGTTCTGTCTCATATCGACTTTAAAATATGGTTTAATTCAGAGGTACGAGTATTAGACTAGTACCAATATTCCGGTCCAATAAGTATCCGTTTTCCGACACGAATATCTTTCCCATAAAACGACTGCCCTAATAAATTCAGGAGTGGTTCTTCATCAAACTGACATCCGGCTCCGCAGGTCCGCAGATTGGCTCCAAATATATACAGTTGTGAGTGAATTTGCAAGCGCGTCGTTGAATCGCCAATGAATCGTGGCGTCGACAATCGCCAAGTCCGTTTGTGGCGACGCCAATTCGAATTCATTCACGGGCCATTGCGACACCGCCGGCCTCCGGTTGTGCCTCTACGTCACTTGAATTTAGAACAAAATGTTGACGCCGTGTCAACATCGGTGACGTGACACGATGGCGTGTCCTAAGTGATTGATTGTCTTTTGTTTTTGTTTTAGATATAAGATGTAGCTATCGATCGATCTTTAGTTAGTCAATGAAGAATACATAGGCTTGGGAAATAAAATGAGGCTCAATTGTTTCCTTACTTCCAAGGAGATTACAACTTAAACCTCTTTGCCCATGAACCCTGGAACGTGTTTGTGTGGTAGGCGTTTTCGCGGAGTTTCGTTAAGACGCCAGAAAGCGTCTAACACCCTACCCGTACCACAGCGCGAAAGCAATATTCCCATTTACGGCCGCGTTATTATCTTACTAAATATTAACGTGCAAAATTTCGCCAAGGAAATAAATTAAAAACGCAACAACAAGCTTGTAACGAGCGGTGAACAAAGCCTTCCAATAAATCAACGCGGGCAGGTGAGCCAGCGAGTGCTTGTTTGTGCATTAAGAAAGCCCGGTTTCCCGGCCTTTCTTGGCCCTTTCTTCGTTTTAAAAAGCATTCGATATTTTCGCCAAGTCATCGACAACACATAAATATTGGAAATGGGGCGGCCCCTTTCTTGTCTCGCCGGAATAATTAATGCGGCCGTAGCTTCTTATGTCGCGACTTGTTTTGTTGCCAGAAATTATCGCTATCGCGCCACACTGGGTTATTGGCCAAGCAATATGCCAACGGGTTAAATATTAGGTCACCTCGCTTGAGTAATATATTGTAAGCAAATACGAGGGAGTATTCATTGAATGAACCAAATATCGCATTGGGTTGTATAAAAACGAGTCTGCAGTCAAACGTTTGTCCTTTTGGCGGTACATCATCGAGATACTCGTAACCAGGAAATGAAAACGGAGTCGTTGGAAAAGAAAAACAAGGGACTCTCGACGTTCATTCAACAAAAAAAATTAGCTTATCTCACACACGCAATTTGCGTCGGCAATTTCGTCGCTTCCTTTCATTACACCGGCGTGATATATTCTCGTGTTTATTACTGCAATTACTTAGAGTAAATCTCACGTCCTTCCGCCCCCTCCCCCGGCGGGAGGGTCGCGCCCTCCGCCGCCATTTTACCCTCCTTCCGGTCGGCCCTGCCCTTAAGTCTTATGTACCTCGTAAGTTTCTTAACGGACTTGGTAACCGGATTCAAATCGGGGCGAATTTAGTAGCAATTAATTATAGAAGCGAGGAAATGTCCCTAGTATAACTCGACCCGTGATTTTGTAATTAATATTATTGTGAATAATTTTGTGATTTAGTGTCTTAGTCTTAGTTGGTGCTGGCGGAGACTTTGAACAATGCTTTAGAGAATGGCTCGTATTTTTGATTAAAATTACATTTATATTTTAATCAAAATGGTACACTCATCTACTCTAACCTCTTAAGTCCCCGACTTGTGATATATCATGCCCCTAACATAAATATTACAACTTATTTTTCCATAAACATAACAAACAATTTAAAATTCCCCGTCAGTTTTAATTTTTAATATGTAAGTCAGAATTGTGTCGCGAACATAGAGTCGGTGAGTGCAATATTAAATTGGCACATAGCGCTATATAAGGCAGGACGGGTACCCCCGCAGTCGACTTGGCTGTAATTAATTAACGAGCTTAGTTTAAAAGCAGGGCCGTAAGACGGGAGGGGGCGCCCCCAAGAAAAGGGGGGTAGCGAAGAAATTCGGGGGAAAGTTTATCATATTTAGGCGCAAAATGGCGAATCCAGAGCTCGGCTGCTTGGAGATTAATATCTGGCTTTAACTCGCTGCGATGAATTTTGTTGTGAATAATGTCGATGTTACTTTACAGTTTTGTTGGTGTCACTCTTGTTTGGGCCCTTTCTAATGTCTTAGTATCTTGAATTATGAATATACAAGTGTTATATAACGGTCTATAAGATTATTATTATATGTAAGGCAAAGGTCTAGTCTGGGTACCTACAATGAAGATTCATATATTAGTTACATAAATATCAATTCTTTCGTAATCTTCATGGCTCAGGTTTGAGATCACCAACCAGAATTAAGCAAGCGTAGTGATTACGCCTAATCCTCCTCACTGTACTGATATCTTCAGTGAGACGAGAGGCCTTTGCCCAGCAGTGGGACATTACAGGTTTATACTTTACGTTACTTTGTAATCTTCAAGAAACGTACTTAAAATACTCATGATTTCGCATAATACTCATACGTAGTTATACTCGTACTGCCTACTCATTATAATTTAAACTTTCATGTTAAACATTTTATAGGCTTTCAACTGAAGTCCTGAAGGCATATTGTAACAATTTGTTAACACGACACACACGGGTATTCGCACATTATGTTGGAGTCAGATATTTCATAGTAAATTGTGTGGCATATTTCAGCTCTTGGGGTTATTGTAAGCTGTGATGTTTTAGTATTGAAGTGTTTTGCCAATGATTTTGTAACATTTGCTAGAGAAACGTGGTAAGGAACCTTCTTTGTTGATGGTTGGTTTAGTTATTTTTCAAAAAGATTATTTGAGAGGTAAGTATTTGAAATGTATTGAAAAATACGGTTTTGTTACAATAATATAACGAATCAGCATTCATAAACATAATATTTACAGATTCCACGTAGCGACTACGGCGTAGCACGCTACGAGACTACGACGTTGTCGTAGCAACGCCAGCGGGCGTATCTTAAAATATGAAAATATTCTGGAGAAATTACAACCCTGTTGGCCCCGGGGCTGAAACCGCGCCTATTCCGTGTTATTTTATTTTTCGCGTTCTTGAACATAAATCGCGTTAGTACGTTTTTTTATTTAAAAATACCCTCATGAGTTCGCGCTAGTATATTTCTGTAAACATACTCGGTGAGTTGTTCGGTTTTGTTTTTACGAGTGTGCGGCGTGTTTGAATTTGTTTTATTTGCCGTGTTTTATGTACTTTGCGAATGTTCACGTTTTGCTTTCATGCTAATTATATTGTGGCCTGTTTTAAAAACTTTGTTTTCGATGTTTTTGTTCATTTGTTTGTCCATTTTAAAGAACACATCACAGGCTGTTTGAGCCTCTTTTTTCAAGGTTGATTTACGTCATTACTTTACCAAAGAAAAGAAAACTTCAAACCATACAAGTTCTTCACCATAAATTTGTTCGTCATAAACTTCGTATTAATTTAACTCTCCCGTAACATTGTTTCTTTTCTCTCTCTCGAACTATCTATTAGCACTAAAAACTAACCAAATGCTCTCCAAACAAAGAGAGCCCGGATCAAGGGCGTAATCCGTGTTGCCATGTGGACATAGGTCATCGACCCGACCGTCAAATCTATAATCAACCTTGGACTATCCTTTATATATATATAGAAAAGTTCACACTTGAGGTTTCTCCTATTTGTAATTATGAAGTTATCCAGTCTATTTGATTTAAACCACGTGAGTTCTAACTTTCGGAATTGTCTTAGGATTTTCATTGTGTTGTGTTTCTCTTTTGGACTTTTTTACAACCTGAATTATTGTCCCTCTTATGGGAAAGGTCTTCTTCAATATTTTCAAAACGTCTCTATCAAAGGTTAGGTAATTATATTTCTTTTGAGATTTTAGTTTTATTTATTTATCCAAAGTTTAATGAATTCGATAATCGAGTTCATAATTAATTTTTAGTACTCCAGATTGTATATACTATAAATAATTAAAGTATAACTGGTTCAATTCGTAAGGCCAGTTTCCGTTGCGTGCCGGACGGCATGCGTCCACCGGCAGCCGGACGCGCCCGCAGGAAACCTATTACGCCGAAATGAATTCCTTGCCGTTTCCGGACCGAGACAAATCCGTCGCCCGCTCGCCCACACTTAGCCCCTCCTTGCCCAGGGCTGCCACTCAGTACGCCCCTGGAATATTGTTACAGTCTTAACAAATTGTTATCGCCAGTTATGGAACTTAGCTAAGACGAGACTTTGTAAGATACTCACGGTACCCAATTTATATTACATGTTTAGTCTTAATAAATAATGTTGTATTGATCTAAATGTTTATTTTTGATAAATGATTGTGTGTCAGCCCTAAAATTGCCTCCGGTCTTGACGAGGCAGAATTTTAATGACATTTTCTAGATATTATTTTTCTTGTCTTTTATACTCGTAGCATCATTACATTACTATTGTTGTTTGGTGAAGATAATTTGATATCGTTTGGGAATAATACGACAATTCTACTAATAATTAAGCAGGAAATAAACATATAAAAAGGCTTAATAGACCTTAAATGTAACGTAATTTTCCAGGTATCTTCATATGTGGTTGAAGTTACAAATCAAAAAGACAATACGAACATTTTCACGTCTGTAAATTATGGTATCTGAATGATTGTAGCGCTTCATACCCCGTCTTTCAGCGAGGCACCGCATCCATCATCCATCGCCATTTATCAATACGCACCTAAAATATGAGCCGACGCTCATTAACTCCAACAGGTAAAAAGTGTTCTAAATTAAAAACCGAACAGATATTAAAGACAACAGATTCTATGTCAGATTCTATGTCTGTGGATATTTCCGACATTTTCATTTGCTTTTCTCTTTATGTAGGGACGACGCGGTCGCTATGGCAACCGAGGGGAGACCCAACTCCCATTGACATCATAAATTCATAAATAGGTATTTATGAACACAACAATCTGGAAATCAATTAACAGACTTCAAAACTCAATCGGGAAAGCAATTCAATAAACATTTCTAATAAAATAAACTGATACAATAGCAATAACTGGATCGTTAATAGAAAACTTCAAATGCAAGAAAATCATATAATGGACGCTTTCATTGGCGGAGTGACAGTGGAATAAATAGCTAATAATAATCCGTGAGCCGGTGACGACAGTCTGTAATTTGTTTTCTATCGGCGAGCGAAAATATCAAATGAGTGGATACGGCGCGTTGCGATTGGATCGAACCTTTTCATGCGGGCAAATTGGTTTTCTTTTTTGGCCGTACTCCACCTCGACTCGGTTGACGAGGTGGCGAATATTTTAGGGTTCTGTGGTCTCACTTTTGTATCGACTCTATGTTTGTATATAGTATACTTATTGAAGTTTCCTGATATGTGCTCTCTAAAATCTATAAAACCAAGGTTGGGTTAGATAGTTAAATTAGGTTAGTTGACTCTTGTTTAATGAACGAGACGTGTTTTTTTTTTCATTTTTGATGCGCATATTACAGATGCACAGTTGTGCGGATTGTTATGGTAAGTGTTTTTTAAATTATGTCTTTATATCATCTCTTATTATTTTATGTTAATAATATAAATAATTCTTCTCTTCACTTCAAAGTCTTCAAATAAAAATGGAAAAATAAACTAATAAATGGAATTAAACAAAGGTCAAAGGACAATGCTCTTTAAATCAAAGATCCAAACGAATCTCTCATTAAAGTCATAGATATTTTGTACCGAACCCAGTCCGCAGTATACAATAAACTCTTAACTGAGTTTTTTCCCAGTTGTGTTTTCTTTTCACGTAGCTCTCTCGTTTTATGGGTCATGCGACTATGTGCTACTATTTTTAATGGACTTGCCGAGTTTTCATTTTTCACCCGGTGATAAATTGACTCTATGCTCCCGATGGATGGTCAGCTGAAAGATGTCGTTTTGTTTTGCGGCAATATATTGTTTTGGTAACATCGCCGTTTGGGAATTGGTTCGAAATATACACGTAAATTGAATATCTTCTAAAACAGTACAGATTTAAGTCGTACATATGTATTAGATTCGTATGTCCGAATTGCAGAATGGCCGGTCAGTTATTAAGTCTTTTATATATGTCACGCATATTCTAGTAAATTCGCTCACAACTCGCCAGGCACCGTCTCGCTTAATATGGACATACCGTATTCATTTTTGTTAGTGTCTGCATCTATTCCAACAGCATATCTACCTAATCAAATCATAACAACTAATGATACAGTACCCCGTCATATACTTATTATTACCTAGACAAACCTTGAAAGGACAGACATCCTCCTTTCCCATCTCATTCCATATTCTCCAACTAGGTTCAAAAAAGCCTTACAGAGGTAACATAGTTAACATGTGCGCGTGCGCTTCCGATTTATTAGTTTAGGAGTGATTGGATGGAAGCCACTCGGAGGCTACGTGATCCGACTACGGTTTACAGAATGCAATCCTCTAATATATTGAAAAAAGAATTGATACCAAGAAGGTTTGAGCGGGCCGAAGGTTTTGTTGTCTTGTTTTTGTGAAGGACGATTGATTGAAGCACACTTTATTGGACATGATTCGCTGAACGTAACAATGGCTTTTGACAAGTTTCACCGATATATTATTGATGTAGAGTTAGACCAAAGTAACAATTGTAATTTCACCTCTGTAAAGAATTATGCGACCGAAAATATCAGGGAATATAAAGAGAATCACATATTTAATTGAACAAAGATTGATAAAATAACATCACCAATTTTGTAACCTCTACAAAACCTTCATTCATTCTTAATTAACATAAATAGCGCTCGTGGCGTAGTTTAACCAAACGCTGTAAGTTCATTGCGATTGTTATGCACCGTGCAGCACATCCCGTACTTGGATGGGTGGCCGATATGAATATTTTTAGCTGAGCACTACCGTGCTTCGTAGGGAACGTAAAGCAGTTAGTACTGGGTTTTTCAATAGTCAGACCACACCAGTGGCCTGAAAGCGGTCTAAAAACTCCTACACAAAGGTTGGCCACTAATTCGAAATAAATGAGTGTGTGAATTAGCAACAATAAATATAAGATACCCAAATTGCTACCACTGTTGTAACATCAAGACAAGACTCCGAAAAAACGATGTCAGGGGTCCCAAACATGATAACGTTTGCGAAGAAGGTCCTATCTTGTAGTTCGTGTCCTGCAAATTGATAAGATCTTGAGGGTAGTCGCGATCCCTGCGGCTTTACGCACCCATTACGAACGACTACTGGGTTTATGTTCTAGCCCTTACTAAGGGTTTATCTCGTGAAGTAAAGTTAACGTTTAGTTTTCGTGGTAGTAGTAAGTTTTATTTCGCATCTTTTCGCTCGGTTATTGTTATTTCGTCTGATTGGTGCATTTTTTTAACCTTTACATTTTAGTTCTTATTTCAAAATGTAACAAACGTTGATTGGGTATGATAATGCTAGAATAGGAAGGATATTAACCACGAAATAGTCCTTACGCAGTAAGTGCTTCGCTCTTCAGTGATATTAACCATATGTATTCATGTGTCTATAACATACATGTATATTTATCAGAAATTAGAATCACGTTTTGGTTTGTTTGTCTTAAAACTTTTTAAAGAAATGATTACTTTACTATTACTACAACAAAACCGAAACTAGTAAACTACCAGCGCACTTTGTACCTCGTTTGTCACGACTTAGAACCTTCTAGATGCCGTTGTTTCTCCATCTCCTGCCAGCCTAAGCCTTTCAAACTTCGCACAGTTATGGCAAATTTATGTCAGGTATTAATTTACTCGTACCTTAGTTGACGCTTCGCAAGTTTCCACGTAGTAAGTTGGCTTGGCGCTGACGGTTGGATTAAATATTTATTCGAGTTTCAAGCGACTAAGTTGCTTCTTGGTTAGGCTTTGTCTTCAGGTCATGAGGTGTTGTTTGCTCATTAAGTATTTTTTAGACATAAAACTAAACATACATATTTCTAAGTATTTTAAGACAAAACTAAACATATAATTTAGTTGTAGATGTTTCAATAGTTAGGCTATATCGGAGGCATTAAGGCGGTCAAATAACTCCAATACCAAGGTTGGCCCCTCACCTATTCGAAATGAAATGAGTTGTTTTCATTAGTGTATTTTAGAAAACTTTTAGGCGATTTAAAATATTCGACATCAGAGTAACCTGCCTAATTAAAATTATACTTACTGATTACTGACTAATTATTCTTAAATGGATGGATTCCTTTCGGTTTCAAGTTGGCCTTATCATTACAAGGAATACGTACAAATACTAAGACCTATAGATGTTTGATTAATTAAATAATCTTTGACAAATAGTCACGTAATCTTACTAAAAGTAATGTTGTGTGTGAAGATCTCGCCTTAATTTCAAATAAAAGAATAGCTCCATTATTCCCAGACAGCGTATTAATTCTTAATCACTACTACACCCATCGCTCGCGCTCACACAAGGGCTGGTTGCATCACAGAGGGTTATTAGCTAAATAAATTCGCTCGCCCAATATGCTCGGTAACTCGATTTAATGGCGATAGAATTGATTTATTCAATTACCGGGAATTTTCAGTGCCCTACCGAGCGGGGATAACTTGTTTAAGGGTGCGTCCCAAAACAGGGATAGTTTCTCACGAGACCTTATGTCTATTGATTTACCGTTTGTTACGTTTTCAAGAGTGCCCTTAGATAGGCTTATTTTACATGAGATATATGTTTTTAAAAATACGATACCTAAGAACTGGTTTATTTTTAGATGAAATTCAGATATTTATTACTGTATTGTGCTGTGTTTGAGTTGGAATATTTAGGTTTATTTCAGTATTTTTGGTGAAATATCAACATAGCATACACATCATCTCTCTATCAGATTTATCAGTATTTCCAGTAAAAGATGCTTTGTAAATTTAATACCTACAGACATCTATCAATACTGCCCGATTGAATAGCACATTGAAATCGTCTATCAAACATTATTGATACACGGAACCCTGACCATTCCACAGAGGATACATCTAAATCAAAAGGCAACACTAGCCTTTGACGATACAAATTAGCGTTGACAGGTAAAGGTGTATGCTAATGATGAAGTCTGCGCACTAGTAGACACCTAAATCCGACGTGGATTTATGTGACGTCACGGCCGCCATTAGTGCTACTAATGCTCCCATTACCGGGCGGGGGGCACGGCAGATGCCGCTTGTTTTAGGTAATTTATGGCTCCCGTCGACAAGGCCTGCCACGCAGGGAAGGTGAGCTGGTGGTACACAGATCTATGCTTCGATGGATAAGCTTATACAGGTTTTGATTCCGACTTTTGCTTCGTTGAGTATAGATTTAGATATTGATGATACCTATTGATTCGAACGTTTGCCTCCTTGTGGTTGAGGTAATAAATAAATTTTGGTAATTGGTACTGGTCACTGGATGGGCTTATCTCTGTGGCTTTGTCGTAAGGTGGGAAAAAACTTTTCTATAGGTTTTTAAGCTATTGCATAGCTTCTATCGCGGGCCTTGAGCGCGGGGACCGAATCCAGAAATTCCGTAACGAAAAAACCTCACGCTCCCCACTCCGACGGGCAAGGAGGTGTGGCTTGAAGGCCGTGCATCGTCTAACGTCGTTTCAGTTCGGCAGTCTTCGACACGGCGTTGTGTGCGATTAGACGTATTAAATTATAATTGCATAAGTTGATACAAAATGCTATGCAATAGCTTTACCGCGGCAGTCCTCGAGTGCCACACGTCTTTTTTTCGATTAAGTAATGTAACGCTTAGTAAAATTATATAAAGTGATAAACTTGGTAGCTTTCAAGAACTAAATATTTAGCTTTCAGTATTCAAATTAGGTATTTAATCGTAAACGTCAATATAAGCATTTTGTAGATAGGTATGTATTTAGCAGCAAATCGGCTGCTCTATCTAAAATCGGAAGTCTATTCAAACAAAATAGCGTTAATTAATTCATTTCCAATAGGTCAGTGGCCAACTCTGGTGGCGGTGCTTTTAGACTGAATAAAGGCCTCCGATATTGTCTGACGATTGAAACAAAATAATGTTGAATATAATGAAAATTCCGAGTCATCTAAACCCAAAAAACACTTATTTTTACCTAAAAATTGAGTCTCTTAAGTTGCGTATCAGCTATGCCACATCTAGTAAAACATTCTAACTCTACGTGATCAAGTCTCGCACTTCCGAACATTCTCTGGTGAATCGCAAGTGAAATATGGAGCAGTGTGTGAACAAGATCCCGTGCGTTGTGTGAACTGTGATAAATATACTATACCTATACACACTCTATTGTTCCAGAATTATTGCCTATGGTTTACAAATGATACTATGTTTATAGATAATTCCTAATGAAGTTGATGTGTTGTATATAAATATAACCTTAGTATAATTATTTTTTATTAATAATTTTATAAGACATAGGTATATTTATATAATATATATATATCACTACATAGTATAAAATAAAGTCGTCTCTGTGTCGTGTCTGTTTGTCTGTTTGTCTGTATGCTTAAATCTTTAAAATTACGCAACGGATTTTGATGCGGTTTTTTGTAATAGGTAGAGTGATTCAAGAGGAAGGTTTTTATGTAAAAAAAATCCCGAAATTCCTACGGGAACGGGCACAACGCGGGTAAAACCGCGGGGCGCTGCTAGTAAAATAATAAAGCAGAAGAGTTTGTTTGTTTGGACGCGCTAATCTCAGAAACTACCAATCCGATTCGAATAATTCTTGTTGGCTATTTTTCATCCCGAAATTCCTACGGGAACGGGCACAACGCGGGTAACTCCGCGGGCATCGGGCAATCGGGCACTGCTTGTTAGTTTATATTTGGGTTACAATATCCGTTTTTTAGTACCCATTTCATTTTAACCAACTTAATAAAATCGAGGTTATATTATCACATCAGTTATCACATAAAGTAAAATAAAAATCAAACAAAAAGCCACATCATAACCAAACATGTTACGAAGTAACTCTCAACAGGGCCGTACTCTAAAAACATTTTATTTTTCAATTACAATTGTTAACGGCATAATCAGGAGATATCGTACAATCGCAGTGGGCATGGTTAATCCAGATTTATTCGTACAGGGCCGGATTAAGGTGGCGTGAATTACACATTTATAGACCATAAAGACTGATCCACTCGAGTGCTGTACCTGTCCTGGTTACGTGTGCTTATTATGTATTCCCTGGCTGGGGGGTATAGAGGGTGCTCTCAATGATAGTGTCATAATGATGTGTCTAAATTTTTGTTTTTATTTTAAAGTAATTTTGATGGCTATTAGAAGTGTAAATTATACGTTAGTATATTTAAAAATAAAAGGTAAAGGTAGGTAGGTAGGACATTAGTTATTTAATGGCAATTCAATAGCTAGATAATGTTTTTGTAGCTAAATTGAGTATATGAGGACCAATCTCAGCTATAGATATAATTTTGAAAGCGACCTCAGATGAAACCTGAAAGTGTTCTTTGCTTCCTTAAGAAAGATAAACAATACTAATATTATCTATGTTTATTTAAAAACATCACCCTGTAGGTATTGGCCGGTAGTTAGTGGCGTGCACGCGTCTTGTTGCGCAGGAGTTATGTCTCCGCCCACGCGCCATGCGCGGGCGCCTCGCTGCGATAGAGCTCTACGCACACTTACCTGCCCGATATGTTAGTTGGCAGTATGAGAGCGATAAGAGATCTGTGTGCCAATATGTTCGTAATACAAAGTATTTTTGTAAAAATATAAGTGATACCAGTAGTACTCGTATTAGTAAGTAAGTTAATCCAAGCTTAGAATTTTGTTTGGGTAAGGATAATTTACTTCTTTCTTAAGTTGAAGCAAAAACTACTAATTTTTTATTGAAACAACTTTTACGAATACACTTCGCTTTTATTTTGCATTTTTATCTGACGTTTCGGCTCCTTTACAGGTTCGTGGTTACAGAAGACTGGATATTTTTTTTTGTAATAAAATTAAATACTCCCTTTTCTGATAAAATTTACTAAAAGACAAAGTGAGGAATAGTGATATAGCACAACGTCTACTGCTCATGTAATTACAATCTATACTAATATTATAAAGCTGCAGAGTTTGTTTGTTTGTTTGTTTGAACGCGCTAATCTCAGGAACTAAAGGTCCGATTTGAAAAATTCTTTCAGTGTTGGATAGTCCACTTATCGAGGAAGGCTATAGGCTAATTTTCATCTCGAAATTCTTACGGGTAAAACCGCGGGGCGCTGCTAGTCTTTAATATATTTACATGATCTTCTTAATAATGCTCGAAGCCTTTATGCCCGGGCGGGCAACGCTTTTTCTTACTTGAAACGGGACATGTGACCTCACACCTTAACAAACGCTAGGTAAATTCTTGAATGGTTCATTCAGTAATATTCAACGTGTAAAGTGGCCATCAATTAAACGATAATCTCGAAATAAATTCTGTTAGAATGTAAGGAAATACTAGTTTGGTGTAGACATGTCTAGTAACTTGGGATAAGGAATACGTAAAATGGAAGAACATGGTAACAATTAGGTTTAATATGTATATACACTTTTCCAGTTATATTTCTTTGTGTATACTATTTTTGTATGTTTCTTGGTTGTGGAGAATTAAGTTACTTCATGATATTATTGCACTAAAGTATTTATACTGTATCTTTACATGTAATTATTTGACGCCTAAAATACTGAACTGATTTTGAAGAATATTTAATAGATATAGTAGAATATACCTTGGAAACGGTCATGAACTACTTTTTATTAAGAAATCTCAACGACCTTTGTCTTCTTGTCTTGAAATCTTGGGAGATCTTGCAGGCAAATTGTTTACAAACTTATTTTCAAAGTTAAGGGTTGCTACTTGACCTAGTAATAGATTACCTACTTTATATATACTGTTTATGGTTGTACCAATCGAGGTAGGTATATAGGAATAATTCGTGAATTTTTAACAAACCCATTATTTTCAGCTGACGCTCTGTCTTCCGCCGCTAGGGGGCACCACTCGGCGAGACTCAAACAACAAGGAAAATAAAGAAGTAAAAATGACAAGACGTTATTTGCATCCCGCTAATGGCCGCCGCCGCAGTAATGCGGGGGTAGATCAACAAATACCGCTTTATCCAGTCACAATTTATTCCAAACTCGGTTTATTCGCCATTCCAGAGTCACAAGTCGGAAGGGAACAGGAAACGGTGGCATTTGGATTTTAAGTGATTCGCAAATCATTCCGCTTAATCGAATGGCCTTATTTGTTTTTTCCTTATTTGGCCTCTTTTCACAGAATTTGACATAAAGTTGTCTATCGACGTTTTTAAGGATAAGGAGAACGGGTAATAAAATAGTGGAAGAAACGTCGAGTAGAATGGCGAATATCTTTATCGGAAGGGGAGAGAGGTCACGAAAATGGCGTTATCTAAATAGCGTGACCGCGCGATACCCGCTCTCACCTGCGACTTTATGTCTTCCCGCGCCGGAGCCGCATACTAACGACCCGGGCACCCTCGCAGCGTTGCTCGTAAACTAACTCTATACGTAAACACCTACCCATTGTAACGTGAAAAAACGTCGTAAACGTCACACTTTACTATGAATTATACGAAAAATGCAAATTAAAATAAGTCTCAAATCCCAACTCAACCGTGTCGGAGCTTAATCCGCGAAGTGACAACGGCATTCTGACGAGGCGCCGGAGCTGGGAATTATTAAAACGAACGCCAACTTTTTCACTAAGCCCGTCGCAAAGCCGTTTCAATTGCGCTGCGCTGAAGATAATTCCAACTGACGTCATCTTTTTTTCAAATTCTCGACTCGGCTTCGTTCTCTGTGCAGCAATTATAACATTTCCACCGCTAGGAAAACAGAAACACGTGGGCGCGAACGCGTCGAATCATACCGTTCGTAATTTAAATTTAGATGGAAATTTAATGATGCATTCACAAAGGGCGCTCGTAAAGTCGGTTGCGAGATATTTTTTACGAGGATCTCGCGAACTATTGCGCGCTTAACGACTCCGAAGCAAGATCGCCCTCCGCTTTAATGAGCGCCCGATAAACGTGTTAACTGCCGCGACCTTATTTTTATGCCGATGTAAATTTGCTGAAAAACGTATTCATTACACTTATTGCGGAGTAGGAGAGACATAATGGGACGTTATGATTGCGAGATGCGTCCTAGACGGTCTAGCTTGGGAATAATTGGTTGGGTAAGAATATGTGTGGGTCCGTGGAGGGGCGGGGGCGGACGGGGGCGGGCGGGGGTAAACCTGGCTGTGTTTAATATATGAGGGCAAGCGACGCAGCGTCGGTAAACAGAGCCCAACCTTCGCTCACGTTGGCCGCTGTTTGCTCGCCGTTCTAGTCTCAAGAGAAAATATGTTTGCTTTGCATACCTAACCATACCTTGCTCAGAGGCAGAGCCCGCTTGTTTTCCCTGACATGTTTCTAGTAGGTTCCACAAATATCTACAAACTTGCCTGCTGTTTTTAAATTCCATTTGGGGTTTGTTGTTAGAAAGGATATTGTGTTACAGCTTTTATTTTTAATCGAGTTCAAAAAACGGGGTTTCTCAATTCGACCCTATATATTATGCTTTGTTATAAGAATTAGCCTATTTATAAGAAGAATAAAAAAAACTCTATCGACTCTCCGTGTTAAAAAGTTCCTTTTCGAACCCTCGGAATGCCTACTAGAAATCCATCGGAAGTTTCCCAGTGATTAAAACGTGGTCGATATTAGAAATCACATTCTGTTTGTTCAAGTACTAAGTACCCGAGGCTGTAATCCCGCGAGCTCCACTTAACAGACGTATAAATAATATTCAAGGCGAGGGAACATATTCAAGGGTACGTTTCGAGGGTAGTTTGACTGCGTAACGAATCGAAAAACCAAATCATCGAGTAGCACCCCTAGTGTACACCACTACATGATAGTTTGATTTCGATGCTGTGGAGTCGATATCAATATAATTTTTTTGTTTAATTTTTACTTGGATTCATAGCGACCGAAATATTTTTAATTACCAGTAAAATAAGTATCGTCACTAAGGACGACAAAGTTTGCGAAACATTCCACAAACAAAATATTGGAGAGTTCAGTACATAAGTACTGAAGTCACTGACGTGTAAAAGCTAAATTATTTCGCAAGAAATAGCCCCCATTGAGCCGCTATTCTTGACTTTGACGACTAGTTTTTATTTTATTCGGTATTCAAAATATTGCTGCATTATTTTCCTCAAATAGCTATTAAATCAATTATAGAACGAAAAATGCAGTCTCAATACATTTCTCTGTTCGTAAAACTGTAGGGTTGCCCCTTAGCGGTCTGTCGAGAGTGCTTCTCGTAGTTTTTTATATATTTTAATTTTAATTTCATATCGGGCGTTAATGGCGGCCGCAGCCCTGCGTGCCGAATCGCACCGAGGGAAATGTATTCATAACGTAATAAAACCTAATGTACCGAGTGAACTAATATTGTCTTATTCAATATTTAATTTTAAAATTTAGGCAATTTTCGCGTATCATAAACTTTATTTGTGTTCGATATTTTATGAGGGGTTTCGGCTTTTATTGAATGTTGGTTTTGGGTTGGTTTTTCGTTTACTGGATATGTGTTCTTTTCATTTTTGATTTCGTCTTTATATTTGAAATGATACGTTCAGATATTGATAGAACTGAAAGATATTTATTTCTTAAATTAACCTGTAGAAAGTAATATTGCTGTAAATACAGCGCGTCAGAAAAAGTAACATAGGCTCTTATCGTAAATTGATTTGTTTATTGCATTGTGAGTGTCGTTGATACATACTCGTAGCTAAACGATGTTAGTCCGATACTGTTTCAAATAACCTTTAAGCCGTCACCCCTCATGTGCTGTGCAAACACGGAGTCAAATCAACGCCAAGTTAATCCGTTTAGGTGTGCGAACCCACTTGATTAAGTTTAATTTATTTTAAAAATCAGCGAGAGCCGCGCCGCCTCCGGCGCACGGTCCCTTCGAATACATTATTCAGTGTTTTAGAATAATTTTCAAATTCGATTACATAGGGCCGACCCTTGGTAAGTGGGTGGGCCGGTGCTGCCGCGCCGCGCCGCGCGCCGGCGGGTGTATTTACCCAACACGGGGGTGCCCGCGTGCGATTTTGATTTGAATATGCGGTGCACGTGGCCCCCGGGACACCGCCGATCATATTTCAAATGTCACCGGCGATGTCTCACTCAGATACTATCGCCCGATAAACGGCGAGATACGCCACCAAGGGTGGAAATAGTGCGCCTTCGTACCCGAACACCTATTTTTTACCCCGCGATTATCGCGTGCAGTTGACACCTAAATATTACTTTTCGCTCGCGTAGCCTACTGTTCGTCTATACAGGCATTTTGCGGTTAGACGCCGAGTTGCGAGCTCTTCAACTTTATTGGCGTGACACATTTTCAGTGGGAAAATTTCAGGGAATATGGAATTCTATTGAGGGTTTAGACGTGTTAATAACATTTTGTGCTTTGGCGCGGTGGTAGAGCTTGTAGAAGTTTGGTTGATATTTTGTTTCTCATGGCGATAGCGCGTAATCGGTGGGAGTGGTGTTGCGCACGCGCGCGGCACGCGGGCGATGCACGCCGCGGCACGCGACACGTGCCACGTGACACTCCATTACCACGAGACCGCTGCCTCCTGACGGCCTGCCATAACATACACTCATAGATCAAATACCTACTATGAATTAGGTACTTTTAACATTCTAATACCTACACCATGTCTGCTATACATTAAATTCTCGTTAATAATTCTAAAAGTACCATGACAAAATAACTGAACTTTATCTATTTGAACAAACACTTGTTAAGCCTTACATAATGAACTATAAAAATAAAGTACCAAGAACTTGAAAAAGAATACATGTATAAGTAAATTTCATGAATAACTCAAATAATGATAGGTTAGTTAGGTTATTTGTGTACATATAGTACCTACCTATTCATACCCATATATGTATGACCTTCCCATCTGTTCGAATACTCTTTGCCGTTTACTGGACAACTTTGATGCGATTGGCGTTAGATGAAAGCAGCAAATCGTCGCTTAATCCACTACTTGTATCACAAAATCGAGATGTGGAAATTAATTTAGATCCCTTACTTACGGTAATTGGGAATGAAAACGTACGGATGTTGACGTTTTCAATTTGTATTTACTTATTTTATTTACTTATTATTCTTATTAACATAATTGATCATATTATTATCGAGAAAACTTTTGAAAGAAAACTCAATATAAAAAAAAATTAACGTTATGAATATTTTGTTTTAAATGTCAAAATTATACTTAGAAAATGAAATAGTACTTAGCCGGTTATGTCCCCTACTGGGCAAAGGCCTCTCATCTCACTGAAGATATCAGTACAGTAACTAACTACTAAGAATAACTTTTTACTGGCCTTTTAAAGTAGAGTTCTAAAGTGGACTATTCCATCCAGTCATTGCATTCACAATTTTCTAGATATCAATCGCATTTTTGCTATACAAAGTTAAGCAACAATATCAAGATTCAATAAAATTGAATATTATTTATTCAGAATACATTGGTAGAGACAAAAAGTGATAATGCTCGTTCCCCTGCCCCATAGGATGTGCGATCGAACGGGCCCCCTAACAGAGTGGCTTCATGCGACGTAATCGCGATTTGCACATCATTATTTTAGGCCAGAGGCAATTTTTGTTAAGTGAAATTAAATATGTGTCCTTTATTGCGTTTTTATTGTTGAGTTAGTTTTTTAATGATGTTTTTAGGGTTCTTTCGTGTGGATCTTTTAGTATACGAGCTACTTAGAATATTATTTCTAAGACGAGCTACTTTTCTTAAGAGATCTAAAATGTCAACAGAGAGTTCTTATTTTCCAATCAAAGACAATTAAATCTATAGAACAAAAGCATAGAGTAATGCAGTGGTGAAGGTGAATTAAATGTACTCAAGAAGAAATAGATAGATTGACATATGCCTTAGTATCTATTTTTAAAAGTCACACAAATACTAAATTCATGTTTATACGTTACATTTCCAACTCTCCCACAACACGAGTTTTTCACTTAGGACAACACAAAATGAAGAGACAAATCAAAAATGCAAAGAAATTCAATAACAGTCCACGATTCTTTGGATTGTCACCCCAATACATGGTGTCTTAGACAAAATTGCTTTTGCTTCGCTACCGAATTTAGTTCAGCTTTATTATGTACGTAGGAAGGGGTATAATTGAGTGTGTTTTTGGGGTGTAATAGTTGGTAAAATGTTTGGTAACAAATCCCCGAGATTGAGTGCGGGACGAGGGTTCGATTATTACTCTAGTCTCGAGTCCCGAGTCTCGGGTCTCGAGTCTCGGTCTCGATACCTCTCTGTGCATCGCGGGGCGCTGCATTACACCGACCACCAGCTGCTTTTCTAGTAGCAGATATGTTGAGCTACTAGTTGGGGATTCAAACTTTTTAATATGTTTCAACTTTCACACATGATATAGGTATCGCTTTTTGATAGCTTCTTCTAGAATATTTTTTGGAAGTGAAGTAAGTGGGTAGGAAAATGTATTACAGAGCTAAGTAAATAGTTTTGTGTTTTCTATGTATGTGTCAAACTTAATTAATTCTCTAACGTCATCTAGAGTACAAAGATCCCATCACCTACTTGAAAAAGAATCAGTACTTTGCATAATTTTGAAAATTGATAAAATCCATACAATTTCACATTAAACAAAACCAATTTCATAAAATACAAAGTAAAACTCAGTTCTCACTTCCCATGATTTTCCGGTTCACATTTAGCGGGGGATCCGCTTAAAAGTATTATAAACATGAATATTTTTAATATTTGAAAATGCGTTGTACCGTGTCTGATTTGATGGGCCGGTCTCTTTGTGAGAGTTGTATTAATACCGACTCGCGGATCATTGCGCCATGCACTTTCGACTATTTCATCTGTATTGTCTGCTTCCAATATATACGAGTACAGCCATGAAACATTTAAAAAATGCACAGGATTTTTCACTACAGCAACTCTCACTTTGAAATACACAAATAGTATTTATATTGACGTAGATCTATGTTTTTTTTATATTGTAGATACCTTTTGGTTGTATTCTAAATATACGCATAATTTTCTTTTTAATCTCACATGATTTGCACGCATTATACTCAATTATACTCAAACCTGTCTTTACGTATAATGTATACGAATAATTTGTCTATACTTTAATTAAACTATAGGGTGTCTGTAATACCTATCACTAAACTACAAGGAAAACCCTCTCATGACACAGAAGATATCAGAAGAATATCACCGATCAAACTAAATGTATGAGAATATGTCAAGGCGGGTCGACTATCACGTGACATTAGTACATATTTTGATGGTAGACATCCAAGTAAAAAAGGAACTATTGTTTCTTCACGTACCTGTAGTAAATGGATCTATGTTTTGTTTCATGTATATAAAGTGAAAGTACCCTATATAATCAACTTAATAAGTAATCAAACATTTCCCCAGAACTTACAAACTACCTCTCAGACAGATAAACAAAATCCATTTCCTCACATTTCCGAAAAACAATGAAAGCAAACGTCATAATATTCTTAAACAATCAAACTTGGACGTGACGTCACCAAATGAACTCGAATCAAAGTTGAATCGTAACTGACAGAAGGGGATGTGAAACAATGGCGACATGATCGCAGCATCCCCTCTGAAACCACACGAGAATATCATAAATGTCGGCTTAAACACTCCTCCCGAAGGATATTGACTAAATAAAAACATAATAAAATAATAAATTCGTTGCAACATATGGCTGAGTGTTGCTCGCGAGGGTAGTGGTTTGATATTAAACGTTGCAGATATGAAATGTGTTTTAAGTGGAATCTTATTGCTAGGAAAATGTGTTGCAAGTTTACCTAAATTCTTGTGAACCATAGATCCCTGAGAAGATTTTCTTCCGGTTTTCACAAAAAGGCAGAGTGATACATTTAGGAGTATAAAAAAGTGAGGCTAGTTATTGTTCTGCAATACTCGCAATATATGAAATGTACAAACCGGGTACATTCGCAGAGAAGTATAGAAATTGGGACTGTTCTTTAGGTAGAGTCATTGTGTATCCTATCACGAGATATTATATGCAAACAAGGCCTACAGCAGTTCCACACAATTTTTGCAATTCCAGCAAGTTTCGTAATGATAATTATCACAATAATTATCTTTGTATTTATCCTTCGAAACCAAATTTGGCTTCTCAAGCCACATCCGAGCTCATGAACGAGCTTTAACCAAGGTTCACCATTGATGGACACGTCATGGATATACATGTATTTATCTTGATAATATCGAACCCTTAATACCATCCTGTAGGTACACACAATTTATCCAACCGTAAAAAACAAAGAATGGTAGTAAACCATAATATTTTTAAAGGCACAACTGTCAAGTGCAAACCCGAAGACGTATTCATCCAGGGTTCCAATTGACGTGGTCATGTCGGGGCTCAGCAGGACGCCTCAAGGGTTGTTGAGTGACGTCACCAGCCCCGCCTTGTTTCACCACATCACCACATTGGGGAGAGGGCGCTCATTGATATTAAACTCGGATTTAGTTTGGATTTTTTAACCAACTTTGAAAAGAAAGAGGTTCTGAGTTTGGTTGATTTTTTTCTCTTTATCTCTCCTCCTTCTCTATGTAAGTGTATATACTTTATATATAAATACTTAACAGCATATATATATGTCGGAGATGGACGTATAATCAAGCTATAGAAGTTAAAGAGTAGTTTGTAAATTCAGTTGACTGATGGAATCGGTAGTGTTGTTATTCCGTGACGTGAGTTCTACCTTCGTGGTGTAGTCTGTGGTATGAGAATAGACTATGTTAAGTCTGTGGTGTTACGCACTGTGACAGATGACAGTTGTTCGATAGAGGGATGTGAGCTGGTTTGGTAGTCTGTGGCAGTGAGTGAGTGAGGGAGTCTATGATAAGAAAAGATGGCGTACATTAGACGTTATGGGACGAATGGAGATGGTTGGATGGCGGATTACATTGGAACGTAGATTGGAGGAAGGATGTGTTGACGACATCACGATCGTATTGCGAATCGAGTATAGGATTAGGAAAAGATTCTATGGCGTGGACAGGACGACTAATGGGGAGTAGGGAGGTCGTTTAGGTTCCATCAATTAATTGAATCTAGACGTATCCTAACTGTAATGTGTAATCCATGATGATCGTGTGTAAAATACAAGCAATGTCATTGTAATGAAGTCCTGTGAGTTATTATTTCAAGATCAAGACCTAGAAATCCTAAGATGTTGGATTGACAGTATAATGCTCGTGCTTATCCTGATGTGACATGTCCCCAATATCAGAAATGGGGTAAATATCGCTGTGTTCGGCCGACATCAGAAGTAGGATGATTATCGAGGTTACCCGACATCAGAAGTAGGATGATTATCGAAGGTGTCCCCGACATCAGAAGTGGGATCAAAATCGCTATTGCCCACCGTGCATCTAGCAGATAATGAAAAAGATCGTGCTGAATATCATATCGCCATGGATGGTGTTCAAGATCAACCACGGAGCTAGGCTTATGATAAGATGAAAGAATATTGAGAGCTGCAAGCTGAGCTCGTTAGTGCATGTTATCGACGACGACGGCGACGACGACGGTGACGACGACGACGACGAGATTGAAATTCATGTACCTTCCCCTGGATTATGAAGCTCGTAGTGTTCGGAGATATGTCTGAATCATCATCCCGCCAAGGGCGCCACTGTCATGCGCTTTGCGTAGTGTTTGTTTTGCAATTGGTTATAAAGCTTGGAATGTTCTGTTCAATGCTGGTAATTATTGTGAGCATTGATAAACCTCGTCCAGGGAAGAACGTGGTTCTCTTCTCAATCCTGTTACCTGAGGAATATGAGGGATTGCGGAAATGATTGACATGAATTGGCGTATTGAAGTATCTTAGTTGGGAAATATCCGGTGAGCTATTTTGTGATATTTGAGTCAGTTAACATTGAGAGTTTTGTAGTGAATCTTCGTACCACTTGATAAAGTAGAAAGCTTATTGAAAGTATTTTGGATGTCTATCCTGTTGTAAAATATGAGAGGATGAGTAAGGTTTTCTATGTGACTATGTGACTTATTGAGTTCAATGTTTGAACTCGGCGATTATCGTGGTCTGGATTGACCGTACTGTGGAGTGGTCTGCTGAGACCGTGTGTTGTTGAGCAATGTGATTGCTCGTCGGCTGGTTGCCGTGACTAGACGTGAGTAGACAAGCTTACTGTTACTTACTCATGGCTCATATTGTAATGTGCATTTGAGATTAATTGTCTATTGAAGTTAAAGTTGAAAATGACGTGGTACCTAGTATTCATGTGTTACATAGCATTGATGATTCCCGATTGATAATAATTGTAATTAATTTTTGATTGAAATCAAGAATTTAAGAAAGAACAAGCTTCTTAATAGTCAGGTTGACCGAGCGAGTGCAAATTACTGTGGCCGCGAGGTTTAGAGGAAAACGAGTACACAATCTAATGTCATTGACTGGTATAGGAAAATGCCTGAAGGGCAAGTACCCATTGTTAGTGATTCTGAGCCTTGTGAGGATGAACTGTAGTCACTTTTGACTATGTGGTAACTAGTTGTGCGTGTCCTCTTGAGTCTTAAATTTGGGTGATCACAGGGATGATCAGGGTCATGGGTGATCACTGGGATGATCACGGGAGTGACTGATCACAGGGATGATCAGGGTCATGGGTGATCACTGTGATGATCACAGCCAGTCACAGGGATGACTGCGTATTAGGGCTACGGGGATAACCGGACAATAGAGACACACACACTTGACTTTTACTTTGATTTGAGATTAATTTAATTTTAATGGGTATTTGCGCCTGACGATGTTCTAGTTCTAATGTTTAGATAAGCAATGTGATTATGAATATTGAGATAGTTAAAATTGTTGATTGGAAAAGAATAATAGTTTGAGCTTTACTAAGTCTTTCGTTGAAGTAGTTAATTAGGTCAGGAGTGACCGAACGATGGTGATCGTTACACGTTGAAAGCTTTGAACTCTAAACGTACTTACGAGTACGCGCATGATAGGTTAAGACGGATGCCCGAGGGCGAAGTACCACTTGAGGTAGAAGAGACTGAATCTGGGGATGATGGTGGGGAATCTTAGTTCGGCTGGTCAGACAATACCAGTAGCCATTTCGTAGCCGTAGTCCGTTAGAAGTCGGTATCTGCTTTGAGTAGACCGTGGATGCGCGGTAGCGGGTGGCTCTGGTGGAGGTCGGGTCTGGTAGAGACCATAGATTCCGAGGGAATCGGCATTCGTGGATTGCAAGGAAACGAACATGAGGTTCGATGGAGGGGCTTAGTGAAAAGCCACAGGCCACGAATAAGATTCCTGCCGTATGCTTAAGTATCTCTATGTTGCTTTAATGATTGTAAATAGTGGATGAAAGTGGTACTTTGCTGCTCTAGCATTTTCTTCGGTAATTGTAACTTCTTTAAAGTGTTTTTTTTTCTGTTCTTTCTTTGTAAGTCTTTTTTAAATTCAAAAGAAAACAATAGTTTTGCCGAGAAGTTTATTTCAATTTACCTTCTCAAAGTTGAGTTAATACTAAAGTTGGGTGTCAGGAGTAGCCGAACGGTATGTACTGTGCTATGTTTTTATTGTTACAGAATAACACACGAGGACGTGTGCTAGCAGGATGGCCGTGTCGGAGATGGACGTATAATCAAGCTATAGAAGTTAAAGAGTAGTTTGTAAATTCAGTTGACTGATGGAATCGGTAGTGTTGTTATTCCGTGACGTGAGTTCTACCTTCGTGGTGTAGTCTGTGGTATGAGAATAGACTATGTTAAGTCTGTGGTGTTACGCACTGTGACAGATGACAGTTGTTCGATAGAGGGATGTGAGCTGGTTTGGTAGTCTGTGGCAGTGAGTGAGTGAGGGAGTCTATGATAAGAAAAGATGGCGTACATTAGACGTTATGGGACGAATGGAGATGGTTGGATGGCGGATTACATTGGAACGTAGATTGGAGGAAGGATGTGTTGACGACATCACGATCGTATTGCGAATCGAGTATAGGATTAGGAAAAGATTCTATGGCGTGGACAGGACGACTAATGGGGAGTAGGGAGGTCGTTTAGGTTCCATCAATTAATTGAATCTAGACGTATCCTAACTGTAATGTGTAATCCATGATGATCGTGTGTAAAATACAAGCAATGTCATTGTAATGAAGTCCTGTGAGTTATTATTTCAAGATCAAGACCTAGAAATCCTAAGATGTTGGATTGACAGTATAATGCTCGTGCTTATCCTGATGTGACATGTCCCCAATATCAGAAATGGGGTAAATATCGCTGTGTTCGGCCGACATCAGAAGTAGGATGATTATCGAGGTTACCCGACATCAGAAGTAGGATGATTATCGAAGGTTATCCGACATATATATATATATATATATATATATATAAAGTAGTCACTTAGATTAGGTAAACACTCTAAAGACTCCAAACTAATGCTTTTGGGACTTCTTCTTCTTCATCGAGTGGATGGCCAACCTGACCAATCCTGGTGTCAGAGTTATTGAGCCGCCAAAGGTCTCTGACATGGCTCAAGTAACGACTACTATCCGTAGAAAGTAAACGGGACCGACGGCTTAACGTGCCCTCGGGACTACTGTCCATTGATGCCTTAAGACCTTAAGATCAAGGCGGCCTTCAGAGCTTCTTTCTTCAGAGTTTTAGAGGTTTTATAGAGAAATTACTGAAGTTTTTACTGTACTATGTGGATTAACAGAACCTTGGAATTATATGTAGTAATTTCTAAATTATTTGTGTACATGTTATATGCATCAATATTGTATGTTGGTAGAATATATGTACTATTACAACTCGAATGAGTTACGTGTACTGACTGATATCTTCAGTGAAGATAAAAATAAGAGAAAATAACATCTCTCTGGTTTGGTCTTCATATACATATTACACATTACACATCTATACTAATATTATAAAGCTGAAGAGTTTGTTTTGTTTGTTTGTTTGTTTGTTTGTTTGTTTGTTTGTTTGTTTGTTTAAACGCGCTAATCTCAGACACTACTGAACCGATTTGAATAATTCTTTCACTGTTAGATAGTCTATTTATCGAGGAAGGCTATAGGCTACAATTTATCCCGGATTTCCTACGGGAACGGGCACAACGCGGGTAAAACCGCGGGGCGCTGCTAGTCTTATTTATAAAATTCTCGTGTCACAATGTTCGTTCGCGTACTCCTCCGAAACGGCTTGACCTATTCTCATTAAATTTTGTGAGCATATTGAGTAGGTCTGAGAATCAGCCAACATCTATTTTTCATCCCGAAATTCCCGCGGGAACGGGTATCGTGGTTGAACTCCTCTGAAACGGCTCGACTGATTCTCATGAAATTTTGTGTACATATCGGGTATGCCTGAGAATCGGACAACATCTATTTTTTATCCCAAAATTCCCGCGGGAACGGGTACAACGCGGGTGAAACCGCGGGGCGCAGCTAGTATATAATAGGTGAAGAAGAAGGCATGTACGAGTACTTATGTATAGAAATAAATTCCCATAATACCATTAGATAACCAACCATGTACTCATGTGAAAGGACGTCAAAATCCGAACACACGAGCCAATATTCAAAATGGAACTACCTTCATTTTGATATCGAGTCTTTGAAAGTAATTGGACAGGGCTTTGGTACTTCTAGTGACGTTTCTATCATCTTACGATAGAATATATATCGATTTTTTACTCGTAGTACTATTGTTCATTCATTCCGTTCGAGAATTGGCCAACCTTTTAATCGGAGTTTATAGACCACCCAAAGGTCTCCGACATAGTCTAACGATAAAAACCACCGGGACTGTCTAACGTGCCCTCTGAAGCACGGTAGCGCTCAGATAGAAATGCCACTATCGGCCACCTATGGATTGTGGCCGAGCTATTGATAAAAAAACATACTGCTTCATGAAAACAAGCATTGGCTTATATTGAAGATGGAATTAGAAACGTTTTAAAAAATAAATACGAGTTAATGAAGGAATTGAAGAGAATTCAGCGTTGTTTAATTCGATCTACCCGAGCATAATTTTTTTTTTTTTGACAATTGTACCGTACCAATACAAACTACTTATGAAGGAATGTAAAATATCGATAAACATTTATATGAAAGCACATCACTATAAGACCTTTTGATAGGATCCCAATTTGAATAGATATCCTCACATCTGAAATATAGAGAAATAAATGACAATATTTTTAAATGCTTGACTTTTCACGAGTATCTTCAATAATAGGTCTAAATGGTCTTACTACTAATAAATTATTCAATCATAGCTGAAACATTTCCACTTAGAACAAGTATGTACTTAGATACACATTTTTCTTACCCCCAATATTTTTTAATTAAATATCTAGGATATAACAGTAGAAGTTTTTTTTTCATAACATTACAGTATAGAACGCTTCTTTTCATAACATAACAGTAGAACGCATTTTTTTCTAAACTGTGCTAATTCGCGGTGCATTTTGCGGTAAAGACGCGTGCACACGGGTCACGCTATCGCCGTTCTAGTTCATTAGGCGAGCGGTGGCGGCGTATCGCCGCAGGCCGTTCATTTTTCACGCGGCTGCTACATGCCAATATTTAACATTTTCGCTATTATTTATTTAGAATACTGAATTTTTGTAGGCTTTGTTAATAATATAAGGATTTAATGTGTAGTTTATGTGAATAGTGTTAGGAGCCACCCTTGCTTTGAATTTTAGTTCGAATTTGCACTAGATTATAATCAGAATTAAAATATGCTCACAAATGTTACCTTATTATTATAATATACTAGCAATGCCCCGCGGTTTACCCGCGTTGTACACTTTCACATAGGAATTTCAGGATGAAAAGTAGCCTATAACCTTCCCGTTGAATGTCGCTATCCATTACAAAAAGATTTTTTCAAATCGGATCAGTAGTTCCTGAGATTAGCGCGTTCAAACAAACAAACAAACTCTGCAGCTTTATAATATCAGTATAGATATTTCGCAAAAGTTGAGTTTTCGAAACATAAAACAAACTAATAAACTCTTTGCTCAAACAAACTTAATTATTATACGGCTTTGAATAAGCCGTTCAAATTGAGAAATACACAAAAGAACAACCCCATATAGTAAGTACCTGCAGAGCACCTACCGATTTAATTTACACTACCCCCCGTCAATCGGGGACAATATTCAAATAAGGTTTCATCTATTAACGGACCCCGTTGCGACATGTTCCATTATCTATGGCATCCATCTATAGACCCTATGTGCAACCGGCTTTACTATGGTTAACGTTTTATTGAAACTTTCTTGGTTGATGTGGGATGGAATGATTGATTTTAATATTAATACCGAAAATAGTTTGATTAAAAGGATTGTGGTCTGTTTTTCGTATAGATATGGGGTGCGGGAGAGATTTAACTTTGCTGAAAATGATATAAACTGATGAACTATGGATGATTTAGTTCTTTTTACAAAAATTGCTTACTCTTAATGAAATTTGAAGGAACTTTCCTTAAGTAAGTTCCTTTTCCTTTCGTAAAGTAAGAGTAAGTAGTTATTAGCCTATAATGTCCCAATGCTGGGCAAAGGCCTCTATTTCACTGAAGATATCAGTACAGTGAGGAGTATTTGGCGTAATCAACACTTGCCTAATAATAATAATATGTAATGACTCCCAGGAGAAACACTATATGATTTCACGGGATAATTATTGTCCTTTTAAATCCATCATTAAAATCGAGCGAGCTTATAAGCTGCTAGTCTGTCAGATAAATAGAACTAGAACAAACTAAGTAAATGTCCCACTGCTGGGCAAAGGCCTCTCATCTCACCAAAGATATCAGTACAATAAGTATTAGGCGTAATATAATTAGAACTAGAACAAGCGATCAAATAATTTGACATGAGTGATGCTTACATTGACTTACATTGACTCATTCCTTTTTCACTTTAAAACGTATGTCATAACAAAATATAGAACGTCATCGGCTCTACCAGCCAATTCATTTCTATTACGTATTTCTAAATTAGCTGCTGCCTAGAGAGAGTATTCTGCAAAACGCCTATTTTATTTATTAGACGAGTTTTTCCTCAATTTCTTGCCAGCACTTGATTAACTCGACTCGTAATTATTTTGCCGTATTAGACTGCGGTCACACCGAATCGGAACTGAGAGACAATTTATTTAATCGTTGAGAAGGTATACGTGAAATTTATTTTTAATTATTTTCCAATTAAAAAGTCCTTATTTTACTATTTATTTTTTGTAATAGTAAATGAATGACATAAAATGAAAAACAAAGAGAATAAATATTTACCGCGATCTTTGGTCTGTCGTACAACATATCTTTTGATCTGATATCTTTAGTAATATGAGAAGCCTTTGTCCTTCAGTGGGATGTTACAGGCTTTACTTTAACGTAGTATTAGTATTAGCCTGTAATGTCCTATTACTGAGCGAACGTCATGACATTCAGAAAGTGCCTATTTTACTGTACTTTACGGTATAAACTTAGATTAAGAAAGTTCCTATTTTACTGTACTAACTTTTATCAAAATAGTGTGACAGCGTTTGTCCGTTCGGTGTGAGTGCAGTCTAATGCCGCGAGGGATTTGTATAATCCTGATTGGGTACGTATTGCGAATCGATGGAGTGTGTCCTCGCACGTGTCTCCATTCCATTATCTATCATGACGGACAGACGACACTCCCCACAACGATCATTGGATACTGAAATAATATATATTGCAATATTAGCTTATTGTCTTTATCAATTTTAGTATGGGTACCACGAGACTTCATAATCTGTATCGATGTAATTGAGTACGTATTACGTACTTTTTATTTTTTAGATCGACTTTAAGTTTTAAACTCAGAATACAGAAGAACCAGAACCCGTGAGCGCGCATAATACTGTAGCTACTCAAACTAGCCTTAAATAGAGTAGTTTGATGCGCAACCGATCAGTCACTTTGTGACCGTCGGAACGCGCTAACGTGTTTTACCCGTGACCAATTTCACGAAACTATGCCGTCTTGTGTCATTCCTACCTGTAAAAATGCAGTGGGTCTGAAAAAGAAACAGGATGGGATCACATTTCACGTGTAAGTATCGCATTTAGGTATCGTCTTATTTAAATATTTAATTATTTTCTCAGATTTCAATTGCCATAGAGAGTGATGCGTCAATCTATGCTAGTGTTGCCAATATAAGAGTTTTGATTTACCCTTCTTTTTATTACCTTTTGAGGGCTTTAATTCGTTGTAGAATATTAATAAGTAATATAATAAAAATTAACCAACTTGAAAAAAGAAAGTATAAAGCGTAAGTGCGGCTCCTATGTACCTAACCTAACAATCCTATTAAATAGTAAGTATGTTAGTCTATAGGATTTTAAACAAATTTTTGGTGTGCGTGTGAGGGAGAAGGGGAGAGGGGGAGCGGGTATAAAATTATGTTTCTATATTAGCCATCTTATATAGTGAAAAATTGTAATTGGCCCTAAGTTATTATTCTTTTTTTATGTAACTCTTGTACCTAGCTGTAAGTTTTCCGAATACTTTAAAATAAAATAAAATAAAAATATATAATTTTTCCATCACCCGATAAAAGTGTGCAAACATCCACCTTAACACCGTGTTTTATTTAATATACCTATCTATTTCTTGAGATAATCAGGTAGGTACATAGTTATATAGAAAAGGAAAATTTTTATTTTATTATCATATTACTTCCGAAACTCCCAAAATTTACCCCAAAAATGGGCAAATAATGCGAGAGCTAACAACACTACGCGAGGGACTTTGTTCTGTTTTTGGACACAGCGTGTAGCTTGTAAATACATTTGAATGCTACATCTAGTACTTTCTATAATCTAAGGTTTTAAAATTGGAACAAAACAAATTCTATTCTTTATTTAAAATAGACTGGAGATGAGATTTTAACGTTAGTGAGGTAATGGTTTGTGATTGTTCTAATTTTAATATCAATTAACTAAATATTATTTGAACATCATTTCGAAATCTTCATTTTGTTTTCAGCATCCACAATTGTTTTTCCACCTACTACTTGTTAAAATAATTGTTCTAAATATAAATTATCATGAATAGTCATTCTGTTAAGTAGAGTTACAGTTTTAATTCAAATTATGCCGTCATATTATTATGACGTCGAACGGTAGCCAAATGACGTCATCTAAGTATAACTGAACCATTTTATTTATATTCGCCCTTTGTTTTATATAAACAAAGCGAAAATTTTCTTAAATTCTTAATTAATTCAATATTAAATAAAGCATATTGTTTATTAAATCTCTTTGGAACTCAACTCTTCTATTCGATATTTAAATTTCTATGCATCCGCTTGATTTAAAAATAGAATCAGTTCTAGAACTTTAAATCGATTCAAGAAGTTTCTTTAGCCTAGAATAATTAAACGTTAATCGAATTAAAAATTCGAAAAGAGTATTAAAGTCGGCGACATGGGCCCGTTTGTCGGCTGGGGGCAAATGATAAGGTGACAATAGGACCCCGGTTGCAGACTGCCCGTTCCTTGCTTCATCTAATTACTACCTAATTTCCTTTCCAATAGAGTTTGTTATTTAAAACTGCTTTTCGAATACTGTTTAACCCAATTAGTTACTACAGTAGAGTAGCTTGCTAGACGCGGATTCTTATTTTCTATTTGTAGATTACTTTTATTGCATTGGTTCTGATGTTTCGGTTGTTGTGTGTTTGATGACAAAATAACAATGTATGATATGTACCAATACAAATACTTACTTTTATAACCATGAGAGGAATAGCTTAATCTATACTAATATTATAAAGAGGTAAAATTTGTAAGTTTGTTTGATTGTTTGTATGTTCGAGCTAATCTCGCGAATTACCCGTCCGATTTGAATAATTCTTTTTGTAATAGATAGCTACATTCAACGGGAAGGACATATGTAGGCTACTTTTTATCCCGATATTCCCACTGGCACGGGCACATCGCGGGTAAAACCGCGGGGCGCTGCTAGTAACTTAATAAGCTTATATGTAATAACTTAATAAGGCGTGGTGTGATGATTTTTGTATTTTTTATTGGGATTTACCAAATTTTAATCAGGCTAAGTCAGGAAGGAGAGCTTGGCAGATGTTGATGGAGACCTTTACAGGTTACTAAAGGCTTTCTTTGAGTTTTTTCTTATAAAATTATTTTTTTCTCAGCCTTTATCTTTCCTAATGCTGGGCAGAAGTCTCCCCCAAACGCTTTCAAACCTTCTTCTACTTTCTTTTATTACATTAAAAATAACTCACTGGCCTAAAACTGTGTTCTACATAATATACTATTTAGTACTTAGCTAATGTTAACGTCTTGCTCTATTATGGTTCTATTGCTCTATTGTCTTTGCGATTATATTTACTTGTCTCTATAACTATCAGAACTCTATAATAATTAACCTTCTTGAATCCAATCTTGAAAAGTTAAACCAGAAATAATGGATTGTCGTAAACAGGTAAACTGTAATGTGTCCTTTATTACTTAAAAGTGACATTGTCCGTACAATAACCTCCTTCACTAACCATAGTTTGGAGGCCTTACTATTGGTGCAAGTCGATCTGAAATAATTAATATGGATTTTTTTGTTCTTACCACAACAAGTATGCAACTTCGACTAAGTATGTCGACAGCCTTTATGTTCGACGTTTTACACCATTTAATCGTTCAAGTATCCGAGTTTTTAGACCGCCTAAAGGTCTCTATTGTTTAACGATTAATACAACTTGGACCGAAAATTTAAAGAAGTACGGTAGCACCATAGCGCTTAGATAGAACTGTCATATGAACATTCTACCCAAGCAGTGGCTAAGCTGCACGTTACTTCACTATCGAGTCGAGTTAAGATAAGCATACTACGCAATGAGTGCAATAGATAATATTCATCTACTACTCAACTAATTATAAGTATTCGAATATTCTGTCATAATTATAATAACTGTGTTTGAAAGAGGTAAAACTCTACCAATAGTAATTTAAAACTTCAATATTCGTGTTCGTAACTTAAATTTCGAGTCAACGTCACCGATACTCGACTATATACTAATTCGATTTAATATTACACAATAGTAGGGGCTCCTGCTTTAGGCTTTCAATAAACAATTGTTCACCTTTGCCGGTGTCCTTAGAAAGGTTAATTACAATAACTCGTTTGAACGGCTTCTATTTGTTTTCAAGTTGTAGTTACTATTTGGACATCTATTTCTATCTTATTTTCATGTTCCTTACGTATTAATGGTATTAAGTACTCATATTTTGAGCAATCTTTAAGTAGGAGAGACACTGTCTTTTCAGGGGCGTATTGAAAGGTACGCAAGCGTCGAGATTGCACCGATTGCCCACCGTGGGACACATACTAACCTCAAAAATATCTTCAACGAGTCTAGATTATTTTACCATGCAGTAGTTTTTATCAGATCTTACTAAACCCCTAAAAGTTATTTTCATCAAATAACAAAAGTAACGGTTTCTAAAATGAACCCAAAAAATTCAGTAACGGTTTTTTTCGAGGAACGTAAAGAAATCACTCTGAAATCTCCTAACATACATTACAAAAACATACGTCAGTTTTCTAATATGTAACTACGTTCTGTAGACATATCTCATTCCCTAAAGACACCATGCAGCGAGCAAGGTAATTAGAGGGCAAAAATGCAAATAAAAACCTAACATTTAATATTCCAAGTTTCTCAATTCACCTAATTCATTGTTGGTGCGACACTGCGCTGCGTACGACGGGAACAACAATAGAACACAACCCTTCTCTGCTCATCGAAGTAAAACGGAATCGATTTATTTTTACCTCCATTAACTGAGGGCCGACATTCACTTGTCTTATTAATAAGCGCCATCGTGATGTAAATTAAATTTAGAACGAGAATTGATATTTTTGAGTAAAGGATGAGCAAGGAGGTGAAAGGGTTAACCTTTTTCTATTGTAATTTAGGGTTTTCTGTATCCTATTGCAGTGAAAAGAGGTTTTTCATGTATTGGATGAGACTGGGATGTTGTTTTTTTTATTGTGCGTGATACTCTTTCGACTGATCTGCAGTGACCGAAAGGGATTTTTAATAGGTTTTATATGTCATAAATGTGGTAACATGACAATATTTAAAGGAAAGTTAGGTGGTATTGTTATTTCAATGTGACATTAAAACGTCTCATTGAAATTGAAAGGTTCCTCACGTAAGAGCATTACCCATCTATCCCAGCAGCTGAGAACTGAAAAGAAATTAATTAATCGTCGACCTGCCGGGAGCGGTGGCCGTAATGTTTTCTCATTAACGACTCCACTAAGATTATTTCGCCATAAGCCCTCGCCGCATTACTAATCACCGCTTCAAACGACCACCCTCCTGGACCGACCCTCACCGATATACACAACTAGCACAACCCACACACACACAAACTTCAATCAAACCAGTCAAAAACAAAACTCATTTCATCAATCAGAATTACCTCCCGATAAGTATCACTGCACCAAAACACTCCACCCGATTGCCATCAAATTATATGTACATAGAAATTCATATTTATTAAAAAATATTTCTCTCACAAAGAGATCGCAAAGCGTTTCACGCAACATAATACGCAAACAATGGTTCGTCGGTGCAAAAACGTTTTCTACGAAACGGCGCAGTACGTCGTTACGCGTCTCGCTGATTTCGTAAATACTCTGCTTTTTTAGCGCAGGTAAACTTTAGCTCGAGGAGATATTTTATAGTTTTCAATTATTATTCGTTTCATTGAATGCGAGCTAACTGAATTACACGAACTATTTGCAATCGAAACTGCGAAGGAGACCGTTCAATAAAAGCGAACGGGCGCTCGGAAACATTTTCTTTCGTTTGTTTCCTTTCACATTATCGTAGGCGGAGGGCGGGCGGCGAGCGTCCGGCTCGTACGGGCCTCGCATTTAAAAGCGATATAAAAAACTTGGGCTTTTATTTCGCAGGATGACCTAAGTGGCCGGCCGGACCGTACAAAGTACGAAATCCCTCTTCGACTTTACCTGTATTTTTCCACTTATTTATCCTACGTTTTTACATTCTCACTGTTTGTTAGTTGATGCTTTGTCTGTTGGGAAGATCCTGTTTTTTTAACGAGTACTTAGGGTCTAATTAAAAGGAAAGCCCCGTACGGACAGTGAGGCCTTTTGATGCCCACTGTTATTACATTTCGTGTATTAATTTAATTTGCTCGGATGGAGTTTCGAGTGGAGTGGTTAGGTTGTGTATTTTTTGGGCGCGTTATTGAATATTTGTGAAGTGGATGTATCCTTGAGCATCTTTATTGATACGAGTGTTATGCTCAGGTTAATTTAATGAGGTTAATCTGTTTTTGAAGTGCTTTTTATAGGAATTCGTACGTATAAGATTTTCCCCTGTATTTATATACTATTCCTTGTCCAAGATGTAAATAAAACTATCACTGCTTGTCTGCTGCCTGTCTAGTCGCAAGCAAAATAATATTAACTATTTATTTAGTAGCTATATGCGTAGCTAGATGCATTATACATTTCAGTCGCAAAACTCATCGAAAAAGTACAGTCTATAAAATCGCAGATTACCTGTAATATCCCGTAAAGACTAAAATTACCCCAAACGCCACGCGCGACACTAAACGTCAAAGCATGCGCTTGCGCATCATCTCACGACTCCCGACTCCATTACATGTTTTATACCACTTATGACAGATGGCGCAATAAAATTTACTTATTTCAAATCAAAAACGTAATAACTTCAAATAATGAGAAACTGCGTGTCCTTAGGCCTTGTACGAGCGGATATGAATCGCTCTACTCTTTGATTTACTGCTTGACTTTTGAGCGTACTAAATCATTTTTGTATAGAACTTGAGAAAACTATTAGCTATTATTATTGGCGAACTACGACAGGCTTTTGTGTGGCCCGCGACCTGCCAGTGTACACCATACTTTATCATATTCTGAGTTATATCATATTGTGATTTGCGTGGCGAAATGTGAATTTATAAAGATGTTATATTTTCATTTCTTATAGTGGATTGTTAGTTGTATTATAAATCATAGCTTTTATGTTTTCTTTAGTATATTATTTTGGTTATCTAGTTTGGTATTTTTGTGGAAGAATAGTTTTTTACTTATTTTATTGTAGATATTTTGTAGTCAGTATCTAAGCTGTCTAGAGCCTGAGACCTATATATTCATTACAGTCTAGCTGTCTAGAAATGCCTGAAGAGATTATGACAACTGTCTGTATTATCGAGTCTAAGGGCGGATTACACGAGCATTCTTATTTTTATTTACCCCTGAAATCTATAATAATATAATGAAGAGGTTAAGTTTCTTACCATGTTTGTGTTTGTTTGTTTGTTTGTGTCACGATTCCATTTTTTTTTCACCTATAGGTAGAGCACACTTTAGGTACCGGACATAGACTATGTATTATTTGTTTAAATAATAGGGATCCGTACTCAAATTGCAAAGGTCGCTGTTTCATAGAATTTCATAGACTGTACGAATGTCTATCTACAGTCTTGACTGTGGTGTGTTTAGGCTCTTAAGATATGTTTCCAACTTGTTTTAAGGATAAACTACACATTATGTAAATAAAATATACTAAAAAGTAACTAAAATTGAAATACTTATTCATTTTCAGGCAACAACACCAACAAATAGAGTGATTCAAGCGGAAGTTTTATAAGTATAAAAATTCCTAAAATTCCCACGAGAACGGGCACAACGTGGGTAAAACCGCGGGGCGCTGCTAGTTAATATAAAAAATACAATTTATACTGTAGCATATACATCGAAGAAAACACATCATTTACTAAAAATATCTATAAGAATTTTAGAATACTTACGGTCTATTTTTTTTTTTTTTTTTTTATGTCGGGACCCATAGATGGACCGATAAGAAGTCGGTGCCAGACAGTCTGCTGTGTGGGGTCCATTGTGGGTCTTTTTTACAAACTTTTAGCTCTTGAATGATTGATTTCAATGGAATTTGGAAGGTTGGTTGCTTGTCTATGGATTCCAAAAATTCCAATTTAAAAATTGTTATGCAATTTTAATTGGATATTTAGCCGTTGATTTTTATATTAAGTTATTTTAAACTGCGTGGACTTTTAGTAGTGTAGCGTGGACTACTAGTAGAAGAAATCTCAATTTAGTTTTTATTGAGTACTAGTAGCACTTCGTGGTTTTACCCGAGTTGTGTCCGTTCCCGTGGGAATTAAGGAATGAAAAATAGCCTAAAGCCTTCTCGATGAATATGGCTATCACTACATAGTATAAAACAAAGTCGCTATTTTTGTCTGTTTGTTTGTCTGTTTGTCTGTATGCTTAATTAAATCTTTAAAATTACGCAACGGATTTTGATGCGGTTTTTTGTAATAGGTAGAGTGATTCAAGAGGAAGGTTTATATGTATAAAAATTCCCGAAATTCCCACGGGAACGGGTACAACGCGGGTAAAACCGCGGGGCCCTGCTAGTCTATTATAAAAATAACTATTCAAATCGGACTGGTAATTCCCGAGATTAGCTCGAACATACAAACAATCAAACGTACACATTTTACCTCTTTATAATATTAGTATAGATAAAGTATAACGTAAGTTAGAAATAATTTTGAATTCTATATCAAAATATAACCCATCCTACCTATCCTTCCTTCACAATATAACCCATTTGCTTAAAAATGGTTAAGTTAATCGAATAATTTAATCAAATCAATAACTTATTGAGTAAGTAAGTACTTAGTTATTGTAAGTCATAACTTTAATATATAATAGCTTAGTTATAATAATAGCTTCATTCATAACTTAATGACCTATAATAAAATTAAGGTTATAGTATAGTACTTACTTATAGTCATAATTTAGAGTTAATAACAACAATGGTAACATTAAATTTAACAAGAAGTTATAACTCCTAAGCCCTATTAACAAATAATCAAGGGATTATCTAGATAGATTGATATTCACCCCGCCCACGTCCCAAATTCATTCACAAATATTCCCCTTTGTGCCACCAAAAAGTTCGAATTACCATCAATAAACCTCCACGGTTATATCACAGAGGTTTTATTATCAATAATTTACAACATCGCGCCGGTGAATATAAAAATGGAATTTAAAACAAACCATTAAACGATTTTATACGAGTATCTTTAACAAGGACGCTTCCCTTAACCGGATCGGGAGCACACCTGGGTACTCGAAATTTGCCCTAAAAGGTCCCAAACGACAACGAATACCAGTTTAAAAATGATGTATGACTATGATAGCTGCCAGGGTTAACCAACCTTATTTGTGTTTCATTTGGGTTGAATACTCTCTGGTGTCTATGGTTCATGTTGGTAGCATTGGGACATAAGTCATTCCGGAAGCGAACAGTGCTGAGATGGTAGATTTTAAAAATGGATCGTTTGATTTGCATTTGAATGGCCGACCCAGGTGCGCTCCGGTACAGTCGGATACGAAAGTTTTTTTGCGCAACGTGAGTTAGCGAACATTAATATGGATGTATGTAATTGGCAATTTTGACCATTCGTATTTACATATTTTACATAGAAATAAAAGTTGATATTACATTCTCGCTTTTAAGTTAATTACAAAAAAAACTATGTATGAAAGTAAATACAGTAATTTACTTTTACTACAGTAGTACTTACTATTAAACTTCAGTAGGACTAATTTATAATAATCATGTGCGACGCTAGTGGCATATACCTACCTAGTGTAGTGCTATTGCGATGCGATAGTAAATGCATTAGTAGTAAATTACCTTCATAATTGGTTTATTTTATTATGCATAACAGCGATATTTTAAAACATTAAATGGTTACTGGTGCTATAAATTCAATTAAAGACACGTTGAATTGTAAGACTTGTGCGCTCAACTGTACCCTCATTAGTTCGTAAGGTTAGGTAGGTACCTAAATAAACATACGTATAATCATTTTTGGCATCTCATACCCGTATTTACATAGCCGTAGGCAACATGATTTATTCCACCGTTAATCAAACATCTTTCTTTTAAATTCCATTATTATTATTTAAAACGCAAAAGATATGAGATGGCTGGATTTCTGGAATATCGATGATTGTTAGTCTTTCCCGCTTAATCAACTTGCTAGATATAGTTTTGCTTGTCTTGGGATATTTGAATAAAATTAGGTTTACATACTGTACTTTTGTTGGTCTATGTGACATTACTTCTCATCATCAAACGCCACAATCGCGAACAAAGCAGCGTGTCGTTACTAGTATCCATGATCTTAAATCTTTATTAAATAAATATCGTAAAATCTCTCCATGCGTGGTAGACAGAACAAGACAAGTTATGTTTTTTTTTATCTGACAAGTGGTTGATGTCGAGGCAATGACTGCTTGTTGTTCAGCCAGTTCACGTTTATTGTTTGAGTTTTTATTATCATCACGAACAAAGGGCGCGTAAACGGTAGCGCTAGCGTTATCGGTACTTATGATCAACCTTATACTTTTTCTAAATAATTTATTTTAAGATAACCGAAGTGTGTTCTGCGGGCGCGATACGCGATACGAAACATGGGACTTTTGATTTCGCGCGGTCTCATTCAATTTTTGAATCTGGAGTGTCATGTTCCTTTTACAAAAAACAAACTTAAAAAAGTAATGCGTGGGAAATTCGTGTTCGATATTTGAATGATGTAAAAATTTATTAAAAAATATGTTCATATTTGGAACGTATAAATAAGGCTCCATATTATTTAATTATGGAATAGGACATTAAGTACGCACTTAATTCTGAATATTCGTTGCCCGAAATACCTCGCTCATGTAATTAATGAGATTAATAATTAGTAAGGGTAAGATTTTTGCGACTATCGAAACAATTTCAAAACACAGCTACGCTCAACTATATTGACCTCGTTAGACGAAACAAAAACGGCGCGTGTAAAACAACGTTCACTTTGCGTTCGCTTTTCCACTCGAAAATAACTCATCTCTTTTCACGAGGTGTCATTAATTCTGTCGGCTTTGTGGTTTGCCCGCTCCCGCTTCAGCGTTGCTCAACTTTCCTCAGCTTCGGTTGAAAGTTGCTCAAAGTCGCTCGGCGTCGCATCGCGTCGCGCTAATGAGTTCTTCACGCCTCTTGACGAGACGTTGTTTTACCTCATTAACAAAATGTTTGTGACTCCTGACTCCTGATTCATATTATGAAATTATAAATGATTCGATATCTTGGCGGATTCGTTTATTGGTTTGTTTTGATATGTGAGATCTTATTCTTAACTTATTTGACGTTCATTTAGATAAAGTATTGTTCTAAATTACGTATTACTAGGCCTTCGAAGAGAGTGAAATAATTAATTTTGTGTTTTTAATTCTGCTTAAAGCTACTAAAGATCATTAGACATCAATAAAACTCAATAATAATAAACTAAATATAGATAAGTAAACAGAATATAAAAGACACAAAATGGCCACATAATTAAGCAATTAACGTAAAATATTAAAAATTTCCACAAAAACGTGTTTTTTCTTGTGAAAATATGCGTGAACAATAATACATTTTTGATTTTTTTTCCCGGGAACGGCCCTTAAGCTCGTTCTTTTAATTACTGCGGGCAGGGCGGGCGGGGCGGGCGGGCTCGAGAAAATATTTAGCCACGCGGGGGTGCGTGGCCCTTCGTAATTACTAATGAGCTTACACTTAAGTACATGTATAAGAGACACACTGTGTTTAACAAAAATATAATTGCTCCGTAATTTAATGAAGATATAATTTTAATATTTAATTAATTTTAATTGGTACCCGTAGTTTTCTACGCTTGTTTTATAAAGTATTTTTAATTAAAAAACACATTTAATTATGATCTTAATAATATATAAAGTTAAAACCTTTATAATCCAAAATAACAAACTTTATTAACTTTTTTACATCTTCAGTCGCTGCGTAATGAAAAGTGAAATAATATCTGTTTGTCTTACAAAGTCAACTTGGTTACTAATTAAAACAATCAGTACGAAACAAAGTTAGTTTCTTGCAGTACTTACTGGGTGAGTATTCTTTAAAAATTAATCTTACCCGGCGGGAGAACAAAGACGACATTCCTAAGCTCATGCCAAGTAAATTTTCATTTCGTCCGGAACAGGGCTGAGGAAGTAGGCTGCCGTCTCCGGGGAGGCGACGGGAAAACGGGAAAAAACGGGAAAATAAGAGGTATTTCTCCGGGAGCAAATTAGAGGCCTTGCTTCTATAATAAGAGTGGACCCGGCCGCGATGATAACACCGGCCCATATTGTTGGCGTATTATTTTTTCATCATACTCTATGCGAATATTTTTCGTTCTCTCGTCTGGAAATATTGCGGGATTATCTTTGTTGTAATACACTTTGGATGTTGGTTAATGTTCGGTTCAGGCGGTTATTGGTTTACTGTTTACATAAGGTTGATTGGAAGTATGTTCTTCGTTACAAAACCGTTAACTAATTAATTACATTTCTGAAAGTCATAGATATCTAATTGTTACTATATGTGTTAAAACTAGTAATATATTAATACTCGTTTACGTTTGGTCATATAATGACGTAATGACATTATGCAGTTTGTTGTCTGAAGAGTTCGGCGACACAGCACTGTTACCTAATTAGGTGTTTGTCGGTTGAAAGTCTTTAGAAGACGTTCGACGGTCGAAGAAGATTGAAAAAAGCGAGCATTAGTCGGGAGACCGCATTAGTCCAACTACTTAATGTAATAGGGAACGAATAAGACCATTATAATTAACGACAACTTAAAGCTCTCAAACCAACCGACCCGATTCAGATCGATAGTGGCTCTTCACATTAATTTAACAGCAATTATTAAATACGAGCAATTCGATAATTAATTGGTGCAAAAAGAGCGGGTGTCCGCTGTGGAATCGCAACGGAATCGCGGCGGGATCGCAGTAAATCACGCTCGCACAATGCCGCCAGGTGGCGGCGGCGCGCGCGATAATGCGCGCGTTTAATTACGCGGAATAATTAGTGAACGGAATATTTTCCGGGCCCTAACTATCTCCACCGTCTTCCGGCGATAACTAGGCGGTAATTGCGGATTAACCTCGCATTCAGAATTTAATAGATGCTCGAGTAGAGCAGTGAGCAGACCCCAATGACGCTATTTGTTTAGTGACGCCGAATTAATTGTTGAACGGAAAACAACCGATAATTTCATATGTGCCGGTTATTAATTCTACCGCTCCTGTTTGATTTGTGACTTAATAGTTACATATAATTATGTTTTGTGTAATAAACATGTTTATGTCAACGTGAATTGAATTTGTAATTATGTTATTTCTGGGTTTTCGATTCAAAAGATCAATAGTTAACATAATAATGTAGAGAGTTGATAGTAAAATCCTGAATGTCTTTGTTTTTTGTTTGTATTTGTATATATATTATATTACTATTGTATAGGCTGTAGAGGTATGTGAAAGTACGATGCACAAAAAATTCATATCATATTTTACGAATCTATTTCGAACTATTTTTCCGAAGGCCGTCCACATTTTTTAACCGTCAAAGGCATATTTCATAAACAAAACCAGTGGGAGGTGCAACATTGCATACGTCACGGCACGTGCGACCGATGTAATTTGTGCTTTATGGCACGTGAATAATTCGGGATAATCCCTCTAAAACCTGGCTCATCCCCGAAGCGTTTCTATAGTAACCTTTGAACTCAAATATACGGTGAAAAATAATAATATAAGCGCATTTACGACTCACCTGCGACAATTGGGCCAAACTGTAGTTATTGCGACCCCCCAGGGTGGCTAGTTGAGCGTAAACTTTTGATATCGGCGCAAAATATTAATTTCTCGACGCCAATAAACATCGGAGCGCACGTAATGCTCGCAAATTAAGCTGAGTGCCTTTAATAATGTTCGGAGTTACATTAAAATTATGAGCCGGTTTTATAGGAAATTGACTGTTATAGAAGCGGTTTGTTTTCAGGTTATGTAAGTTCGATTAGTGGCTTGTGTACTTGAGTGTTTGGACCTCCTAAAGGGATCTCACATGGTTTAACAATTGACACAATGCGATAGCAATGCGGCTGACAGTTGAATGCGGTCTTCGATGCAAAAGTAGGAGAAATGTTAGTGAACGAATGAGCTTACACATTACTGACATTTCTTTTACAATTTGTACGGCACCAAAACAAAGTTATATAAATATACTAGCAGCGCCTCGCGGTATTACCCGCGTTGTGCCCGTTCCCGTGGGAATTTCGGAATTTATATACACATAATCCTTCCTCTTGAATCATTCTATCTGTTAATAAAAACCGAATCAAATTCTGTCTCGAAGTATTAAAGATCTAAGCAAAGTCGCTTTCCGCTGTCCCTAGGGACAAACAGCGGAAAGCGACTTTGTTTTGTACTATGTAGTGAAGTATAAATCATAACACGTAATGACTTTACACAACACTAAAACAAAGTTAAAATAGAAAAATCGTATAACAAGTTACGAACGAATCAATTATTGATATTAGTGCGCTCTGACCGAACGCCAGATGGCATGGGGGCGATCATTTAAAAATCACTGTGCATTGTTCTCATCACAACTAATTGCAGGGAAACCAGGGTTCACTGTACTACCACTGAATCATTTTCTAATAGCGGACCCTTCGGCCCACTGTGCGTTGAAATGCTCTGATTAATTTCTGTTTTGTCAAAGCGAATAATATAAGTAAGTGGATTTTAGATTAACTGCGCCGAAACTGCACAGATCCAATCACCTAATTGATCTCTTTTTGGTATTAAAGGGTTTGTTTGTTTGTTTGCAGGTTGGGATTTGTTCGAGGTATTTTGGTGAGTAGTTGTTGAAGTGTTTTGGCTGTTATTTATTTTATTTTAGTCAGTACTAAGTTGTAAATATACAATGTTTTAGTATTGTTAATAGAATATTATTGCATGATATACCTACAGTGACATTTTGTATAATGATACAAGTATATTTTGTTTAATTAAATAAATAAATCATTTATTACAATAACAACGCTAGTTAGAACCAAACTAAGCTCTAGGCTTATAATAATAATACTTTACAATTAATGGAAGGGACTTGACTTTTCAAATCATGTAGTATCATTTTTCATGGTTCTAATACTACTTGGACGGATGGTTTGATATTTATTAATCTTTCACGTAAAAGTCAGTGATTTCGATAAAAAAAGTCGATAAATACATAAGAAACATACTAAGTACAAGGCCTTAGTATGTTCCAGAAACATACAAAGTACAAGTAGGAGTAAACCTGTGGTGAAGAACTCGTTTTAACAAATAATTTTAAAGAGAAGTTTCTAAATGAAAGGGAATCTTTTAAAGGAAAGAAAAAGGAGTGACTATGTACCATAATAGTTACTACATAGTATATAAAACAAAGTCGGTTTCCGCTGTCTGTCTGACCCTATGTATGTTTAGATTATTTTAAAAACTACACAACGGATTTTGACGCAGGTTTTTTTAATACATAGAGTGATTCAAGAGGAAGGTTTATAAGCACACAACAAGGTAAGGGCACAACGCGGGTAAAACCGCGGGGTGCTGCTAGTTACGTATATACTAACAATAAATACCTAATATAAACTCAAATAAAAGCAACAGTTAATAAATTACACAGTTAAAATGTAAAGTAATATTTAAAACAGGTTCAGTTAAATCTGACCGTGACCGAACAACAATGGCGGTCGTCAATTGAATCAATGTCCTATTTCCTGTGAATCAGATTCATTTCCTTTTTACTGAACGATGCTCATTTGTCAATGTAGTTTTCGGTCTAGTAGTGTTGTGTTGATTGATTTAACTTTTAAGATTGGGTCTCTGTTGTTACTATTTGTTTTTGAACGGCGTATCAAGTTTCAAGCCGGAATCGAGAGGTGATCATAATGCTTTAAGTTTATTTATCTTCTTAATTGTGAGACTTATCTTTTATGATGGTATCTAACATTCAAATATTATCCAACCTGATGATGATGATGATGATGATGATTCCCAAGCCGATTTCGGCGACGGTGACCGTTTTCAATTTTGTAAACTTTTTGTTTATTCAATGAATGTTTTCATGATGTGTATGTGAGTGTGTACTTGTGAATTATCGAAATAGCGGGCACTATATCAATATCGTATTAAATTAGTACGGGTATAAAAAATATTGCAATACAGTTCACTGTTCCTACCTTCTTTTTACACTCTGATCTTTTGTAAATAATCTTACAATTTTACGTTCCATTTTACGGTGACCGCAAGCAAATCAATCACAATGGCAGACCTCTGTAACGTATTGGCGACTCATAAAAAACTTATCATTTGGTGCGCATCATGTAGTCCGGCAGTGGTTACTAAAACCAACTCGAGATAATCTTGGTCCAGGGAGAATTTCCACTTTGCTTCCGCTCCATCGCCACCCGAATGCTTTTTTAGCCAAAAAGCTTTATCACTTCCGTGGGGACGTGGGCTCTGGGCACCTGGCATAGATGTATGGGTCGCTGGATGTGGTAATAATCTTCTTGTTATCAATTTTGTTGTCTCTATTAGCGGTGATTATAATCTTGTAATCTCAGTTTTTAAGTTACACTGTTTTTGGTGATAAAATTAACAAAAAAAAACAAATACTAAAAATGGATAAATAATAATATGCAGTATGAGTACTAACTTTACTAAACAGTAACAAAATAAAAACCTGCAATTAATTGCCTTCGACCTGAATACTTTTATTAACGGGTTTTGATGCGAATTAATAGTCATAATAACGCATTGGGATTTCATGCACTGCAATACAATGTCAAAGTTACATCCTGAGACATTGCTAATTGATACATTAGCTTCACCATCTTATCACTTGTATACTTAAGTTTTGGAGCTGGGCTCGTATCGAGTTCCTTCCATATTTTTCCTCCTTTCGTCTTTAGCTGATCATACGACACGACAGTGATTGCTCTCTCTCAGTTAGTCTATACATTTACCACATCTAGTTATGATATGTATCCGTGTTCGAAGTTGGACAACGCTGCAGAATGCAGGCTGTGGATCACTTTTATAGCCGGAAACCGTAAAATAAATGTCGCGGCCCATAGCTGCCCCCGACTAATGACATCCTACATTTTATACACACGAAACAATGTAGGCTTTGGACACGGATTTATACATACATCATAACAAATTCCGCTAGTTTGGAAAGACACACGATTTAAATTGGAAGACGAATACAACTTATGCTAGTCTAAACAAAATATACCTACGAAAACTAAAAATGTTTTTCAAAGACAAATTACGATTATTGATAATGTCGTAAAAAATATTTTGAAATAGTAAGGTACAGTTTAGGTTTACGAACATAATTGAGAACCAGGACTTATTTAAGAACCCAACACCTTCTCTTTATTTAGGTACTATCCAACCGTCGTACTCAGAGATGTCAAGTGCTTCCTTAGCAGAGATTTAATGAACGATTTTGATATGTAATGTCTGAAAAATAATCTGGCGTCTCTGAGTGGCCGTAAGAAATCCTGGGCGTCACATGAAACAATATATCAAACTATCAACATTATGCATCAAGTCTTCCAGAAAAAATGTGCCGGAGCGGTCTCCCCGGTGCATTAGCATCTTATCTTTATTTATTGGTCGGTGGCAATATATTGTCCATTTCCGGGCAGTGTCCCACTGCTGGCAAGTAATACGCTTCCGGAACGCCCTAAACACGCCCTGTGCCACGCATTTCATCTTATCTGCTGACCGCACAGTTGATGTATAATTTACACTTTATTTTATAGAAAATAAGGACAAATCGAACCCACTTTTGAAACCACTTTAATTGCTAAAATTAGTATTACAAATTGTAAAATTGCGAAAAATTGCTTTGCCAAATATTTTTTTTGCCAAATGAAAATTTGGGAAACACACTTTGGCATGTGATACTTTCGGAAACGTTTTTTGTCTAAAAATTAGTAATCCGTTTTTTATAGGCAAAATAATTGACACAAATCAAAGTAACCAATATCAATAGCGATACAATTTCGTCGCAAAATACTAAAGGTACTTTGTTATTACTATTAATACCACTATGTAATAACTTTACGTACCTGGTAGTGTCACCTCGTTGGAGAATATGATAATTATACATATTTCTAGCTGTTTCATGTTTTATTAAAAAAGACAAGTCATGTAAGTAGATTGCGAGTTTTAGCTTAGAAATTAACTATTATTTGGAAACCGATAATAATATTCGATATCACGGAACTTTATCGTGACATAAACTTTATTATCTATACTAATATTATAAAGCTGAAGAGTTTGTTTTGTTTGTTTGTTTGTTTGTTTGTTTGTTTGTTTGTTTAAACGCGCTAATCTCAGAAACTACTGAACCGATTTGAATAATTCTTTCACTGTTAGATAGTCTATTTATCGAGGAAGGCTATAGGCTACATTTTATCCCGGATTTCCTACGGGAACGGGCACAACGCGGGTAAAACAACATAAAATAGTATACAATATTAATTACAAACAAAATGCAGTGACAAATAAAACCAACTTTAACATAAAAAAACGATGATATACATAATACCTATTTGTAATAGTAGGCACAATTTGTTGATGGTCAAGATAACTTGTAATAAGATGGGTATCTTATTTTACAAATACCTAAAACTTCAGAACCTCAGCTAATTCTCAATAACGCATTTCTAAATATTGTTCACAAATAAGAAAACAACAAAATCCTTATTAATTGGATTCCAAGTGCATGATAACCAATAAAAGCACTTTGAGGCACAATTAGTGGTGGTATCTAGGCGGGCGGGAGTTCTTGAGTGCACGCGTGCCGCCCGCCCTACGCCCTACGGCTTATTAATTACGAACACCACTAATTAATATCAAAGAGTAAATGCTAACACCACTGGAGCTCTTTATAATGAGAGGGAAATAATGTGCGTGGGATATTTTTTGTTTTTAAAAAACATATTTGTATTTATTCGTGTTGTTTATGGTAGGTTTTTAAAGAGGTTTTGTTTTACTCTTGGGCTTATGAAACTAATGTTATCTTTAGTAATATTTTGTTTTGATTACGATAAAAAACTGTTTTTTAATATCAATAACTTTAGAAACTCAGTTACTTTTTTAAAATAACTATGATTAGAACTTCTTATTTTGCTCTTTCGCTTTTGAGTTTGAGTGCAATTGTTCAGTGTTTATAGGTTAGAGGAGTTATAGGAGTACGAGTACTCGTATATTGCAAGTTGAATAGAAAGTGAGCGAGCAAGCGAGTAATTTGACATACGTCACCCAGCTTGTAAACTCTCTCGACATAATTTAATAATCTATACTACTCGTAATATTATAAAGCTGCAGAGTTTGCTTAGTTTGTTTGAACGCGCTAATCTCAGGAATTACTGATCTGATTTGAAAAAAATCTTTTTGTAATGGATAGCCACATTCAACGGGAAGGTTTTAGGCTACCTTTCATCCTGAAATTCCCACGGGAACGGGTACAACGCGGGTAAAACAGCGGGGCGCTGCTAGTTAGTAATAATTTAGGTCTTTGTCTGAAAACTAAAAAGTATAAAATATGTTGATTTAATAATCAAGGGTATCATTTAAAGTTAAGATACCAAACCCGAATCACTTTCCTATCAAACCAAGTACAAACGAGTACACAATTGATAATCATTAACGGTTAACGCACACAACATTACTATGATGGATTACTTGAAATGATACCGACTAACAAAAACCGCTTCCTAATGGCCGACTTTTAAAATACAACACTCGTCACCGCAACTAATGACTTCTATATATTACCGACATCAATCGACTATTCTCGGTTCGACGGTCGGGATCTAATTAATTATGGTAATTAAACAACTCTATGTAATGTGTGTTCGATTGTACGTATTCGTATATGGGCTGGGCTGGAATACCTAGCGCGGTGTGTGTTCGATTAGGTATTATGACCATTTCAGTAGTAGTGATTAGTGATTGGATAGGTAATATGTTTATGTAAATTAGTTAGTATATCTATCTATTTCCATATTGTTAGATTAGGTAAACGAATTAGTAGGAATTCTCGTATTTATGTTGGATTATAGAAACAGTTATGTTACTTAGTTGGTATGTTAGGTATTCGTGAATTTTCGCGGGACAAAAGTTTTGCTTATTAGTTTTTTGTTGTAACTAGAAACGCTTGCTTTAATTTCCCAACGGCATTATGCATATTCTAAAAACTTGTACTTACGTGATAATAGTATTAAAACACAAAAGTCTAAAAAAAACCGGGTGGCTGAAAGTAGAATTTCTGTCTGAGCGCTGCCGTGCTTCGGAGCGCGCGTTAAATTTTCGGCTGATTTTGATTGAACGTCTCGGTGGTCTAGTGGTATGTGCGCTCGCCTGCCAAAACTGAGGTCCCGGGTTCAATTCCCGGGTCGAGCGAAAACATATTTCCTACTTTTCAAACATAGCTCGAGTTTGAGATCACCAACCCGCATTTGGCAAGCGTGGTGATTATGCCTAATCCTCCTCACTGTACTGATAACTTCAGTGAGATGAGAGGCCTTTGCCCAGTAGTGGGACATTACAGAATAATACATTTTTTTTAAAATTGTTTAACCGTTTCAGAGGCCTTAAGGTGGTCTAAAAACCACTTAAGGTGGTTGACCAATTACCTTTTCGAAATGACTCACAAAGCTTTACCCTCACCCAACACAGATAGCCACTTTCAGTGTTATAGTAAATACCTACTCATTTACTATTTATATACACACAGGCGCAACATAGCGATCTACACTACATACCTTTGAACTCTTCATGCATGTTCTTATGTATGGTGTAAGGTATGAACTTACGGGATATTTGAGTAACTATTTGTTTTCTAATCAGCCTTTAAATGTTGGGCATATTCAGCATGAAATGTTAATACATTATTAAAGTAAATAAGGTTTTGAGAAACGAGTGTAAATTATTGAAATTTCATGTCAGAATTATTGGTAAAGAATAGCATATTCCTACTTACTGGTTTCTTAAGATACCTATACTATACCTACTTAACCTAGTGCTTAAGTACCCTCCTATATACTCCTATTTTTTTTGTTGAACAACAGGCGGGTTCTACACAAGTAAACTACAGAAACAATTCCCGATACCTATAATTAGTGCTAACAGCTCAAAAGTCAACAGCTGCTGTACCATAAATTACCATACCTAAATTTCCCGCTCACCTCTCACCACTTATACCCCAAAACACACATTCCTGACGAAGAATGATGCTTTCGGCTCCTCGCGCGAGTAGGTAGTGCTTTGTTCGAGTGATTAACTGCCTCGAAGGTACTAAGCCCTTCAGCTAATGAGTCGACACTCGGTATTAATCATTGTGACGAACCGGACTCCTCTGACAGACCGTGGGTGGGTTCCGTAAGGAGGTCGAAATGATCAATCATTTGAACTACGAAAATATGCTTAGAAGTAGGAAAATGTTGTTCTAGAATGGCGGGACAATTGATTTGTATTGTTGATTTGCTTTTATTTTAGTATTTGCTGTTATTTTAGCAAATTTTTTCGTCGGTTTATGACATTGAAGGATATTTTATAGATTTTTAAAAAGTATGTATGAAGGGAACGGAGATACCTTTGCCGTGTAGTTAAGCGTGAGACACTAGACTTCTAAATACTTCCACATTTTTTTTTCATCATAAACACCATATCGATTTTTATTACAATGAAAAGTTATTTAATTAACCTCTGTTTATTATTGACATTAACTTTTCCTCCAGTTAAACAAAATTTGGCAATGCTAAATTAAAGTCGGTACCATCCTGAAATCTAATTGTAAAACAAAAGCCTCTCACTTGAAGTTATCAAGAAGCCTAGTCACCACATAAGTGTGTTAATACACAATTTATTTAAGTACCAACGTACTTGATCGAGTGCATAAGCCAATAACAGAGCCACAAGTGCGTTCTATACAAATAAAGATAATGAAAAGAAAATGACAGCTAGATGTAACTTTAAAGAGATTATAATGCTCTGAAGAAGCTTCAAGCCAATCTATTCTAAAGGTCAAAATTAAATGATCATTAGTTTTATACGTTCGACTCGAAATCTTAAGTACTGCAATGTACCTCTACTTTTGAACAAACGTGTTACCATCCGAAGACCGCGGATGACTGACTCTCGGCCGATTCATACCACAAATTAATGTTCTTTTTTCAAATTAATCCTTTTTTTTAAACAACAAAAGGTTAAGATCATGAGTTATTCTTACTCAAGTTTTTATTGGATTAAATATTTTAAATGATTTTATTCCTTTTCCTGTACGTGATGGCATGTGACATTAAAATGACAAATTGGTTAATTATTCTTGATCCTTGTGAATGGTCGTGGAGTGATGTGCTGTCACGTCGTCTCTTTATTTCTGTTTTTGATCTTTTCGTATTTCCTCTTCGGAGACGTTGAACTAACAATGTATGTTATTTTATTTTCCTTACTCTTATATATTTTGTCTCCACATAAGTTACGACACGTGTAAGTTTAATCTTAACTGAAAGTTGAACACATACCTAACAGTAAAAATACATAAATTTTAACCATTTTTGTAACAAGTCACTTAACATAACCAGACATTTTAACTATATTTCTCATACACTGCACTTGCAGTTTCATCCTACTTACAGATAAACGAGGAATGTTTTCCGTTCATAAAGGAATTTTCCAGAAAAAGAACTTTGCATTGACAATATTAAGCTATACATAGTTTACTCGTATATTTATAAGTAGGTACCTTAACAATAAAAAAGTTTTTCCCCCGTCAAAGTTGAATGAGGTACTCGGATCGTATGAGAAAACCGTTGGCTCCACGAAAACATTTTGTTGGTCGTATCTGTTTCGTGCACATTATTATGATAATAACGAGCGGCATTACCCGTTTAGCCTGCAATGGATGCGTTTTATTTTTCACTGCAGTCAAACCGGCAGTAGACCGAAATATACGAAGATCAGTTGGTATTGATACTTTTTATGATAAAGTGAAAATCTCAATCAAATCGATTTCGATTGTCACGTGATCATAAAATATTAATAAAAATAAATTACATTTTATAACATTACTAGCAGCGCCCCGCGGTTTTACCCGCGTTGTGCCCGTTCCCGTGGGAATTTCGGGAATTTTTTTACATAAAACCTTCCTCTTGAATCACTCTACCTATTACAAAAAACCGCATCAAAATCCGTTGCGTAATTTTAAAGATTTAAGCATACAGACAAACAGACAAACAGACACGAAACAGAGACGACTTTATTTTATACTATGTAGTGATTTAGTCGATATCTCCTTAATATCGATCATTTGTTTCAAACTTTAATCCATGTCGGAGGCCTTTTTGTCTTACACTAACTTGCTACACCGAGCCTACAGCTTAAACTACTCAAAAAATAAGCTAATTTTGTGATCTTTTGTCATATTTATGATAGATAACAACAATTTCGACTTAAAATAAATATTGTAGAGTATTTTTAAGCAAAATTAGATTTATCTTTATCATGTTAACTGAATGGGAAACTCCTTCAAGGTAATTCAGTGGACTTTATAAAGTTATTTCGTTTAAATAAATAAATAAATAAAATAAATAAAATCATTTATTTCGCTAAATATTACATCATTACATGAACAGTGATCGAAGTCACCTAGTAAGCAGAGTATGCCTGTAACAGGTGACATCGCTCTTCCACAAGAATTCAATTTAAACATATAACAAATTTGAATTTATTAAATTAATGGTAATAATTATATAATATTAATAATAATTGATTAAGTTTTGAATTTACAAATACAATTTCAAGAAAATAAAATAAAAATAATAAAATACAACAACAAATAAATGGATCAAAATATCATGAAAATAATTTTGGAAGTCATTACTACACTATAAAATCGAATCTCAAAGAATTTTATCAGATAAGTTCTAATGCCAAATCGCTTAAAAAATCATAAAACAATTAGGTTAGGGTAGATATTATGTCGCATGAAGTTTGTGGGGTGTATGTGTAATATGTCCAGTATGTATGGAATAGTATATGTAGATATGTAATGAGGTGCATGTATATTTTGTGAGTAATAATAAGATTTGTGGTGTATAGATGATTATTTAATCACAGTAATTTATAAAATGTTATTAAGTAATATCTCTGCATCATTGTAATTCAGTGTAATTAGGTAATCATAGATAATTGTCCTGCCTTTCCTTACTGTTTTATCATAAATATTCAATTTTTTATTTAGTTTATTATATAATAAATTAGATTTATGCATAAATTGTTTCTTAGCGAATACCGTTCTAGTCTTGCACAATGGAATAATGTTTTTCCTCCTATTATCTTTTTTACTAGAACTATACTCTATAGATTTATGTTTTTTTAAAACCGTATTCAATATATATAGCTTCCTAACCGATAGAACTTTACTCAAAGTATAGAGTTCATCAGTAGGAAATCTTCTCTGTTTGAAGAGCATAACTTTAAGTAGAGCACGTTGCGCCCGTTCAATTACCAACATTTTTGTTTTGTCAGTTCCTCCCCAAATTGGTATACAGTAAGTTATGAGTGACTGGGCCAACGCCATATAGATTTCTTTCAGAAGGTTTCTTTTTGAACACTGACTGGGAGTTGGCTCCCACGGTAACACATGTCTGAGAGACTTAAAAACCCAAATCAATTTGCGAACTCTGGTTGTTAATTGTTCAATATGTGGTTGCCAAGAGAGCCGCTGATCAACTACTACCCCCAAGTACTTGATTTTATCAACTTTTTTAATTGTAGAGCAGCCACATAATGCACTATCTAGGTATGAGTTGCAAGAGTGTATTTTGAGCTCAAATTCACGACAGGGTTGTGAACTGTTATGGATACCAAAACAAATGAAGTTTGTCTTATCAATGTTTAGAGTGAGTAGGTTATCCTTTAGCCAGATAGCAACTCTACTCATACCCAGCTCCGCATTAGTCTTAGCTTCCGACCAGTCTCTGCCCGAGAAAACCAACGTAGTATCATCAGCGTAAGAGAGTATGTGTGCATTATTGAGTTTCATTCTGCAAAGCGAATCTATGTACACCAGGAAAAGTGTGGGGCCTAGAACGCTTCCTTGTGGGACGCCAAATGTGACCGCTACATCATCACTGGTAGATGTACCTAGCTTCACTCTTTGTGTACGGTCTGAGAGATAACTCTTAAAAAGTGAAAGTGCTAAACCTCTGATACCAATTTTTTTTTAGTTTGCGAACAAGAATGGGGATAGAGACAGTGTCGAAAGCCTTTTTCAAGTCTAAAAACACTGAGAGACATTTGTGACCTTTATCAATAAGATCCGTCACAGTTTGACTAAAAGCAATTACAGCATCTTCAGTGGATTTGCCCTGTCTGAAGCCAAACTGCGTGGGAGAGAGAAGTTGGTATTTATGAAGGTATTTAATAAGACGCACATTCATTAGTTTCTCAATTATTTTAGAAATTGAAGGTAAAACTGAAATAGGTCTGTAGTTACTGACACTATCTCTCGCCCCACTCTTGTACACAGGAGTGACAATGGCTTTTTTAAGTAAAGAAGGGAAGATACCTTGCTGAAAGCATAGATTAACCAAGTGGGTTATAATAGGGACAATTATATTCCGTGCAAGTTTTAAGAAGGTGACCGGAATGCCGTCCCACCCCGGGGCACTGGTTGATCTAAGGCCCATAATGGTTTTCTCAACTTCCTTTTCGTCTGTTTCCAGCAATACGAATGAGTTAACTTGGGTTGGTATATTTTTATTTTTATGAGTAGGATTTGGGGCGGAGTTTTGATCGTTTATAACTTAACGACTTTTAAGATTTTATTGACTCAAAAAAGTCATATTAATTTCTACTTATAATATTCTTTTTAATATACATAGTTTAGTGATCCTAGTATATATATACATATATACCTAATTGTTCCGCGCTAGTAATAAATACTTGGATAGATGGCGTTAGTGTGTAATTTTTTTTTGATCGCGCTAACGTTATTTTCCCCATGTATTTTGTAGAGCAGGAAAAACTCTTCCTCTTTATAAAATTAGTATAGACTTACGTAAGGTATCACTACATAGTATAAAATAAAGTCGTCTCTTTTTCGTGTCTGTCTGTTTGTCTGTCTGTATGCTTAAATCTTTAAAATTACGCAACGGATTTTGATGCGGTTTTTTGTAATAGGTAGAGTGATTCAAGAGGAAGGTTTTATGTAAAAAAATTCCCGAAATTCCCACGGGAACGGGCACAACGCGGGTAAAACCGCGGGGCGCTGCTAGTTTTTCATATAAATTGTCCAAGTATCAAGACTAGCTGTTCGTACTATATTCTGTACAATAGACAGGTACAAACGTCGAAACAGACGGGATCTCGGATAGCTCCACGGGAAAGCAACGAATATGAAAATATGGGAGGGAAATTGGAGTGTCTGCCCTAACCAGTAATTATTTAATGCTTCTAATAATGGAGTGCCTTAAGAGGATATTACGGATATATTTCCTCCGAGAATTGTGTGAATATGGTTTTTAATTCGAAGAATAAGGAAATAACTTTCTGAGAAAATCTATAAAGATAAAGGTTTTATGTTTCAGATTATACTCATAGTGAGCTGAAGATTTATATTGATTAGGTTCCTATGTAGGTATAAATAGTTTAATAAGTACATATGAGTTATGTAAACTATGCCTTTTAAAAAGTAATTGGTGTGATCCTTTCTTTTTTAAAACATTGCGTTATTCATATTCTCAATTAGAACGTACTTTATTTGCTCCTACCCGTTACCAGTGAAATCTACCCATTATACCCGAACATTGGTCCAAACACTGGCTCAAGCATTGGTCCAAGATCGAGGTCTTGCAAGCCTATATAAACGTGGCTGCAATGCTGCGTATGTCCACAGACATAGCCGTCAGAAGCACGAATGTAACGAGGCAACGCTTTGTGTTCTGACTAGGTACCTGTGTGTAATTAGCGTGGCACTATTAATTAATAGAGAGGCTTGTGGCGAGTTCCGTGACGAGATTTACAAGGGTTGTTGAACTGTGGAAGAGAGATTTTGAATTTGTGGTAACGTATTTTGGAATATTGAGTGTATTTCGGAATATTGACACGTGATGCCTATTAGGTTAGGAACAATGGGGTAGCTAGAATATTTCAGATATTGTGTGAGGAGTGTTGGTATATTTCTTAAACAAAATTTCTTTCGGGCTCTTCAGGTACACGGGTACGTTGGGTGGGACAGAAAGGGAATTGAATATAATTATTACACTATACAATGTGTAAAGGACTATTTGACATTAAATTACATAAATTGTTATATGAGTTTATAGTACTGTAAAGTATTGTATAAACATGCCATTTGTCACCGCTGGCTGAAACGCTCGTAGCACTCGAGGCCTATTTTCAATCTGTTGTCTGTGCCTATGTTTGAAGAACTATTCATATTACTCGTAAGAACAAATCAAATCAAAGCAAGCAGAACTTTTTATTAAAAAGTCATCATATTTATAACAAAAGCTTTCATACTCACATTATATTTTCACACCTCTTCTAGCCTATAGACTTATAGACGCTTTCATTTGAAAGCCGCATAAAAGGCTTGTAGTACCAGAGTGTTAATTCAAGAGACACCCAAACAAACATTGTGAGATTCACCTGTTGGCTCAATAGGTCAATGTTACAGCAAGGAGTTTAGCGAAACAGACTTTTGTGGGAGTCGTGAATACGCAGCCATTGTCCGCGCGCACAATGGGACATATTATGCGATTGAATCGTACGAGCAAGACTCGATTTAAAAAGAGAATCTGTTTCAATTTACATTTTATTGGGGTTTTGAAAGTAGTGTAAGTGTAATAGGTCTGTAATAGACGGAGTGGTGATTTGCAGTTATGGTAATTTTAACGAGATGGTAATCGTTTTTCATTAATATTTCTGTCATAGCAAATATTTATAGAATTTAAATGTTAACCGAAGATTGAACATTTTGGCCCTTTGAATGGAACGTTTATTATTATATGAGGTATGCATATTAATTGTATTAGAAATCCAACTACAATTACAATGTATATAATATGTCTGAGACACTATTAGTTATTAATAACTAGCAGCGCCCCGCGGTTTTACCCGCGTTGTGCCCGTTCCCGTGGGAATTTCGGGAATTTTTTTACATATAAACCTTCCTCTTGAATCACTCTACCTATTACAAAAAACCACATCAAAATCCGTTGCGTAATTTTAAAGATTTAAGCATACAGACAGACAAACAGACAGACACGAAAAAGAGGCGACTTTATTTTATACTATGTAGTGATACAGCAATAACTTGCTCAGGTACACAGCTAGAACTATGAAATAAAAAAGAACGATTGTTCAAAAAGTGGTATAAAAATAACTGCCTATCATAATAAACCTCACATTTTTAGCGCAGACATGCAAGAAAGAATCCTAACGAGGGTGGATTAGCAAACATTTCTAAATCAAATATTTAAGTATTAAGAAAACAAGCTACTGGTTGTTCGGACAATAGGAACTGTGGTACCCTAAAAACCACTTAACATGGGCCTGACAGGTTAGTTCAACTTCAATCACTATTATATACCCTCAGGCCGGCAATTGGAGTGTTTTTTTCAACATTTTTTCTTCAGAGATTCATTTGGGTGAGAGTTTCTCACGGTGACTTTTGATTTGTAGTAAATCGCAATCCACCAGTCTGTCATTTGGTTTATGAATGGAATGGGCGAATAGAGAAAGGTGGTTCATTCAGAAATAGTTGACATCTGCGGGTGTGAAGTTATTAGTTTTTTTATTTAGTTATCCTGCTAGTTGAGTTTAAGTTGCTAGTTACTAACCAAAGTAGATTAATGGCTAACCGTGAGATGGTCAACCATTTAACTTGCACTCGTAGATAAGACAAGTAAAAATCGCAATTTCATACCATTTGGATGTCTTCTAGGGCATTTCCTTATGCAATTAAAATTAAAATTAATCTACCTAAACTCTACTGACCACTCATCCAAACAATAAAGCTAGACAATACTTAACCTACACATCCACTGTAAATATCCCTCCCTTTACATATCACAGCTTCTATATTTCTATTTAGCCGTTCCTGTTTGAAACGTTATGAAACCCGTCGCGACGTCACGGCCAGCTAATCGATTGCGAGAACAATGTGACGTAATAGAGGGGGGGAAGTCCGCTGGGAGAGGGGAGAGCGGTCCAAATATTTACCCCAGCATATGTTTGGTTTCGTTTTCTTCGCCTCATATATTTTTACTTTGATCGCGTAATAGGACCCCGAGGCTGTCTCGATTTGTCTAATATTAATTTTTCTCGGTCGACTGATGTAACAATAACTTGAATAAACGTTGGGAAATCGTGAAGTAACAACGTTTTGGTTTGAGTAAATTATGTGACATTTGTTAATGGGGGCTGGGCTGTTTGGGATTGGAATAGAAAATGCATAAAGTATGTATATGTATACTACATAATACGAGTATAATGAAGTAATGTTTGTTAAGCTTGTTGTTATCAGTAAGAGTGTTTCAGTTAGATAGTTAAGCTAGTACTTGATGATAGTTCCACATTAGCAATTACGTATAAGGCTTGATAAATAAAAATAAATAAATTAATACATACATATGTCTATTATCACCAAAACCAATTCAAACAAACAATTAATAAAGAAAACATGACAGATAACGATGCAAATTCATTGGGAGGGTACCGAACCGACTCCGAACACTTGAAATGCACGTTTAATGAATTACATTAATATTGCATTAACGGGTAACTAGTCGCCCCCACAGTAAACAATCATTAGCGATAGCGAGTATAGGGAGAGACAGGGACGCACCAGGATTGCATAGTTGTTTGCACGAACCAGATTTGTTTGCGAATACAAATTGCCATTTAGACGTTTCGACAGACATTTAGGTGTTTTTATGACTTAGAAATATTTTCGGAATATTTCTTGGTAAAACTTTTTGTTACTTACCATATTTACTCATGTAACATGATTCATTGTAATATCGTATCTTTCAGAGAAAAATATAAAGTTTCGCTTAATACGGAAAAATATACTCGTAGTTTCCAGTTTGCTGCGTACGATATTTATAGTCGGATAGTTATTAATTTGGACCATGTTGCCAACACGAACGGTCGCACATTGTATCGGCGGTATATGTACATCAATCACAAAGCCGGCGTCCAGAGGTGTCTATTCAACATGTACTCGTATGCGAGTTACTAAGCGACGCCCGTTGTCTGTGAACTAATGTCGACCGTCGCAACCGGAAAATTGGACAACGCCGTCTGCCCAATCACACGCGACACTCCACGCAGATTAGCTCAACCAATGCCCAGTTTATCCCGTACTCACCACCGCGAAAATTCACACTCGCTCGCTTTACATTGAACCACCGTCCCCAGATTTCACTTGTTCGTACTAACTACACCAGTATTGGTTGCCGACCGTTTCATCAATATCGACAATTTTGCAGAAAATCGAATGTTCACTACACCGCACAGGTATTGGAAGCATATACGCGTTTCCGTCGCTCTGTCTGCGCTGGAATGATATTAGTGGCCACCCTTGTACATCGATCTTTTGAAGCTATTGGAATCAGTGTTCTCATTTTGAAAACTTGAGTTTCATAACAGTTTGATCGGATTGGTCTAATCTTCATTACCCTTTAAGTTGTTACACGAATTAGCCGCGTCGTTGACACCTGCGTGGAGTGACAATGGCGCGTCCGTACAAAGGTGGTTAAGTCGCCGTCGAGTTGCGTGGAGCATTCTGACTCATTTAAATCTTTACTTAGCATTCTGTGAGACGTTGTCGTCGGCGGCTTTAATTTTTTAAGGCACACAACGCGCCGTGTATTCAAACATTCAAGTCGCGTTCCCACCACTCTTACAGGGCTAATAGTGGCCTTTGTTCGCTGCACGAAAGTCGTAACGCAAAATTTGAACGTACAAGAAATTAAGCTTTATTAGAATTGGTTAAAGTTTATTTTAGGCTGTTAACTGAATGCTTATACGTTGTGTTTTATATTTCAACAATAAAGAGGTAGTTTGCATAGTAATGTTTGCGTTTATCTAAGCTATATCGGTTGGAGTAGATGACTCTTCGCCTTTCGACGATAGGTCATCAGTTTACTTGGGTGGAGCATCAGTTAGTACGAAAATGAATAATTTAAATCGAGTCAACAATTGTACGTGTATTCAGTTCTAAATACATCATAAATTTTACATTATTTTTAGTTGTGTTCTATCTACATGGTGGTATAGTTTAATTCAACGTTATTTTTGTTTAAAATCTCTATTTGCAGCCGCCTCCACTGCACCCGCAGTTGCTACGATATAAACATATAATTCTCCACCGATAAAGTGCTAAAGTACTATCAACAACCTACCTCATATCCCTGCCAAACCAAAACCACGAACCTAAAACTGAAGGAAGAAGAGCATTCTTTAGCGAAGTTTCCGAGCAATCTGGTGTATTTTGGCATTCATTACACATTAGAGAGGCAGTATGTAGTTGTATTTACTCCATTACTCGCAGAGGCCGGGTCTCGTATCAACTATTTATAGTGTTTGAGGCGGTTCATAAATATGCAACGGTAGGCGCTCGCCTTGCCGACACCAGCTATTCAGCTTGGCGTAGCTTTAAGTTGTGAGATTATAGCGATTTTAAAGTAAATTAGGCCTGTTTACTAATCTATGTTATACTCTTTATTATACAAGTCTTTACTATTCTAAATCAAAAATTGTAATCCTCGCCAATAAAAAAATGAGAAAATGACGATAACAAGTTCTAACTTGAAACATAGTTCACCTCGAAATTAAGTGATCCTTAAGTGTCAAAGCCTTAAATAAATTATCTACTTCGTTTATTATGGACCAACATTATACTAGAGTTCACATTTAAAATAAGCATAACCACAATAATTCAATTAAAATAAGGTATAAATTATGACATTATTTATATTAAGGATATAGCAAGCACGTCAAATATAAGCACTGAATAAAATCACGAATCAAATTTCTCTCAACAAACAATGCATTTCAGTTGCGGACAAATTACTTATGAGGATTTACTGCCGCACTTAGAAATATCCAATAAATCTAAATTTAACTAATTTACGTAGTTTTTCATACATTACATGTCAAAATCTCTCATTTAATTTATACTAAGGAAGCATTTGACGTTACGGGTTAGTTACGGGTGTTTATCATGTAATAATAAGTTGAACCCTTTTAGCAACTCTAAATTTTTATAGTACCTCACTGTACTAATTTCAGTGTGACATCATGTCAGTGACGTTACCGGGTGACACTTCGTCCATCTTTAACCGCGTTTCTCTTGCACCTTGTTCCGTTTCCTGAGCTCTACGGATGGGTAGTTGCAACGCTCCGTGCGTTACCTCACTTTGAACAGCAACTTCGCGATGTATTTTCCAGTGCATTTTTTAGAGTATCGCTTTTGTAGGCCCCAGTTGTTTTAATACTGGAGTTACTTTAGGTATTCACTGACTACGTCAGAACTTCGTGAGCTAAATTTTAAATGTATACCTATTTTTTAGCAGTTGTTGTTGTGAAAAACGTTTTTTTCTAGAGAACCGCATGTTCATCTTCAACTTTTTGTTACATACATACTTTTTACATACAAGTATTAATCGTAAATATTATGTATAAATCTTTCCGCTTTATGATCTCGCAGCAAAGCAAAGGATAATTCTCACTACTTGTTAAACTGTAATATATAAATAAAGTAGATATAAGTAAACTTTTGCAATATTTCAGTGTAAAATTGTAAATATTTTTTTTATTACAATAAAGAGATCAGATTCAACGTGGGAGTAGCTGTGGCATTGCAAGTAAATATTGAAATTCATTGATATGACAAATGCAGTTATATTTCACAGTTTTCTAGTAAATAAATTATTGTTAACGTATTATGTGGCTTATTTTAAAAATCTCATGAAAAGTTTTAATAATAAAATACCTGACAGCTTTACATTCCATTTCTGCTAATTAGGTTTTCCATATTTAAGACCCATATTTTTCAGTTACTTATGAAAAAAAATTATTCACAAACTGTTGGTTACCTACAAAACCTTTGGATAACACAAAACAATCCGCTCACAAACTAAAAAACTACAAGTGTCACAAAAAATATTGAACACAAATCAGTTTGTACTAAACAAGTACACAAAGGTCTAATTTGGGTAGTACCTGCGTCTTTTGTGTGTATACAAATAGGTTATCTTTGAGGGTCAAGTTCCTTGCATTCATAACCACGCAACGTCACCCATTCGTGGGTGACATCCCACCTGTCACTAACCTCAGGCTTTTTGACGATAATCATCGAATCCATTCAAACCTCATTTCAATCCTCACGAACGATTCGATCAAACCGCCCCCGTCAAAGGGTTGATAGTTATTGATAAACATATCAACGAAAAAAAGCATTTTGTACCAAAGAGTTCGGTGTCACCTGTTTTTTAAAATGGTGCTTTTGTATGGAATTGAATGTAAATATAGATATAATTCGATATCGTTGAATTGTTCGTCTTTATTGATGGTTTCACAAAGACCTACCGCGTTGCTTTTATAAAGCATGGTATGTAATGTTTGTGATGCAAGTAGGTGTGTTTGTGTACGAATTCACGTTTATCAGAATTTTTTGTTTTGATAAACGACAGTCAAAAAATAAAAAGTTTAATGAATTGTTCAGCAACTAAATTAAGATAGCATTTAGGAAGCTAGAATCCCAAGAATCACAAATGGGATGATGGCTCCTGTCTTGAGTAATTATTTTGCACCCTTATTAAAAGAAAAACATTCATGACGACAGAATTTGGGAAGGTAAAATTGTTATTGTACTCAATTATGTATTATGGAATAACAAAGTTGAAGATCTCTTAGTAAAGAATTTGTAGGGCATCAGATACAAAAACATAGGAAAGATTCCACTCAGTAAAATATTACGAATGAAACGGCCCGTATTAAAAATAACTTACCACATTTGGAGAACATGAAACCTCACAAAAATTATACAATATTGCAACACGCTTTCGTAAACAATTTCTTGTTAAACTTAATATCGCTGTGGCGTAACCCGTCAAAAATATTCTCCAACTTCAATCAAGTCTATAAATGTAGAAACTCAATTAAAAGTTAAAAATGTTTATTATTCGTTCACGTGAATTGAAGTTACGTAATGAGTTCTCTTGATTAGGTAAGTTTATTTTGACTGTTAATCGTTGGAAACGCGATTTATTTTTATTTCCTGAGTACAATCCTTTGTTTTCTTGCGATAATAGAACCTTACGCAGGATTACCTAATTTGTGTATTCGTGGCCGTTGCGTCGCTTGTTTTACGTCTTTTGTGTAATTTGTATCGACTAGAAAGTTTTAAAATACTCTTGAAACAAGTGAAGAAGTTTGTTGAGAAGTGGCCGCTAAAAATATATTTTTCTTGTCAACTATTACCAAATTGATTTTTGTTTCTAATAAAGTTACCGATTTGTAACGAATATAATATATAAAAACCTACATTTCTTAAGTGTTTGCGTTTATAACTCCCGTACTCAGGGACGTGAAATCCTTAATAGAGAGAGTAGAGAATTAATGAGTGATGTAATGTATGAAAAATTACGTCAAATAGGTAATTAAGTATCGATTTAATGAACGTTTGTGAGTGTGTCAGTTAGATAATTAAGATTTATATACAGTTACTAACTATACGGACTCATCTAATTCAGCTTGTATTTATATTATAAACACGTACCGCTGGTTTTGCTTGTATTTGACACTTTAGGTACAAAGCGATTAGTCACTTGCTTTGTCAATAAATGTATGATAGTAACTATCTAAGATTTTGGTGCTTAATATTTTATTTCACTGGCGGTATTAGTTGGTACCATTGAATAGAAATTAAATAGGTACTATTACATTCTTATCCACATAAAAATATGGTGATGTAACGTCAACATATCAGAACGATCTATTATTATTATAACACTATAAGAATATCATACTTTCTACGTTTTCTCTTGCGGGCAGTACTCTCTCTCCATTAGAACTTAATTTTTATCTGAAGAATTGACACTCCTCCGAAATTAAGTTATGCCTATTTTACTAATAAGAAAAATGAAATTCCTCCATCAATTTTAAACGTAACATTATTTGCATTGCTATTAATTAGACACAACACCAAAATGTTGGCCTTAATTTATTTTACATTAAGGACCAATCTAATTACGGTTGTTGTTATTGCAAACTAGATCTTATGTTATTGTGATAAGGGCTGGGGTTGATAACGTGAGACAACATTGGACGCCTACTGTGCTGAGTGTGGTTGACAGGCGAGCGATAAAGTGCCGATTAGCCAACCGCTGCCTCTGCCACTGAGCGACACGGAATATTTAATAATAAACAAACAAAGTACTCTACATAGAACTGGTACATGTATATTATGTTTCAAAGGGAGTCCATATAGAATGTTAAACGGTTTCAATATAGGCAGATTGTTTATATAAAATTTAAATTAAGAATTATAGAGCTTCTATTTATAACAATAGTATGATAACTCAATAGGATGACTAATTTAATGTTTAATTTAAAAAGATAATTAATTTCTACTCAACAGCTAACTACCGCAAATCAAATTGATAAAACCAAAATTCTGTAGACAAACTAGCAGCGAAACAATTTACAAACTCTGAGGAAACTTTCCAAAATAGTTTATCTAGACGAGCTTGCCTCACAAACATAGTGGACCACCAAAACAACCGTCGTGACACCTACCTACAGTTCAGCACACAGAGATCGGTATCCTAAACAACACTCTTCAGGGTAGCTTCGTCTCTCTCACGCTAAGAAAATGAAATGGACCAATGAGGGGGTGGGGTGACACGCATTTCCGGCCCCGGCTCCAATCAGCTGCTAGAACAAAGGAGTCGCGATAGCTACTTACCTACAAGTAGCTACGACCGAGGGTCGCGGCTACACTCGCGCACACATGTGCAACACTCACACTGCTACACATTTTTTTTACCTGTATGGACGAGTTTTTATGTAGGTACGTATAGTTTGTTTGTGTGACGCCTAGTGTCTAGCCGGTGATCACTTGGTGAAGTTTGCGCAAGTTGAGCGAGTAATGGCTGGAATATATCGGCTTTGAGACCTGTTCTCGTGTCGCCTCTCCTTTATGACTACGCTATGAGTGAAGCAACTCACGACACGACGCGAAAACCTTAGTTTACTGTACATTGTTACTTTTCACTTTCCACTTTGATGTTGGTAAAACATTGCTGAAAATATTTACAAAGCAGAAATATTTTTGAACAAACCATATAGAAATATAAAAACGTAATAGGTATTATCCTGAATGACATCCTGTTACGGCTTATTTTCTTCTCTCGACTCTTAGAATCCTCACGTCGTTAAAGGTACATTTTTCTTTTGCAGTCCTCATGTGAGGTACTTGCCGGATCCCGACGACCCTTCCGCTCCGAGCGCGTTGTAAACAGAGCTTTATTCTTCAGTAACACAGTTGCATTTGTAATAATCTAATAGTAACACACCCTGTAAGACTACAATTTGACTATCGCGAATTTCCTGCGTGCTAACAGCTTTGAAAGGTACGATGCCGCGGCGCACTTATGAGGTAAAATGGGGTCTAAGTTTCATTTGAAAAGGTTTGTTTTAGAATGGAGAGCGCTGAGCCGCCGAGAAACAAATCTGCGTAAGGTAGATGGTGTCGAGTAACTCGTGTTCGTACCCTCTCTCCTTTGTTCGGGCCGGAAGAGTGCGCTAGAATTACATGCTCGAGTCTGATGCGCGCTTATTTTTTACGGAGCTATATTGTGTTTCGTGAGTTCTCTTATAGTTATATATACAGTTCAACGACTGAAGAAATGAGAGGGCGTGAGAGGGAGAAACAAAACAGTGTAATTTAATGACGTAACTGTGACATCGTGGGAATCGGATCTGAGATGTTGAAGGGATGTGTGGATGGCTCTGTTGGTGAACGTGTGCAGTACATAAGGAAGGCTCCTCGGCTCATTGGCTCCCGGCCCTCGTCGGGGCGCGCTCGCCGCATACTGATATCAGGATTAAATTACTCCACCAACTATTTTACACAAAACCAGAGGCCATAATTAAAGTCCCGGCGAAAATGGGGGAAATCAAACGTCTTATCTGACCAGCGGGAAATAGCGTTTCTTCGCTGAATAGTTTCCGAGTCGGGTGGCAAGTGAGCGGAATAAATAATTATTGCCGCAATCTAAAGTTGCCGTTTGTGGTGCGGCAAACTCGACGCTTCCTTACAAGATATCCAATGAAACAGTTTCGATTGGCCGACGCTTTGTGATCTATCTACACCATCTACTACACTTTAACTGGCCGTTACTCTTTTACAGATTTATCTATTCTCTATCAACTTTTTGATATATTTATAAAATATCTGCTTAACTAATCCACATGGATTTCCATTAAACCTCACATTAATATATGTCACACTACAAACCCGTAAACAACAAGAAATCATTCTCATAATGAAATACGTGAGTCTCCATTTCACATAAATAACAAACATATTTCCTTAAAATCAATAGCATAAGGAAATACAATTCACTTTCACGGTGTCTGAAATAAACCATTCTTTCCATTGAAAGGGGAATAATCTCAGTGTAGCAGCGGGGGCTTAATCAAAATCCGTGAATTGCTTTAAATCGGGGAAAACGCAGGAAATATCTTTTGTGTCGACAATTTCCCGGCATGCGTGGGTCTAATGCGTTATCGGCGTGTAATCACTTCCTTAATTAATACGCAATATTACTGTCGCACTGTTCTCGACTCGACTCGCTTTCAATCGAGAAACGTTGGTACTCTCTCGCGTACAAGGTGATAACGATTTCATAGAATAAGGAGGCGGTAAATAACATCCGCACATAATTACACATCGGTTGAGTAAATAGGATAATTAAATTATGAATTTGATACATAATGAACGCTATTGAGTTTAATTTAATTTATAATGGTTTCATAAGCTTCCTTAATTTCTTAGTAAAATTAAATCGCTGAATAAGAATTTTAAGAAAAGCCAATTTTCTTTAATGGTGCTACTAGATTAATAAGGTCGCCGCGCCGCCTCGAACATGCGGTGACCGCAACATTTGGCGAGCGACAGCAGCTATCTCCTAATTAATTAGGTATCCACAGTCAGCTAACGTTGTCACATTAAATTTCCCTTTTAGAAGACGATTTCGGTGACCGAAATACAATGAAACAATTTCAGCGACGGTCAGTGGCGTAGCGTGCATTGGCGGGACCCCGTATAAAAAATTGTTTGGGGGCCCTTATATTGTTTGGGGGTAAAGATTTTTCACAAAAGAAAAAAAATATTGTGAAAAGAAATATTTATTTATTATAACATAATTTAACCATTTTACAACTAAAAATCAAATTTTAAATATTCATTCTCCTTGCCTTTTTTTCGGCAAACTGATTTATTAAATCATTTATGGCTGATAGCCGGGTCATTTTAGACATAAAAATAGTGATCAAATAAAGAAAATTCCGACAGAGCCAAATTTTCGTAGAGACCTTAGGTTTACCACAAGGAATAAAGTGTCAAAAAACCCCATCAGCCCCATGTGAGCTTCGGGACTTATTCGGGGCCCAAGGTCAAAATTTTAGGTTTTTTGGATTTTTCTCGAAAACGGTAAGTTTTATCGAAATAGTACCTGAGAAAATAAAAAAAGCTTATAAAATTCTCTATAACTTTAATTCTATCCACTTTTTTCCATATTCCCAACCGTTATTGAACTACACGCTCCAGAAATGTAAAAATTAAGGACCTCGGGCAGGTAATTATGGAGCCTGCCCCAATGCTCAACAGTGACATGACCTATGTCATTTGAAAGGTCTTGAAGAGTTGTACAAGTTACTCCTAGACAGTTATATCGAATTCGATGGCCAACTCGGTGTTTTCGACCACCGAAGAATTACCACTGGAGGTTCTGTGGAGCCTGGACGGAATGTTCAACAGTGACATGACTTACGCATTTGAAAGCTCTTACAAGTAACTTTTTGATAGTTATGTCGAAATCGACGCCAAACTCGGTGTTTTCGACCACCGAAGAAAAAACACTAGGTGTATGTGTAATGTGCAGTTGACCCTGATCGTATTGCTCAACAGTGACATGACTAATGTCATTTGAAAGCTCTTACAAGTCACTCCTTGACAGTTATATCGAAATCGACGGCCAACTCGGTGTTTTCGACCACCGAAGTATCGATACTGATCGTATTGCTCAACAGTGACAAGACACATATTATTTGAAAGCTCATAAAGAGTTTTATAAGTCACTCTTTGATAGTTATATCGAAATCACCGTCCAACTTAGTGTTTTCGACCAGGGAAGAATGGAGTTGGGCTATGCTATACCGAAGTATCGACCCTGATCCTAATACTCAACAGTGACATGACCTATGTTATTTGAAAGCTCTTGAAGAGTTGTACGAGTCACTCTTTGACAGTTATATCGAAATCGACCGCCAACGCGGTGTTTTCGACCACCGAAGAATTGACAAAAAAAATATATATAACTTCACTCTAATTTTTTGGTCTAAATTGACCGGATTATCAAGGAGTGACTTGGACAACTCTTCAAGGGCTTTCAAATGAGATAAGTTATGTCACTGTTGAGCAATACCATCAGGGTCAACTGCACATACACCCAGTGTCGATTCTTCGGTGGTCGAAAACACCGCGTTGGCGGTCGATTTCGATATAACTGTCAAAGAGTGACTCGTACAACTCTTCAAGAGCTTTCAAATAACATAGGTCATGTCACTGTTGAGCATTAGGATCAGGGTCGATACTTCGGTATAGCATAGCCCAACTCCACTCTTCCCTGGTCGAAAACACTAAGTTGGACGGCGATTTCGATATAACTATCAAAGAGTGACTTATAAAACTCTTTATGAGCTTTCAAATGATATGTGTCATGTCACTGTTGAGCAATACGATCAGTATCGATACTTCGGTGGTCGAAAACACCGAGTTGGCCGTCGATTTCGATATAACTGTCAAGGAGTGACTTGTAAGAGCTTTCAAATGACATTAGTCATGTCACTGTTGAGCAATACGATCAGGATCAACTGCACATTAGTGCACATACACCTAGTGTTTTTTCTTCGGTGGTCGAAAACACCGAGTTTGGCGTCG